>CM026400.1:36156941-36217711 GCA_014843695.1 Archivesica marissinica | reverse complement strand
AACGCACACCTACATTATATACTAGAGGACATAGAAAACGCACACCTACATTATATACTAGAGGACATAGAAAACGCACACCTACATTATATACTAGAGGACATAGAAAACGCACACCTACATATATATACTAGAGGACATAGAAAACGCACACCTACATTATATACTAGAGGACATAGAAAACGCACACCTACATTATATACTAGAGGACATAGAAAACGCACACCTACATTATATACTAGAGGACATAGAAAACGCACACCTACATTATATACTAGAGGACATAGAAAACGCACACCTACATTATATACTAGAGGACATAGAAAACGCACACCTACATTATATACTAGAGGACATAGAAAACGCACACCTACATTATATACTAGAGGACATAGAAAACGCACACCTACATTATATACTAGAGGACATAGAAAACGCACACCTACATTATATACTAGAGGACATAGAAAACGCACACCTACATTATATACTAGAGGACATAGAACAAGGCACACCTACATTATATACTAGAGGACATAGAAAACGCACACCTACATTATATACTAGAGGACATAGAAACGCACACCTACATTATATACTAGAGGACATAGAAAACGCACACCTACATTATATACTAGAGGACATAGACGCACACCTACATTATATACTAGAGGACATAGAAAACGCACACCTACATTATATACTAGAGGACATAGAAAACGCACACCTACATTATATACTAGAGGACATAGAAAACGCACACCTACATTATATACTAGAGGACATAGAAAACGCACACCTACATTATATACTAGAGGACATAGAAAACGCACACCTACATTATATACTAGAGGACATAGAAAACGCACACCTACATTATATACTAGAGGACATAGAAAACGCACACCTACATTATATACTAGAGGACATAGAAAACGCACACCTACATTATATACTAGAGGACATAGAAAACGCACACCTACATTATATACTAGAGGACATAGAAAACGCACACCTACATTATATACTAGAGGACATAGAAAACGCACACCTACATTATATACTAGAGGACATAGAAAACGCACACCTACATTATATACTAGAGGACATAGAAAACGCACACCTACATTATATACTAGAGGACATAGAAAACGCACACCTACATTATATACTAGAGGACATAGAAAACGCACACCTACATTATATACTAGAGGACATAGAAAACGCACACCTACATTATATACTAGAGGACATAGAAAACGCACACCTACATTATATACTAGAGGACATAGAAAACGCACACCTACATTATATACTAGAGGACATAGAAAACGCACACCTACATTATATACTAGAGGACATAGAAAACGCACACCTACATTATATACTAGAGGACATAGAAAACGCACACCTACATTATATACTAGAGGACATAGAAAACGCACACCTACATTATATACTAGAGGACATAGAAAACGCACACCTACATTATATACTAGAGGACATAGAAAACGCACACCTACATTATATACTAGAGGACATAGAAAACGCACACCTACATTATATACTAGAGGACATAGAAAACGCACACCTACATTGTATACTAGGGGACATAGAAAACGCACACCTACATTATATACTAGGGACATAGAAAACGCACACCTACATTATATACTAGAGGACATAGAAAACGCGCACCTACATTATACTCTAGAGGACATAGAAAACGCACACCTACATTATATACTAGGGGACATAGCAAACGCACACCTACATTATATACTAGAGGACATAGAAAACGCACACCTACATTATATACTAGAGGACATAGAAAACGCACACCTACATTATATACTAGAGGACATAGAAAACGCACACCTACATTATATACTAGAGGACATAGAAAACGCACACCTACATTATATACTAGAGGACATAGAAAACGCACACCTACATTATATACTAGAGGACATAGAAAACGCACACCTACATTATATACTAGAGGACATAGAAAACGCACACCTACATTATATACTAGAGGACATAGAAAACGCACACCTACATTATATACTAGAGGACATAGAAAACGCACACCTACATTATATACTAGAGGACATAGAAAACGCACACCTACATTATATACTAGAGGACATAGAAAACGCACACCTACATTATATACTAGAGGACATAGAAAACGCACACCTACATTATATACTAGAGGACATAGAAAACGCACACCTACATTATATACTAGAGGACATAGAAAACGCACACCTACATTATATACTAGAGGACATAGAAAACGCACACCTACATTATATACTAGAGGACATAGAAAACGCACACCTACATTATATACTAGAGGACATAGAAAACGCACACCTACATTATATACTAGAGGACATAGAAAACGCACACCTACATTATATACTAGAGGACATAGAAAACGCACACCTACATTATATACTAGAGGACATAGAAAACGCACACCTACATTATATACTAGAGGACATAGAAAACGCACACCTACATTATATACTAGAGGACATAGAAAACGCACACCTACATTATATACTAGAGGACATAGAAAACGCACACCTACATTATATACTAGAGGACATAGAAAACGCACACCTACATTATATACTAGAGGACATAGAAAACGCACACCTACATTATATACTAGAGGACATAGAAAACGCACACCTACATTATATACTAGAGGACATAGAAAACGCACACCTACATTATATACTAGAGGACATAGAAAACGCACACCTACATTATATACTAGAGGACATAGAAAACGCACACCTACATTATATACTAGAGGACATAGAAAACGCACACCTACATTATATACTAGAGGACATAGAAAACGCACACCTACATTATATACTAGAGGACATAGAAAACGCACACCTACATTATATACTAGAGGACATAGAAAACGCACACCTACATTATATACTAGAGGACATAGAAAACGCACACCTACATTATATACTAGAGGACATAGAAAACGCACACCTACATTATATACTAGAGGACATAGAAAACGCACACCTACATTATATACTAGAGGACATAGAAAACGCACACCTACATTATATACTAGAGGACATAGAAAACGCACACCTACATTATATACTAGAGGACATAGAAAACGCACACCTACATTATATACTAGAGGACATAGAAAACGCACACCTACATTATATACTAGAGGACATAGAAAACGCACACCTACATTATATACTAGAGGACATAGAAAACGCACACCTACATTATATACTAGAGGACATAGAAAACGCACACCTACATTATATACTAGAGGACATAGAAAACGCACACCTACATTATATACTAGAGGACATAGAAAACGCACACCTACATTATATACTAGAGGACATAGAAAACGCACACCTACATTATATACTAGAGGACATAGAAAACGCACACCTACATTATATACTAGAGGACATAGAAAACGCACACCTACATTATATACTAGAGGACATAGAAAACGCACACCTACATTATATACTAGAGGACATAGAAAACGCACACCTACATTATATACTAGAGGACATAGAAAACGCACACCTACATTATATACTAGAGGACATAGAAAACGCACACCTACATTATATACTAGAGGACATAGAAAACGCACACCTACATTATATACTAGAGGACATAGAAAACGCACACCTACATTATATACTAGAGGACATAGAAAACGCACACCTACATTATATACTAGAGGACATAGAAAACGCACACCTACATTATATACTAGAGGACATAGAAAACGCACACCTACATTATATACTAGAGGACATAGAAAACGCACACCTACATTATATACTAGAGGACATAGAAAACGCACACCTACATTATATACTAGAGGACATAGAAAACGCACACCTACATTATATACTAGAGGACATAGAAAACGCACACCTACATTATATACTAGAGGACATAGAAAACGCACACCTACATTATATACTAGAGGACATAGAAAACGCACACCTACATTATATACTAGAGGACATAGAAAACGCACACCTACATTATATACTAGAGGACATAGAAAACGCACACCTACATTATATACTAGAGGACATAGAAAACGCACACCTACATTATATACTAGAGGACATAGAAAACGCACACCTACATTATATACTAGAGGACATAGAAAACGCACACCTACATTATATACTAGAGGACATAGAAAACGCACACCTACATTATATACTAGAGGACATAGAAAACGCACACCTACATTATATACTAGAGGACATAGAAAACGCACACCTACATTATATACTAGAGGACATAGAAAACGCACACCTACATTATATACTAGAGGACATAGAAAACGCACACCTACATTATATACTAGAGGACATAGAAAACGCACACCTACATTATATACTAGAGGACATAGAAAACGCACACCTACATTATATACTAGAGGACATAGAAAACGCACACCTACATTATATACTAGAGGACATAGAAAACGCACACCTACATTATATACTAGAGGACATAGAAAACGCACACCTACATTATATACTAGAGGACATAGAAAACGCACACCTACATTATATACTAGAGGACATAGAAAACGCACACCTACATTATATACTAGAGGACATAGAAAACGCACACCTACATTATATACTAGAGGACATAGAAAACGCACACCTACATTATATACTAGAGGACATAGAAAACGCACACCTACATTATATACTAGAGGACATAGAAAACGCACACCTACATTATATACTAGAGGACATAGAAAACGCACACCTACATTATATACTAGAGGACATAGAAAACGCACACCTACATTATATACTAGAGGACATAGAAAACGCACACCTACATTATATACTAGAGGACATAGAAAACGCACACCTACATTATATACTAGAGGACATAGAAAACGCACACCTACATTATATACTAGAGGACATAGAAAACGCACACCTACATTATATACTAGAGGACATAGAAAACGCACACCTACATTATATACTAGAGGACATAGAAAACGCACACCTACATTATATACTAGAGGACATAGAAAACGCACACCTACATTATATACTAGAGGACATAGAAAACGCACACCTACATTATATACTAGAGGACATAGAAAACGCACACCTACATTATATACTAGAGGACATAGAAAACGCACACCTACATTATATACTAGAGGACATAGAAAACGCACACCTACATTATATACTAGAGGACATAGAAAACGCACACCTACATTATATACTAGAGGACATAGAAAACGCACACCTACATTATATACTAGAGGACATAGAAAACGCACACCTACATTATATACTAGAGGACATAGAAAACGCACACCTACATTATATACTAGAGGACATAGAAAACGCACACCTACATTATATACTAGAGGACATAGAAAACGCACACCTACATTATATACTAGAGGACATAGAAAACGCACACCTACATTATATACTAGAGGACATAGAAAACGCACACCTACATTATATACTAGAGGACATAGAAAACGCACACCTACATTATATACTAGAGGACATAGAAAACGCACACCTACATTATATACTAGAGGACATAGAAAACGCACACCTACATTATATACTAGAGGACATAGAAAACGCACACCTACATTATATACTAGAGGACATAGAAAACGCACACCTACATTATATACTAGAGGACATAGAAAACGCACACCTACATTATATACTAGAGGACATAGAAAACGCACACCTACATTATATACTAGAGGACATAGAAAACGCACACCTACATTATATACTAGAGGACATAGAAAACGCACACCTACATTATATACTAGAGGACATAGAAAACGCACACCTACATTATATACTAGAGGACATAGAAAACGCACACCTACATTATATACTAGAGGACATAGAAAACGCACACCTACATTATATACTAGAGGACATAGAAAACGCACACCTACATTATATACTAGAGGACATAGAAAACGCACACCTACATTATATACTAGAGGACATAGAAAACGCACACCTACATTATATACTAGAGGACATAGAAAACGCACACCTACATTATATACTAGAGGACATAGAAAACGCACACCTACATTATATACTAGAGGACATAGAAAACGCACACCTACATTATATACTAGAGGACATAGAAAACGCACACCTACATTATATACTAGAGGACATAGAAAACGCACACCTACATTATATACTAGAGGACATAGAAAACGCACACCTACATTATATACTAGAGGACATAGAAAACGCACACCTACATTATATACTAGAGGACATAGAAAACGCACACCTACATTATATACTAGAGGACATAGAAAACGCACACCTACATTATATACTAGAGGACATAGAAAACGCACACCTACATTATATACTAGAGGACATAGAAAACGCACACCTACATTATATACTAGAGGACATAGAAAACGCACACCTACATTATATACTAGAGGACATAGAAAACGCACACCTACATTATATACTAGAGGACATAGAAAACGCACACCTACATTATATACTAGAGGACATAGAAAACGCACACCTACATTATATACTAGAGGACATAGAAAACGCACACCTACATTATATACTAGAGGACATAGAAAACGCACACTTACATTATATACTAGAGGACATAGAAAACGCACACCTACATTATATACTATAGGACAAGTCTTTCAAATGGGACGTTAAACCGATGTCTCGTGTCGGTGCTTTACATCGTGCACGTAAAAGAACCAGAGGAGACTCTGGAATGGGTCTCTGTCTGTATCATTGCACTGTCCTCCAAAATCTAAAATGACTAATCTCTTCAGGAGGCGTCGCTCATATGGGCAACCCGTAACGACAATAAATAAACGTAAAAAACCGCTATTCTCTCGACACTTGAATGAACCATCATCTGGCTCGTCACAACCAACGTGTTGCTGTTCACAACGTAGATGCTAGTTTTTATATATATAGATCAGTTCAGCAAGACATTTGTTCAGCTCATTAAGCTCTTCAGAGTGGGCTATTTCCTCTGCAGATTGTCCCAGAAAATGAAAAATCTAAAAAAAACCAACAACCGAAAATGCAATACAAACTGTAGAGGGAGGACGATATACGGTGTATAATGGGGTACATCTCTGGAAACATCAAAATTTGAACGTCTAGTATAAGACGTATAATACAATGCACCGGAGTGCACCATTGACGTCTATGCGCCGGAGTGCACCATTTACGTCTATGCGCCGGAGTGCACCGTTGACGTCTATGCGCCGGAGTGCACCATTTACGTTCTAGGATTCAAACATTTCGTGGGGGAGGGGCATGACCCCAGATCTCTTGTCACAGGTCGATAATAAACATATACATTCCTATAGTTCGATATTAACAACTTACCGGAGCTTACTAATACACACACATTATCCTTCCCATGAGCCCCATTGTTAGCCGCCATTGACTATACAGTCCCACCTGTCTTAAGCAGCCAGCAACGGGAATCACAGAACGTGGCTGCTTAGCACAGGTGGCTGCTTAATATAGATAAATGGATAATAAAACAATATATTGGGAATCTGTAAACTGGCTGCTTAATACAGGTTGGCTGCTTAATAGAGGTCAGATGTATAATAAAACAACATATTGGGAATCTGGAAACTGGCTGCTTAGCACAGGTTGGCTGCTTAATGGAGGTCAGATGTAAAACAAAACAACATATTGGGAATCTGGAAACTGGCTGCTTAGCACATGTTGGCTGCTTAATGGAGGTCAGATGTATAATAAAACAACATATTGGGAATCTGGAAACTAGCTGCTTAGCACAGGTTGGCTGCTTAATGGAGGTCAGATGTATAATAAAACAACATATTGGGAATCTGGAAACTGGCTGTTTAATACAGGTTGGCTGCTTAATGGAGGTCAGATGTATAATAAAACAACATATTGGGAATCTGGAAACTGGCTGCTTACCACAGGTTGGCTGCTTAATGGAGGTCAGGTGTATACTAAAAAAACATATTGGGAATCTGGAAACTGGTTGCTTAATACATGTTGGTTGCTTAATGGAGGTGACAAATAACACAGGTTTGACTGTAAATCAAGGTATTTAGCATTCATTGGAGTAAAATATATTCGAAATGTATTTTAAAGACTTGACTCAATATTATCTGAACCCACATACCAAGATTGTAGAGAGAGAGAAAAAACCGCGACAGTTGGCGCCCAACGAGGGACCCGATGCCTTATATAGACTGCAACCAGCGTCAGCAACTGAACACCACTGAGTGTATTTTATATGGACCAGAACACACTAGCTAACATAAATAAAAAGATAATTGAAAAGTGAATTGATAAAAGTCATATTGCATTTATTAAATTTTTCATTGATTAATATTAATATGTTTCCTTATTGAAATGTGTGATACATCAGGTTTAATATATTCCATTGTCGAGGAATTCGGGGTGTGTGGATATCTCAATAATTTAATCTCGTTTAATCTGGCTGTCCGATTAGGCAGTGGTTAGCGCGCTCGCTTCTCACCAATGCGACCTGGGTTTGATCCTCGGACAGGGAAGTATGTGAGATGGCACGATGGTCGCCAGGTCGGACAGGTGGGTTTTCCCCGTGTACTCCGGTTTCCTCCCACATGAATGACCACATATACGTTTTAATCCGCGCCAACGAGAGTGATTAATATAAGTTGTTAAAACTTGCTTCGCAATCGTTGTAAAATAAATAAAGTATAAAGTATATATAATATCGTTTCAGCCGCATCAGGTCGTTAAGTTTCGTGCATTAACTCTGAATAATACATATTTTTGAATATCATTTCACCTTACCTTGAATTATGGTCCCATTAATCGATTTTTATAGCATTTTTAACGACAATGTGTGCTGAATGATTGATTATTATTTGGATCTGCTATGGGCAAAACTAACTTGAAGGTAAATGTGCACGTTTAGTCTCGCCCAGCATAAAGTAACACGGAAGTTATAAAATATGTCTCTGTAGTATTGTCACTACAAGCTACGATGTCGATTTGGCAGTTTCGGTTTAGTCCGATTAGCGCAGTGGTTAGCGCGCTCGCTTCTCGCCAGTTCGATCCTCGGACCGGGAAGTATGTGAGATGGTACGGTGGTCGCCAGAGTGGACAGGTGGTTTTCTCCGGGTACTCCTGTTTCCTCCCACACGAATGACCACATATACGATTTCATCTGCGCCAACGAGAGTGATTAACATAAGTTGTTAAAACATGCTTCGCAATCGTTGTAAAATAAATATAGTTTAAACTAAAGAACAAGTCATAGTCTTGTTCAAGCAGAAACAATTGTTTGTTATCATTCAAATAGCATGCATGTTCAAACAGAAACAATTGTTTGTTATCATTCATATAATATGCATGTTCAAGCAGAAACAATTGTTTCCTATCATTCATATAATATGCATGTTCAAACTAAAACAATTGTTTGTTATCATTCATATAATATGCATGTTCAAGCAGAAACAATTGTTTCCTATCATTCATATAATATGCATGTTCAAACTGAAACAATGGTTTGCTATGATTCATATAACATGCATGTTCAAACTGAAACAATTGTTTGCTATCATTCAAATAACATGCATGTTCAAGCAGAAATAATTGTTTGCTATCATTCATACAATATGCATGTTATAGGTACGGCGTTTTCCGAGCTCTGTTTTTCCGGAACAAATAATCAATTTTAAAAGCAATACAAATAATATACCTACATCAGTTTTAGCATACTTTATTACAATTGCTGCAATAAAAACGGGACAATCGCATACCGCTCGGGACACTCGCATACCGCTCGGGACACTCGCATACAGCGCGGGGCACTCGCATACCGTACGGGGCACTCGCATACAGCGCTGGACACTCGCATACCGCTCGGGACACTCGCATACCGCTCGGGACACTCGCATACCGCTCGGGACACTCGCATACCGCTCGGGACACTCGCATACCGCTCGGGACACTCGCATACAGCGCTGGACACTCGCATACAGCACGGGACACACACATACAGTGCGGGACACTCACATACAGTGCGGGACACTCGCATACAGCACTGGACACTCGCATACAGCACTGGGCACTCGCATACAGCGCGGGACACTAGCATACAGCACTGGACACTCGCATTCCGCACTGGGCACTCGCATACAGCACGGAACACTCGCATACAGTGCATGGGACACTCGCATACAGCACGGGAGACTCGCATACAGCGCGGGGCACTCGCATACAGCACGGTACACTCGCATACAGCGCGGGGCACTCGCATACAGCACTGGACACTCGCATACAGCACGTGGCACTCGCATAAAGCGCTGGACACTCGCATATAGCACTGGGCACTCACATACAGCACGGGACACTCGCATATAGCACTGGGCACTCGCATACAGCACGGGACACTCGCATACAGTGCGGGACACTCACATATAGCACGGGACACTCGCATACAGTGCGGGACACTCGCATATAGCATGGGACACTCGCATATAGCACGGGACACTCGCATACAGTGCGGGACACTCGCATACAGCGCGGGACACTCGCATATAGCACTGGGCACTCGCATACAGCACGGGACACTCGCATACAGCGCTGGACACTCGCATACAGCACGGGACACTCGCATACAGCGCTGGACACTCGCATACACCACGGGTCACTCGCATACAGCACGGGACACTCGCATACAGCACGGGACACTCGCATACAGCACTGGGCACTCGCATACAGCACAGGACACTCGCATAAGGCACTGGACACACGCATACAGCACTGGGCACTCGCATACAGCACTGGGAACTCACATACAGCACGGGACACTCGCATACAGCGCTGGACACTCACATACAGCACGGGACACTCACATACAGCACGGGACACTTACATACAGCACGGGACACTCGCATACAGCACGGGACACTCGCATACCGCTCGGGACACTCGCATACCGCTCGGGACACTCGCATACCGCTCCTGACACTCGCATACAGCACGGGACACTCGCATACAGCACGGGACACTCGCATACCGCTCGCGACACTCGCATACCGCTCGGGACACTCGCATACAGCGCTGGACACTCGCATACAGCGCTGGACACTAGCATACCGCTCGGGACACTCGCATACAGCATGGGACACTCGCATACAGCACGGGACACTCGCATACAGCATGGGACACTAGCATACAGCACGTGACACTCACATACAGTGCGGAACACTCGCATACAGCACGGGACACTAGCATACAGCACGGGACACTCGCATACAGCATGGGACACTCGCATACAGCACGGGACACTAGCATACAGCACGGGACACTAACATACAGCACGGTACACTAACATACAGTACGGGACACTCGCATACAGCGCTGGACACTCGCATACAGCACGTGGCACTCGCATAAAGCGCTGTACACTCGCATACAGCGCTGGACACTCGCATACAGGTTTGGACACTCGCATACAGCGCTGGACACTCGTATGCAGCTCGGGATACTCGCATACAGCGCTGGACACTCGAATACAGCGCTGGACACTCACATATAGCACTGGGCACTCACATACAGCACTGGACACTCGCATATAGCACTGAGCACTCGCATACAGCGCGGGACACTCGCATATAGCACTGGGCACTCGCATACAGCGCTACACACAACACACCCAACACCACCAACACACCACCAAACCACACCCAACACCACACAACACCACACCAACACACACCACACCAACCCAACACCACCAAACCAACCCAAACCACCAATACAGCCTGGACACTCCATACAGCTGGACACTCGTACAGCCGGAACTCGCATACCCTGGACACTCGAACAGCGCTACACCCAAACACCACCCAACACACACCCAACACCCCCAAACCACACCGCATAAGCCTGGCACTCGCATACGCGGGACACTCGCATACAGCTGGACACTCGCATACAGCCGGACACTCCATAACCACACTCGCAACCGACACTCGCATACAGCACGGACACTCGCATACAGCACGGGACACTCGCATACAGCGCTGGACACTAGCATGCACCACGGGACACTCGCATACAGCACGGGACACTCGCATACAGCACGGGACACTCGCATACAGCACTGGGCACTCGCATACAGCACAGGACACTCGCATAAGGCACTGGACACACGCATACAGCACTGGGCACTCGCATACAGCACTGGGCACTCACATACAGCACGGGACACTCGCATACAGCGCTGGACACTCACATACAGCACGGGACACTCACATACAGCACGGGACACTCACATACAGCACGGGACACTCGCATACAGCACGGGACATTCGCATACCGCTCGGGACACTCGCATACCGCACGGGACACTCGCATACCGCTCGGGACACTCGCATACCGCTCGGGACACTCGCATACAGCATGGGACACTCGCATACAGCACGGGACACTCACATACAGCATGGGACACTCGCATACAGCACGGGGCACTCGCATACAGCACGGGACACTAGCATACAGCACGGGACACTCGCATACAGCATGGGACACTCGCATACAGCACGGGACACTCACATACAGTGCGGGACACTCACATACAGCACGGGACACTAGCATACAGCACGGGACACTCGCATACAGCACGGTACACTAACATACAGCACGGTACACTAACATACAGTACGGGACACTCGCATACAGCGCTGGATACTCGCATACAGCACGTGGCACTCGCATAAAGCGCTGGAAACTCGCATACAGTGCTGGACACTCACATACAGCGCTGGACACTCACATACAGTGCTGGACACTCGTATGCAGCTCGGGATACTCGCATACAGCGCTGGACACTCGAAAACAGCGCTGGACACTCGCATATAGCACTGGGCACTCACATACAGCACTGGACACTCGCATATAGCACTGGGCACTCGCATACAGCGCGGGACACTCGCATATAGCACTGGGCACTCGCATACAGCAAGGGACACTCGCATACAGGGCTGGACACTCGCATACAGCACGGGACACTCGCATACAGCGCTGGACACTCGCATACATCACGGGACACTCGCATACAGCACGGGACACTGCATACAGCACTGGGCACTCGCATACAGCACTGGGCACTCACATACAGCACGGGACACTCGCATACAGCGCTGGACACTCACATACAGCACGGGACACTCACATACAGCACGGGACACTCGCATACAGCACGGGACACTCACATACAGTGCGGGACACTCGCATACAGCACGGGACACTAGCATACAGCACGGGACACTCGCATACAGCACGGTACACTAACATACAGCACGGTACACTAACATACAGTACCGGACACTCGCATACAGCGCTGGACACTCGCATACAGCACGTGGCACTCCCATAAAGCGCTGGACACTCGCATACAGCGCTGGACACTCGCATACAGCTCTGGACACTCGCATACAGCGCTGGACACTCGTATGCAGCTCGGGTACTCGCATACAACGCTGGACACTCGAATACAGCGCTGGACACTCGCATATAGCACTGGTCACTCACATACAGCACTGGACACTCGCATATAGCACTGGGCACTCGCATACAGCACTGGACACTCGCATACAGCGCTGGACACTCGCATACAGCACGGGACACTCGCATACAGCGCTGGACACTCGCATACACCACGGGACACTCGCATACAGCACGGGACACTCGCATACAGCACGGGACACTCGCATACAGCACTGGGCACTCGCATACAGCACAGGACACTCGCATAAGGTACTGGACACACGCATACAGCACTGGGCACTCGCATACAGCACTGGCCACTCACATACAGCACGGGACAATCGCATACAGCGCTGGACACTCACATACAGCACGGGACACTCACATACAGCACGGGACACTCACATACAGCACGGGACACTCGCATACAGCACGGGACACTCGCATACCGCACGGGACACTCACATACAGCACGGGACACTCGCATACAGCTCGGGACACTCGCATACAGCACGGGACACTCGCATACAGCACGGGACACTCGCATACCGCTCGGGACACTCGCATACCGCTCGGGACACTCGCATACAGCGCTGGACACTCGCATACAGCGCTGGACACTCGCATACCGCTCGGGACACTCGCATACAGCATGGGACACTCGCATACAGCACGGGACACTCGCATACAGCATGGGACACTCGATTACAGCACGGGACACTCACATACAGTGCGGGACACTCGCATACAGCACGGGACACTAGCATACAGCACGGGACACTCGCATACAGCATGGGACACTCGCATACAGCACGGGACACTCACATACAGTGCGGGACACTCGCATACAGCACGGGACACTAGCATACAGCACGGGACACTCGCATACAGCACGGTACACTAACATACAGCACGGTACACTAACATACAGTACGGGACACTCGCATACAGCGCTGGACACTCGCATACAGCACGTGGCACTCGCATAAAGCGCTGGACACTCGCATACAGCGCTGGACACTCGCATACAGCGCTGGACACTCGCATACAGCACTGGACACTCGTATGCAGCTCGGGATACCCGCATACAGCGCTGGACACTCGAATACAGCGCTGGACACTCACATATAGCACTGGGCACTCACATACAGCACAGGACACTAACATACAGCATGGCACACCCGAATACAGCACGGGACACTAACATACAGCACAGGACACTAACATACAGCATGGCACACCCGCATACAGCACGGGACACTCACATACAACACGGGACACTAACATACAGCATGGCACACCCGCATACAGCATGGTACACTCGCATACAACACGGTACACTAACATACAGCACGGGGCACTCGCATACATCATGGGGCACTCGCATACAGCACGGGACACTCGCATACAGCACGGGACACTCGCATACAGCACTGGACACTAACATACAGCACGGGACACTCACATACAGCTCGGGACACTCGCATACAGCGTTGGACACTCGCATACAGCACGGGACACTCGCATACAGCATTGGACATTCGCATACAGCGCTGGACACTCGCATACCGCTCGGGACACTCGCATACAGCATGGGACACTCACATATAGCACTGGGCACACGCATACAGCGCGGGACACTCGCATACAGCGCTGGACACTCGCATACCGCTCGGGACACTCGCATACAGCACTGGACAGTCGCATGCAGCGCTGGACACTCGCATACCGCTCGGGACACTCGCATACAGCACGGGACACTCCCATACAGCGCTGGACACTCGCATACAGTGCTGGACACTCGCATACAGCGCTGGACACTCGCATACCGCTAGGGACACTCGCATACAGCTCTGGACACTCGCATACAGCACGGGACACTCGCATACAGCGCTGGACACTCGCATACAGCACGTGGCACTCGCATAAAGCGCTGGACACTCGCATACAGCTGGACACTCGCATACAGCGCTGGACACTCGCATACAGCGCTGGACACTCGTATGCAGCTCGGGATACTCGCATACAGCTCTGGACACTCGAATACAGCCCTGGACACTCGCACATAACACTGGGCACTCACATACAGCACTGGACACTCGCATATAGCACTGGGCACTCGCATACAGCACGGGACACGCGCATACAGTGCGGGATACTCGCATATAGCACTGGGCACTCGCATACAGCGCGGGACACTCGCATATAGCACTGGGCACTTGCATACAGCACGGGACACTCGCATACAGTGCATGGGACACTCGCATACAGCACGGGAGACTCGCATACAGCGCGGGGCACTCGCATACAGCACGGGACACTCGCATACAGCGGGGGGCACTCGCATACCGCACGGGGCACTCGCATACAGCGCTGGACACTCGCATACAGCACGGGACACTCACATACAGTGCGGGACACTCACATACAGTGCGGGACACTCGCATACAGCGCGGAACACTCGCATACAGCGCTGGACACTCGCATACAGCGCTGGACACTCGCATAGAGCACTGGACACTCACATACAGCACGTGGCACTCGCATACAGCACGGGACACACACATACAGTGCGGGACACTCACATACAGTGCGGGACACTCGCATACAGCACTGGACACTCCCATACAGCACTGGGCACTCGCATACAGCGCGGGACACTCGCATACAGTGCATGGGACACTCGCATACAGCACGGGAGACTCGCATACAGCGCGGGGCACTCGCATACAGCACGGTACACTCGCATACAGCGCGGGGCACTCGCATACAGCACTGGACACTCGCATACAGCACGTGGCACTCGCATAAAGCGCTGGACACTCGCATATAGCACTGGGCACTCACATACAGCACTGGACACTCGCATATAGCACTGGGCACTCGCATACAGCACGGGACACTCGCATACAGTGCGGGACACTCACATATAGCACGGGACACTCGCATACAGTGCGGGACACTCGCATATAGCATGGGACACTCGCATATAGCACGGGACACTCGCATACAGTGCGGGACACTCGCATACAGCGCGGGACACTCGCATATAGCACTGGGCACTCGCACACAGCACGGGACACTCGCATACAGCGCTGGACACTCGCATACAGCACGGGACACTCGCATACAGCGCTGGACACTCGCATACAGCACTGGGCACTCGCATACAGCACAGGACACTCGCATAAGGCACTGGACACACGCATACAGCACTGGGCACTCGCATACAGCACTGGGAACTCACATACAGCACGGGACACTCGCATACAGCGCTGGACACTCACATACAGCACGGGACACTCACATACAGCACGGGACACTTACATACAGCACGGGACACTCGCATACAGCACGGGACACTCGCATACCGCTCGGGACACTCGCATACCGCTCGGGACACTCGCATACCGCTCCTGACACTCGCATACAGCACGGGACACTCGCATACAGCACGGGACACTCGCATACCGCTCGCGACACTCGCATACCGCTCGGGACACTCGCATACAGCGCTGGACACTCGCATACAGCGCTGGACACTCGCATACCGCTCGGGACACTCGCATACAGCATGGGACACTCGCATACAGCACGGGACACTCGCATACAGCATGGGACACTAGCATACAGCACGTGACACTCACATACAGTGCGGAACACTCGCATACAGCACGGGACACTAGCATACAGCACGGGACACTCGCATACAGCATGGGACACTCGCATACAGCACGGGACACTAGCATACAGCACGGGACACTAACATACAGCACGGTACACTAACATACAGTACGGGACACTCGCATACAGCGCTGGACACTCGCATACAGCACGTGGCACTCGCATAAAGCGCTGTACACTCGCATACAGCGCTGGACACTCGCATACAGGTTTGGACACTCGCATACAGCGCTGGACACTCGTATGCAGCTCGGGATACTCGCATACAGCGCTGGACACTCGAATACAGCGCTGGACACTCACATATAGCACTGGGCACTCACATACAGCACTGGACACTCGCATATAGCACTGAGCACTCGCATACAGCGCGGGACACTCGCATATAGCACTGGGCACTCGCATACAGCACGGGACACTCGCATACAGCGCTGGACACTCGCATACAGCACGGGACACTCGCATACAGCGCTGGACACTAGCATACACCACGGGACACTCGCATACAGCACGGGACACTGGCATACAGCACGGGACACTCGCATACAGCACTGGGTACTCGCATACAGCACAGGACACTCGCATAAGGCACTGGACACACGCATACAGCACTGGGCACTCGCATACAGCACTGTGCACTCACATACAGCACGGGACACTCGCATACAGCGCTGGACACTCACATACAGCACGGGACACTCACATACAGCACGGGACACTCACATACAGCACGGGACACTCGCATACAGCACGGGACATTCGCATACCGCTCGGGACACTCGCATACCGCACGGGACACTCGCATACCGCTCGGGACACTCGCATACCGCTCTGGACACTCGCATAAAGCGCTGGACACTCGCATACAGCGCTGGACACTCGCATACCGCTCGGGACACTCGCATACAGCATGGGACACTCACATACAGCACGGGACACTCGCATACAGCACGGGACACTAGCATACAGCACGGGACACTCGCATACAGCATGGGACACTCGCATACAGCACGGGACACTCACATACAGTGCGGGACACTCGCAGACAGCACGGGACACTAGCATACAGCACGGGACACTCGCATACAGCACGGTACACTAACATACAGCACGGTACACTAACATACAGTACGGGACACTCGCATACAGCACTGGATACTCGCATACAGCACGGGACACTAGCATACAGCACGGGACACTCGCATACAGCACGGTACACTAACATACAGCACGGTACACTAACATACAGTACCGGACACTCGCATACAGCGCTGGACACTCGCATACAACACGTGGCACTCCCATAAAGCGCTGGACACTCGCATACAGCGCTGTACACTCGCATACAGCTCTGGACACTCGCATACAGCGCTGGACACTCGTATGCAGCTCGGGTACTCGCATACAGCACTGGACAGTCGAATACAGCGCTGGACACTCGCATATAGCACTGGGCACTCACATACAGCACTGGACACTCGCATATAGCACTGTGCACTCGCATACAGCGCGGGACACTCGCATATAGCACTGGGCACTCGCATACAGCACGGGACACTCGCATACAGCGCTGGACACTCGCATACAGCACGGGACACTCGCATACAGCGCTGGACACTCGCATACACCACGGGACACTCGCATACAGCACGGGACACTCGCATACAGCACGGGACACTCGCATACAGCACTGGGCACTCGCATACAGCACAGGACACTCGCATAAGGCACTGGACACACGCATACAGCACTGGGCACTCGCATACAGCACTGGGCACTCACATATAGCACGGGACACTCGCATACAGCGCTGGACACTCACATACAGCACGGGACACTCACATACAGCACGGGACACTCGCATACAGCACGGGACACTCACATACAGTGCGGGACACTCGCATACAGCACGGGACACTAGCATACAGCACGGGACACTCGCATACAGCACGGTACACTAACATACAGCACGGTACACTAACATACAGTACCGGACACTCGCATACAGCGCTGGACACTCGCATACAGCACGTGGCACTCCCATAAAGCGCTGGACACTCGCATACAGCGCTGGACACTCGCATACAGCGCTGGACACTCGCATACAGCACGGTACACTAACATACAGCACGGGACACTTACATACAGCACGGGACACTCACATACAGCACGGGACACTCACATACAGCACAGGACACTAACATACAGCATGGCACACCCGCATACAACACGGGACACTAACATACAGCACAGGACACTAACATACAGCATGGCACACCCGCATACAGCACGGGACACTCACATACAACACGGGACACTAACATACAGCATGGCACACACGCATACAGCACGGTACACTCGCATACAACACGGTACATTAACAAACAGCACGGGGCACTCGCATACAGCATGGGGCACTCGCATACAGCACGGGACACTCGCATACAGCACGGGACACTCGAATACAGCACTGGACACTAACATACAGCACGGGACACTCACATACAGCACGGGACACTCGCATACAGCGCTGGACATCCGCATACAGCGCTGGACACTCGCATACAGCGCTGGACATTCGCATACAGAGCTGAACACTCGCATACAGCGCTGGACACTCGCATACAGCACGGGACATTCGCATACAGCGCTGGACACTCGCATACCGCTCGGGACACTCGCATACAGCGCTGGACACTCGCATACAGTGCTGGACACTCACATACAGCACTGGACACTCGCATACCGCTAGGAACACTCGCATACAGCGCTGGACACTCGCATATAGCACTGGGCACTCACATACAGCACTGGACACTCGCATATAGCACTGGGCACTCGCATACAGCACGGGACACTCGCATACAGCACGGGACACTCATTTACAGCACTGGGCACTCGCATACAGCACAGGACACTCGCATAAGGCACTGGACACACGCATACAGCACTGGGCACTCGCATACAGCACTGGGCACTCACATACAGCACGGGACACTCGCATACAGCGCTGGACACTCACATACAGCACGGGACACTCACATACAGCACGGGACACTCACATACAGCACGGGACACTCGCATACAGCACGGGACACTCACATACAGCACGGGACACTCAAATACACACAGGACACTAACAAACAGCATGACACACCCGCATACAGCACGGGACACTAACATACAGCACAGGACTCTAACATACAGCATGGCACACCCACATAGAGCACGGGACACTCACATACAACACGGGACACTAACATACAGCATGACACACCAGCATACAGCACGGTACACTCGCATACAACACGGTACACTAACATACAGCACGGGGGCACTCGCATACAGCATGGGGCACTCGCATACAGCACAGGACACTCGCATACAGCACGGGACACTCGCATACAGCACTGGACACTAACATACAGCACGGGACACTCACATACAGCTCGGGACACTCGCATACAGCACGGGACACTCGCATGCAGCGCTGGACACTCGCATACCGCTCGGGACACTCGCATACCGCTCGGGACACTCGCATACAGCACTGGACTCTCGCATACAGCGCTGGACACTCGCATACCGCTCGGGACACTCGCATACAGCATGGGACACTCACATACAGTGCGGGACACTCGCATACAGCACGGGACACTAGCATACAGCACGGGACACTCGCATACAGCACGGTACACTAACATACAGCACGGTACACTAACATACAGCACGGGACATTCACATACAGCACGGGACACTCACATACAGCACGGGACACTCACATACAGCACAGGACACTAACATACAGCATGGCACACCCGCATACAGCACGGGACACTAACATACAGCACAGGACACTAACATACAGCATGGCACACCCGCATACAGCACGGGACACTCACATACAACACGGGACACTAACATACAGCATGGCACACCCGCATACAGCACGGTATACTCGCATACAACACGGTACATTAACATACAGCACGGGGCACTCGCATACAGCATGGGGCACTCGCATACAGCACGGGACACTCGGATACAGCACGGGACACTCGCATACAGCACTGGACACTAACATACAGCACGGGACACTCACATACAGCTCGGGACACTCGCATACAGCGTTGGACACTCGCATACAGCACGGGACACTCGCATACAGCGCTGGACATCCGCATACAGCGCTGGACACTCGCATACAGCGCTGGACACTCGCATACAGCACGGGACAGTCGCATACAGCGCTGGACACTCGCATACCGCTCGGGACACTCGCATACAGCGCTGGACACTCGCATACAGTGCTGGACACTCACATACAGCACTGGACACTCGCATACCGCTAGGAACACTCGCATACAGCGCTGGACACTCGCATATAGCACTGGGCACTCACATACAGCACTGGACACTCGCATATAGCACTGGGCACTCGCATACAGCACGGGACACACGCATACAGTGCGGGACACTCGCATATAGCACTGGGCACTCGCATACAGCACGGGACACTCGCATACAGCCCTGGACACTCGCATACAGCACGGGATACTCGCATACAGCGCTGGACACTCGCATACACCACGGGACACTCGCATACAGCACGGGACACTCGCATACACCACGGGACACTCACATACAGCACGGGACACTCGCATACAGCACGGGACACTCGCATACAGCGTTGGACACTCGCATACACCACGGGACACTCGCATACAGCACGGGACACTCGCATACAGCACGGTACACTCATTTACAGCACTGGGCACTCGCATACAGAACAGGACACTCGCATAAGGCACTGGACACACGCATACAGCACTGGGCACTCGCATACAGGACTGGGCACTCACATACAGCACGGGACACACGCATACAGCGCTGGACACTCACATACAGCACGGGACACTCACATACAGCACGGGACACTCACATACAGCACGGGACACTCGCATACAGCACGGGACACTCACATACAGCACGGGACACTCACATACAGCACAGGACACTAACATACAGCATGGCACACCCTCATAGAGCACGGGACACTCACATACAACACGGGACACTAACATACAGCATGACACACCAGCATACAGCACGGTACACTCGCATACAACACGGTACACTAACATACAGCACGGGGCACTCGCATACAGCATGGGGCACTCGCATACAGCGCTGGACACTCGCATACAGTGCTGGACACTCGCATACAGCACTGGACACTCGCATACAGCGCTGGACACTCGCATACACCACGGGACACTCGCATACAGCACGGGACACTCGCATACAGCACGGGACACTCATTTACAGCACTGGGCACTCGCATACAGCACAGGACACTCGCATAAGGCACTGGACACACGCATACAGCACTGGGCACTCGCATACAGCACTGGGCACTCACATACAGCACGGGACACTCGCATACAGCGCTGGACACTCACATACAGCACGGGACACTCACATACAGTACGGGACACTCACATACAGCACGGGACACTCGCATACAGCACGGGACACTCACATACAGCTCGGGACACTCACATACAGCACAGGACACTAACATACAGCATGGCACACCCGCATACAGCACGGGACACTAACATACAGCACAGGACACTAACATACAGCATGGCACACCGCATAGAGCACGGGACACTCACATACAACACGGGACACTAACATACAGCATGACACACCAGCATACAGCACGGTACACTCGCATACAACATGGTACACTAACATACAGCACGGGGCACTCGCATACAGCATGGGGCACTCGCATACAGCACAGGACACTCGCATACAGCACGGGACACTCGCATACAGCACTGGACACTAACATACAGCACGGGACACTCACATACAGCTCGGGACACTCGCATACAGCGCTGGACACTCGCATACAGCACGGGACACTCGCATACAGCGCTGGACATTCGCATACAGCACACTCGCATACAGCACTGGACATTCGCATACAGCTCTGGACACTCACATACAGCACGGGACACTCGCATACAGCACTGGACACTAACATACAGCACGGGACACTCACATACAGCTCGGGACACACGCATACAGCGCTGGACACTCGCATACAGCACGGGACATTCGCATACAGCGCTGGACACTTGCATACCGCTCGGGACACTCGCATATAGCATGGGACACTCGCATATAGCGCTGGACACTCGCATACAGCGCTGGACATTCGCATACAGCGCTGGACACTCGCATACCGCTCGGGACACTCGCATGCAGTGCTGGACACTCGCATACCGCTCGGGACACTCGCACACAGCACGGGACACTCGCATACAGCGCTGGACACTCGCATACAGTGCTGGACACTCGCATACAGCACTGGACACTCGCATACCGCTAGGGACACTCGCATACAGCGCTGGACACTCGCATACAGCACGGGTCACTCACATACAGCGCTGGACACTCGCATACAGCACATGGCACTCGCATAAAGCGCTGGACACTCGCATACAGCTCTGGACACTCGCATACAGCGCTGGACACTCGTATGTAGATCGGGATACTCGCATACAGCACTGGACACTCGATTACAGCGCTGGACACTCGCATATAGCACGGGACACTCGCATACAGTGCGGGACACTCGCATATAGCACTGGGCACTCGCATACAGCGCGGGACACTCGCATATAACACTGGGCACTCGCATACAGCACGGGACACTCACATACAGCGCTGGACACTCGCATACAGCACGGGACACTCGCATACAGCGCTGGACACTCGCATACACCACGGGACACTCGCATACAGCACGGGACACTCGCATACAGCACGGGACACTCGCATACAGCACTGGGCACTCGCATACAGCACAGGACACTCGCATAAGGCACTGGGCACACGCATACAGCACTGGGCACTCGCATACAGCACTGGGCACTCAAATACAAGACGGGACACTCGCATACAGCGCTGGACACTCGCATACTGCACTGGGCACTCGCATACAGCACGTGACACTCGCATACAGCGCGGGACACTCGCATACAGCACGGGACACTCGCATACAGCACGGGACACTCGCATACAGCACGGGACACTCGCATACAGCACGGGACACTCGTATACAGCACTGGGCACTCACATACAGCACTGGACACTCGCATACAACACTGGACACTCGCATACAGCACTGGACACTCGCATACTGCACTGGACACTCGCATACAGCGATGGACACTCGCATACAGCAATGGGCACTCGCATACCGCTCGGGACACTCGCATACCGCTCGGGACACTCGCATACCGCTCGGGACACTGGCATACCGCTCGGGACACTCGCATACCGCTCGGGACACTCGCATACCGCTCGGGACACTCGCATACAGCGCGGGACACTCGCATACCGCACGGGACACTCGCATACAGCGCTGGACACTCGCATACCGCTCGGGACACTCGCATACCGCTCGGGACACTCGCATACCGCTCGGGACACTCGCATACCGCTCGGGACACTCGCATACCGCTCGGGACACTCGCATACAGCACTGGACACTCGCATACAGCACGGGACACACACATACAGTGCGGGACACTCACATACAGCACGGGACACTCGCATACAGCACTGGACACTCGCATACAGCACTGGGCACTCGCATACAGCGCGGGACACTAGCATACAGCACTGGACACTCGCATTCCGCACTGGGCACTCGCATACAGCACGGAACACTCGCATACAGCACGGGACACTCACATACAGCACGGGACACTCACATACAGCACAGGACACTAACATACAGCATGGCACACCCGCATACAGCACGGGACACTAACATACAGCACAGGACACTAACATACAGCATGACACACCCGCATACAGCACGGTACACTCGCATACAACACGGTACACTAACATACAGCACGGGGCACTCGCATACAACATGGGGCACTCGCATACAGCACGGGACACTCGCATACAGCACGGGACACTCGCATACAGCACTGGACACTAACATACAGCACGGGACACTCACATACAGCTCGGGACACTCGCATACAGCACGGGACACGCGCATACAGCGCTGGACATTCGCATACAGCGCTGGCCATCGCATACAGCGCTGGACATTCGCATACAGCGCTGGACACTCGCATACCGCTCGGGACACTCGCATACAGCACGGGACACTCGCATACAGCGCTGGACACTCGCATACAGTGCTGGACATTCGCATACAGCGCTGGACACTCGCATACCGCTCGGGACACTCACATACAGCACGGGACACTCGCATACAGCGCTGGACACTCGCATACAGTGCTGGACACTCGCATACAGCGCTGGACACTCGTATACCGCTAGGGACACTCGCATACAGCGCTGGACACTCGCATACAGCACGGGACACTCGCATACAGCGCTGGACACTCGCATACAGCACGTGGCACTCGCATAAAGCGCTGGACACTCGCATACAGCGCTGGACACTCGAATGCAGCTCGTGATACTCGCATACAGCGCTGGACACTCGAATACAGCGCTGGACACTCGCCTATAGCACTGGGCACTCACATACAGCACTGGACACTCGCATATAGCACTGGGCACTCGCATACAGCACGGGACACTCGCATACAGTGCGGGACACTCGTATATAGCACTGGACACTCGCATATAGCATTGGGCACTCGAATACAGCGCTGGACACTCGCATACAGCACGGGGCACTCGCATTCAGCGCTGGACACTCGCATACAGCACGGGACCCTCGCATACAGCACTGGGCACTCGCATACAGCACTGGGCACTCGCATACAGCACTGGACACTCGCATACACCACGGGACACTCGCATACAGCACAGGGCACTCGCATACAGCGCGGGACACTCGCATACAGCACGGGACACTCGCATACTGCGCGGGACACTCGCATACAGCACGGGACACTCGCATATAGCACTGGACACTCGCATACAGCACAGGACACTCGCATACAGCACGGGACACTCGCATACAGCACGGGACACTCGCATACAGCACAGGACACTCGCATAAGGCACTGGGCACTCGCATACAGCACTGGGCACTCGCATACAGCACTGGGCACTCGCATACAGCACGGGACACTCGCATACAGCACGGGACACTCGCATACAGCGCGGGACACTCGCATACAGCACTGGGCACTCGCATACAGCACAGGACACTTGCATACAGCACTGGGCACTCGCATACAGCGCGGGACGATAAATAAACGCAAAAATAGACCAATAGTTCGATGAATTGTATTTAATATTACGGATGTGACTGGATGGTGAATGTAGTAAGTAAAAAATCGTGTGATTTTCTAGATGACGAATCGGTTCCCATGGCAACGTTGCTCCACAAAGATCACGTGATGTACTGGGTGCTGAAATCGTTTCCATGGCAACGATATTCCACAGTCCACAGATATCACATGCTTTGCTGTATGATGAAATGGTGTCCATAGCAACGTTGTTCGGTAGAGATCACATAATGTACTGGATGATGAAATGGTGTCCATGGCAACTAACTATCCACAAATATCACATGGCAGTGACAATTATCCGAAGACACTAGCATCTCTAAAATACAAGATGTCGATATATACCACAATGCAAATGTCAAAGTCGGATGTTGTTGACGCATATATAGTTTGCATATAAAACAGTATGTGAAATTTGCCGTTAAAGCAGCATTACATCATAATAAAGGATGGTTTGGGTAAAATATAA
This sequence comes from Archivesica marissinica, assembly GCA_014843695.1. Taxonomy (NCBI): domain Eukaryota; kingdom Metazoa; phylum Mollusca; class Bivalvia; order Venerida; family Vesicomyidae; genus Archivesica; species Archivesica marissinica. The sequence goes on along the minus strand of CM026400.1, from coordinate 36,190,628 downwards.
ATACTAATGTATGTGTGTAAAACAGTTTACAAAAATCGAAACAGTCGCTCAGAAACGATAAAATTCCAATAAATTTAAACCGTCGTATACGCGAATTTGTTTATCAACACACGAAATGTAAACACACACAGTGGGCATGCGTGAAACAACAGAGGATGTAGAAAACAACGTATATATTTTGAACATGAAAGACTATCTATCTATCTTCCTCTAATATCGAACCACTCACGGGGATGTAGAAATGTGCCTAAAGCTATCAGAGGTATGAATCAACATATCAAGTAATTTAATTAAAAAAGACAACGTGGGACAAATGGGGAATGCAAACAAGTGCGGACGATGCGTTCCGGTTGTAAACAAGTGCGTGACCGATCGACTCGGAAAGTCCTACTTTCGGTTTCGAGTTTGTTTTATCGTAAAAAAAACACTGTTTACCAAATGAACATAAGCATACAAAGTATAATGTTAGAATGTGTAGCAGCATTGCTACCCATACGTAAAAATTGAATTTTTCAAATATCTTTTACTTCATACGATGTAATGCTGCTTTAAAGTCTATGTGAAAATATGGCTGTTATAATATAAATCTATGTAAAAATAAATACCGTTTATGTGTATGTCATTACTACGCCGAGCACTGTATTCTAATAAACTTGCATTTACAGGCGCGTAACGTTTATAAGTAGCTGAAGGCACCGGGGATGCGGTTTGTCACCAAAAAAAAATATATCCAAATAGACCAACATTCCATTAAAAATGAGTTGGTAATGGCATGGTTGTGTAGTATAGAATCAGACAGACAGACAGACATACAGATGGACGGACCAGACGGACGGACGGACGGAGCAGACCAGACCAGACCAGACCAGACCAAGACCAAGACCAGACCAGACCAGACAGACTATGCTGGAGCATATATCCCCGTGTCGAAATTTCGACAACCAGAAGATCCCAGTATCCTATGCTGCTGCTGTGAGATGTACCCCGTGCACGCCTTATGGAGATCAACCGGATAATAGATCGAACAATATCGTTCATATAAATAATGAAACAATGACAGAGATCTGAGAATTGACCCTTGTGTCACGCCAGGCGATTGGGAACTTTTTGTGACGTTTTGCAATCAGAAAGAACAACTAATATTTTTGAGTTCGGCAATTAATATGAAAGCCAGGATACAGAGTCCAAATATACCGATCAAGTTAAACTTTAAATACCGATCAAGTTAAACTTAAGCATTAAACATCTTTTGTTTATTTCCAGCAATTTCCGAGAAAGAAATGAAAATTGTAAGCAATTGAAAAACAATGAAAACAGAAAAGCCTCTAAATATACAGATGTCGGTTATAATGATATACTTTTAAATGAATAACAATATTGTTAGGCATATGTCTGGTATAAATTAGTCGGGTACACTTACACATTGACACCGAGTGACTGGTTCCCAAAATACAACGGAACGCTTTTTGTCAGGAACATGAAGTAGATAATCCCAAAGAACAGCAGAGCACCAATTGCCACTGTAACCATAGAAACAACATGTTAATGTAACCATAGAAACAACATATCACTGTATCCATAGAAACAACATGTCACTGTATCCATAGAAACAACATGTTACTGTAACCATAGAAACAACATATCACTGTCATAATAGAAACAACATGTCACTGTATCCATAGAAACAACATGTTACTGTAACCATAGAAACAACGTGTTACTGTAACCATATAAACAACATATCACTGTCATAATAGAAACAACATGTCACTGTATCCATAGAAACAACATATTACTGTAATAATAGAAACAACATGTTACTGTATCCATAGAAACAACATATCACTGTCATAATAGAAACAACATGTCACTATATCCATAGAAACAACATGTTACTGTAACCATAGAAACAACATGTTACTGTATCCATAGAAACAACATGTTACTGTAACCATAGAAACAAAATATCACTGTCATAATAGAAACAACATGTCACTGTATCCATAGAAACAACATGTTACTGTAACCATAGAAACAACATGTCACTGTATCCATAGAAACAACATGTTAATGTAACCATAGAAACAACTATCACTGTCATAATAGAAACAACATGTCACTGTATCCATAGAAACAACATATCACTGTCATAATAGAAACAACATGTCACTGTATCCATAGAAACAACATGTTACTGTAACCATAGAAACAACATGTTACTGTAACCATATAAACAACCTGTTACTGTAACCATAGAAACAACATGTCACTGTATCCATAGAAACAACATGTTACTGTAACCATAGAAACAACATATCACTATGTCCATAGAAACACCTTGTTACTGTAACCATAGAAACAACATGTTACTGTATCCATAGAAACAACATGTTAATGTAACCATAGAAACAACTATCACTGTAATAATAGAAACAACATGTTACTGTATCCATAGAAACAACATATCACTGTCATAATAGAAACAACATGTCACTGTATCCATAGAAACAACATGTTACTGTAACCATAGAAACAACATATCACTGTCATAATAGAAACAACATGTCACTGTATCGATAGAAACAACATATCACTGTAATAATAGAAACAACATGTCACTATGTCCATAGAAACACCTTGTTACTGTAACCATAGAAACAACATGTTACTGTATCCATAGAAACAACATGTTACTGTAACCATAGAAAAAATATCACTGTCATAATAGAAACAACATGTCACTGTATCCATAGAAACAACATGTCACTGTATCCATAGAAACAACATATCACTGTAATAATAGAAACAACATGTCACTGTATCCATAGAAACAACATGTTACTGTAATAATAGAAACAACATGTCACTGTAACCATATAAACAACATGTTACTGTAACCATAGAAACAACATGTCACTGTATCCATAGAAACAACATGTTACTGTAACCATAGAAACAACATATCACTGTCATAATAGAAACAACATGTCACTATATCCATAGAAACAACATGTTACTGTATCCATAGAAACAACATGTTACTGTAACCATAGAAAAAAAATATCACTGTCATAATAGAAACAACATGTCACTGTATCCATAGAAACAACATGTTGCTGTAACCATAGAAACAACATATCACTGTCATAATAGAAACAACATGTCACTGTATCCATAGAAACAACATGTTAATGTAACCATAGAAACAACGTGTTACTGTAACCATATAAACAAGCTGTTACTGTAACCATAGAAACAACATGTCACTGTATCCATAGAAACAACATAGCACTGTAATAATAGAAACAACATGTCACTGTATCCATAGAAACAACATGTTACTGTAATAATAGAAACAACCTGTTACTGTAACCATATAAACAACCTGTTACTGTAACCATAGAAACAACATGTCACTGTATCCATAGAAACAACATGTTACTGTAACCATAGAAACAACATATCACTGTCATAATAGAAACAACATGTCACTGTATCCATAGAAACAACATATCACTGTCATAATAGAAACAATATGTCACTGTATCCATAGAAACAACATGTTACTGTAACCATAGAAACAACGTGTTACTGTAACCATATAAAACAACCTGTTACTGTAACCATAGAAACAACATGTCACTGTATACATAGAAGCAACATGTTACTGTAACCATAGAAACAACATATCACTATGTCCATAGAAACACCTTGTTACTGTAACCATAGAAACAACATGTTACTGTATCCATAGAAACAACATGTTAATGTAACCATAGAAACAACTATCACTGTAATAATAGAAACAACATGTTACACCAAAAACAACAACACCAAAAAAACAACACACTGTATCCATAGAAACAACATGTTACTGTAACCATAGAAACAACATATCAATGTCATAATAGAAACAACATGTCACTGTATCGATAGAAACAACATATCACTGTAATAATAGAAACAACATGTCACTATGTCCATAGAAACACCTTGTTACTGTAACCATAGAAACAACATGTTACTGTGTCCATAGAAACAACATGTTAATGTAACCATAGAAACAACATATCACTGTCATAATAGAAACAACATGTCACTGTATCCATAGAAACAACATATCACTGTCATAATAGAAACAACATGTCACTGTATCCATAGAAACAACATGTTACTGTAACCATAGAAACAACGTGTTACTGTAACCTTATAAACAACCTGTTACTGTAACCATAGAAACAACATGTCACTGTATACATAGAAGCAACATGTTACTGTAACCATAGAAACAACATATCACTATGTCCATAGAAACACCTTGTTACTGTAACCATAGAAACAACATGTTACTGTATCCATAGAAACAACATGTTAATGTAACCATAGAAACAACTATCACTGTAATAATAGAAACAACATGTTACTGTATCCATAGAAACAACATATCACTGTCATAATAGAAACAACATGTCACTGTATCCATAGAAACAACATGTTACTGTAACCATAGAAACAACATATCACTGTCATAATAGAAACAACATGTCACTGTATCGATAGAAACAACATATCACTGTAATAATAGAAACAACATGTCACTATGTCCATAGAAACACCTTGTTAGTGTAACCATAGAAACAACATGTTACTGTATACATAGAAACAACATGTTAATGTAACCATAGAAACAACATATCACTGTAATAATAGAAACAACATGTTACTGTATCCATAGAAACATCATATCACTGTCATAATAGAAACAACATGTCACTATATCCATAGAAACAACATGTTACTGTAACCATAGAAACAACATGTTACTGTATCCATAGAAACAACATGTTACTGTAACCATAGAAACAACATATCACTGTCATAATAGAAACAACATGTCACTGTATCCATAGAAACAACATATCACTGTCATAATAGAAACAACATGTCACTGTATCCATAGAAACAACATGTTACTGTATCCATAGAAGCAACATGTTACTGTAACCATAAAAACAACATATCACTATGTCCATAGAAACACCTTGTTACACTAACCATAGAAACAACATGTTACTGTATCCATAGAAACAACATGTTAATGTAACCATATAAACAACATATCACTGTAATAATAGAAACAACATGTTACTGTATCCATAGAAACAACACATCACTGTCATAATAGAAACAACATGTCACTGTATCCATAGAAACAACATGTTACTGTAACTATAGAAACAACATATCACTGTCATAATAGAAACAACATGTCACTGTATCTATAGAAACAACATGTCACTGTATCCATAGAAGCAACATGTTACTGTAACTATAGAAACAACATATCACTGTCATAATAGAAACAACATGTCACTGTATCTATAGAAACAACATATCACTGTAATAATAGAAACAACATATCACTATGTCCTTAGAAACACCTTGTTACTGTAACCATAGAAACAACATGTTACTGTATCCATAGAATCAACATGTTAATGTAACCATATAAACAACATATCACTGTAATAATAGAAACAACATGTTACTGTATCCATAGAAACAATATGTTACTGTAATCATAGAAACAACATGTTACTGTATCCATAGAAACAACATGTTACTGTAACCATAGAAACAAAATATCACTGTCATAATAGAAACAACATGTTACTGTAACCATAGAAACAACATATCACTGTCATAATAGAAACAACATGTCACTGTATCCATAGAAACAACATGTTACTGTAACCATAGAAACAACGTGTTACTGTAACCATATAAACAACCTGTTACTGTAACCATAGAAACAACATGTCACTGTAACCATAGAAACAACATGTCACTCTAACCATATAAAAAACATATCACTGTAACCATGGAAACAAAATATCACTGTAATAATAGAAACAACGTGTTACTGTAACCATAGAAACAACGTGTTATTGTAATAATAGAAACAACATGTTACTGTAACCATAGAAACAACATGTCACTGTATCCATAGAAACAACATGTCACTGTAATCCATAGAAACAACATGTCACTATAACCATAGAAACAAGATGTTACTGTAACCATATAAACAACCTGTTACTGTAACAATAGAAACAACGTGTTACTGTAACCATAGAAACAACATGTTACTGTAACCACAGAAACAACATGTCACTGTAATAATAGAAACAACATGTTACCATGTTACTGTAACCATAGAAACAACATATCACTGTAATAATAGAAACAACATGTTACTGTATCCATAGAAACAACATGTTACTGTAACCATAGAAACAACGTGTTACTGTAACCATATAAAACAACCTGTTACTGTAACCATAGAAACAACATGTCACTGTATACATAGAAGCAACATGTTACTGTAACCATAGAAACAACATATCACTATGTCCATAGAAACACCTTGTTACTGTAACCATAGAAACAACATGTTACTGTATCCATAGAAACAACATGTTAATGTAACCATAGAAACAACTATCACTGTAATAATAGAAACAACATGTTACTGTATCCATAGAAACAACATATCACTGTCATAATAGAAACAACATGTCACTGTATCCATAGAAACAACATGTTACTGTAACCATAGAAACAACATATCACTGTCATAATAGAAACAACATGTCACTGTATCGATAGAAACAACATATCACTGTAATAATAGAAACAACATGTCACTATGTCCATAGAAACACCTTGTTACTGTAACCATAGAAACAACATGTTACTGTATCCATAGAAACAACATGTTAATGTAACCATAGAAACAACATATCACTGTCATAATAGAAACAACATGTCACTGTATCCATAGAAACAACATATCACTGTCATAATAGAAACAACATGTCACTGTATCCATAGAAACAACATGTTACTGTAACCATAGAAACAACATGTTACTGTAACCTTATAAACAACCTGTTACTGTAACCATAGAAACAACATGTCACTGTATACATAGAAGCAACATGTTACTGTAACCATAGAAACAACATATCACTATGTCCATAGAAACACCTTGTTACTGTAACCATAGAAACAACATGTTACTGTATCCATAGAAACAACATGTTAATGTAACCATAGAAACAACTATCACTGTAATAATAGAAACAACATGTTACTGTATCCATAGAAACAACATATCACTGTCATAATAGAAACAACATGTCACTGTATCCATAGAAACAACATGTTACTGTAACCATAGAAACAACATATCACTGTCATAATAGAAACAACATGTCACTGTATCGATAGAAACAACATATCACTGTAATAATAGAAACAACATGTCACTATGTCCATAGAAACACCTTGTTAGTGTAACCATAGAAACAACATGTTACTGTATACATAGAAACAACATGTTAATGTAACCATAGAAACAACATATCACTGTAATAATAGAAACAACATGTTACTGTATCCATAGAAACATCATATCACTGTCATAATAGAAACAACATGTCACTATATCCATAGAAACAACATGTTACTGTAACCATAGAAACAACATGTTACTGTATCCATAGAAACAACATGTTACTGTAACCATAGAAACAACATATCACTGTCATAATAGAAACAACATGTCACTGTATCCATAGAAACAACATATCACTGTCATAATAGAAACAACATGTCACTGTATCCATAGAAACAACATGTTACTGTATCCATAGAAGCAACATGTTACTGTAACCATAAAAACAACATATCACTATGTCCATAGAAACACCTTGTTACACTAACCATAGAAACAACATGTTACTGTATCCATAGAAACAACATGTTAATGTAACCATATAAACAACATATCACTGTAATAATAGAAACAACATGTTACTGTATCCATAGAAACAACACATCACTGTCATAATAGAAACAACATGTCACTGTATCCATAGAAACAACATGTTACTGTAACTATAGAAACAACATATCACTGTCATAATAGAAACAACATGTCACTGTATCTATAGAAACAACATGTCACTGTATCCATAGAAGCAACATGTTACTGTAACTATAGAAACAACATATCACTGTCATAATAGAAACAACATGTCACTGTATCTATAGAAACAACATATCACTGTAATAATAGAAACAACATATCACTATGTCCTTAGAAACACCTTGTTACTGTAACCATAGAAACAACATGTTACTGTATCCATAGAATCAACATGTTAATGTAACCATATAAACAACATATCACTGTAATAATAGAAACAACATGTTACTGTATCCATAGAAACAATATGTTACTGTAATCATAGAAACAACATGTTACTGTATCCATAGAAACAACATGTTACTGTAACCATAGAAACAAAATATCACTGTCATAATAGAAACAACATGTTACTGTAACCATAGAAACAACATATCACTGTCATAATAGAAACAACATGTCACTGTATCCATAGAAACAACATGTTACTGTAACCATAGAAACAACGTGTTACTGTAACCATATAAACAACCTGTTACTGTAACCATAGAAACAACATGTCACTGTAACCATAGAAACAACATGTCACTCTAACCATATAAAAAACATATCACTGTAACCATGGAAACAAAATATCACTGTAATAATAGAAACAACGTGTTACTGTAACCATAGAAACAACGTGTTATTGTAATAATAGAAACAACATGTTACTGTAACCATAGAAACAACATGTCACTGTATCCATAGAAACAACATGTCACTGTAATCCATAGAAACAACATGTCACTATAACCATAGAAACAAGATGTTACTGTAACCATATAAACAACCTGTTACTGTAACAATAGAAACAACGTGTTACTGTAACCATAGAAACAACATGTTACTGTAACCACAGAAACAACATGTCACTGTAATAATAGAAACAACATGTTACCATGTTACTGTAACCATAGAAACAACATATCACTGTAATAATAGAAACAACATGTTACTGTAACCATAGAAACAACATGTCACCGTAACCATATAAACAACATATCACTGTAACCATGGAAACAAAATGTCACTGTAATAATAGAAACAACGTGTTACTGTAACCATAGAAACAACGTGTTATTGTAATAATAGAAACAACATGTTACTGTAACCATATAAACAACCTGTTACTATAACCATAGAAACAACATGTCACTGTATCCATAGAAACAACATGTTATTGTAACCATAGAAACAACATAGCACTGTAATAATAGAAACAACATGTTACTGTAACCATAGAAACAACATCTTACTGTCATAATAGAAACAACATGTCACTGTATCCATAGAAACAACATATCACTGTAATAATAGAAACAACATTTCACTGTATCCATAGAAACAACATGTTACTGTATCCATAGAAACAACATGTTACTGTAACCATAGAAACAAAATATCACTGTCATAATAGAAACAACATGTCACTCTATCCATAGAAACAACATGTTACTGTAACCATAGAAACAACGTGTTACTGTAACCATATAAAGAACATGTTACTGTATCCATAGAAACAACATGTCACTCTAACCATAAAAACAACATGTCACTGTAATAATAGAAACAACATGTTACTGTAACCATAGAAACAACATGTCACTGTAACCATATAAACAAAGTGTTATTGTAATAATAGAAACAACATGTTACTGTAACCATAGAAACAACGTGTTATTGTAATAATAGAAACAACATGTTACTGCAACCATAGAAACAACATGTCACTATAGCCATAGAAACAAGGTGTTACTGTAACCATATAAACAACGTGTTACTGTAACAATAGAAACAACGTGTTACTGTAACCATAGAAACAACGTGTTATTGTAATAATAGAAACAACTTGTTACTGTAACCATAGAAACAACATGTCACTGTATCCATAGAAACAACATGTCACTGTATCCATAGAAACAACATGTTACTGTAACCATAGAAACAACATAGCACTGTAATAATAGAAACAACATGTTGCTGTAACCATAGAAACAACATATCTCTGTCATAATAGAAACAACATGTCACTGTATCCATAGAAACAACATATCACTGTCATAATAGAAACAACATGTCACTGTATCCATAGAAACAACATGTTTCTGTAACCATAGAAACAACGTGTTACTATAACCATATAAACAACCTGTTACTGTAACCATAGAAACAACATGTCACTGTATCCATAGAAGCAACATGTTACTGTAACCATAGAAACAACATATCACTATGTCCATAGAAACACCTTGTTACTGTAACCATAGAAACAACATGTTACTGTATCCATAGAAACAACATGTTAATGTAACCATAGAAACAACATATCACTGTAATAATAGAAACAACATGTTACTGTATCCATAGAAACAACATATCACTGTCATAATAGAAACAACATGTCACTGTATCCATAGAAACAACGTGTTATTGTAATAATAGAAACAACATGTTACTGTAACCATATAAACAACATGTCACTGTATCCAAAGAAACAACATGTCACTGTATCCATAGAAACAACATGTCACTGTAACCATATAAACAATATATCACTTTAACCATGGAAACAAAATATCACTGTAATAATAGAAACAACGTGTTACTGTAACCATAGAAACAACGTGTTATTGTAATAATAGAAACAACATGTTACTGTAACCATAGAAACAACATGTCACTGTATCCATAGAAACAACATGTCACTGTATCCATAGAAACAACATGTCACTATAACCATAGAAACAAGGTGTTACTGTAACCATATAAACAACCTGATACTGTAACAATAGAAACAACGTGTTACTGTAACCATAGAAACAACATGTTACTGTAACCATAGAAACAACATATCACTGTAATAATAGAAACAACATGTCACTGTAACCATATAAACAACATATCACTGTAACCATGGAAACAAAATGTCACTGTAATAATAGAAACAACCTGTTACTGTAACCATAGAAACAACGTGTTATTGTAATAATAGAAACAACATGTTACTGTAACCATAGAAACAACATGTCACTATATCCATAGAAACAACATGTCACTGTATCCATAGAAACAACATGTCACTGTAACCATAGAAACAAGATGTTACTGTAACCATATAAACAACGTGTTACTGTAACAATAGAAACAACGCGTTACTGTAACCATAGAAACAACATGTTACTGTAACCATAGAAATAACATGTCACTGTAATAATAGAAACACCATGTTACCATGTTACTGTAACCATAGAAACAACATATCACTGTAATAATAGAAACAACATGTTACTGTAACCATAGAAACAACATATCACTGTAATAATAGAAACAACATGTCACTGTAACCATAGAAACAACATGTCACTGTAATAATTGAAACAAAATGTTACTGTAACAATAGAAACAACATGTCACTGTAATAATTGAAACAAAATGTTACTGTAACCATAGAAACAACATGTCACTGTAACCATAGAAACAACGTGTTACTGTAATAATAGAAACAACATGTGACTGTAACCATAGAAACAACGTGTTACTGTAACCATAGAAATAACATGTCACTGTAATAATAGAAACAACATGTTACTGTAACCATAGACACAACGTGTTACTGGAATGGGTCTCTTACTGTATCACTGCACTATCCTCCAACAATCAGAAATGACTATTATGACTTATATTAATCACTCTCGAGACCTCATTCCTGATGGAATCCATCGCCACAATGAAGAGAGAAGAGGCAATGTGGAATTTAAATTCCTTGCCTAAGGACACAATCGTAACGGCTACAGCTGGGCACATCAAGCGAATGCGCTACCACTGCGCTATCACGACTTCCACAATGTTACATGATTTACCACGTTATCTAAGACACAGAATAACTCAGTTCGTGCTACATGCCTTTTTGTATACAGACGGACCTGTAGTCCAGTGGTAACACTCTGGACTGGTAATCTAGGGGTCGCAGGTTCGATCCCCCGCCTGACCCTAATAAAATTAACAGTCTTTCAGATGGGACTTTAAACCGAGGTCTCGTGTCGGTGCTTTACACTGTGCACGTAAAAGAACCAGAGGAGATTCTGGAATGGGTCTCTGTCTGTATCATTGCACTATCCTCCAAAAATCTAAAATGATTAATCTCTTCAGGAGGCGTCGCTCATGTGGACAACCGGTACCGACGATAAATAAACGTAAAACACACACATATGTATCAAAATGAATATGTGTTACACTCTACTTACTCATATTGCCGTTCCCACCTTGCGCAGGACCAGAGCCATAACCGTACCCGTACTGGCCGCCGTAATATGCGGAGGTAATCCCGACTACAGAGAGTACGGCCAGTACAGCAAATAGCATTACCCTCATGGTGAAATAACAGCAGCTGAAAGAAAAACAGACATGGACTTCTTTAGAGTATCTGTCATATGATGTGGGACAAGATATTCCAACTTTTGCACGATAGTCACTTCTTGTGTACGGAATATATGTAACACTCGTTACTGGAGTTCGAGCCCCGCTGGAGCCGTTACGATGGTGCCCTTAGGCAAGGCATTTAAATTCCACGTTGCCTCTTTCTCTCTCCCACGTGGCGATGGATTCCATCTGGAATGTGGTCTCGAGAGTGATTAATATAAGTTATAAGAACTCCTTTCACAATCGAGTTCAAATAAATGTGTATAAACTAACACGCGTAGCATTCTAAACCAAGCTAAATACATACTTGTTCAAGAAACATTATGGAGTGTAAATTTCACGAACATTTAGAACATGTGAGAATATTATTGGTGTAACTGTTCTTTTTTTTCTTTCTTTTTTATATGTTATTTATTTTACAGCGATTGCGAAGCAAGTTTTAACAAGTTATATTAATCACTCTCGTTGGCGCGGATGTAAGCGTATATGTGGTCATTCATGTGGGAGGAAACCGTAGTACCCGGAGTAAACCCACCTGTCCGATCTGGCGACCATCGTACCATCGTCACCTACTTAACTGTTCTCAGGAGAGTATTATTGGTGTAGCGGGAGCCTCGTAGGTAGGGATCGACCCAATCACTGGACCGGCTACACTCTGTGATACACTTCTTGGAAGTAGATCTTAGTTGTGTGTGTTCCATCTAACGATGTATCTATAGCATGTTGTATTTTAATTCTTAATCTTTATTCTTTTATGTACTTTTCTTAATATTTTTGATAAACATTTTTCATTGTTTTATTTTTATTATTATTTTATTATTTTTAATCTTACCAAACTGCTGTCCTTAATGTTGACTAGTGTAATGTGTGTTGTAGAAATGTCTTACTATGCTAAATTAATGTTAAGCACTTTTGAACGTATAATTTCTGTATGAAAAGAGTGCTATACAAATCTGGTATAATAATAATAATAATAATAATAATAACTGTAGAGTTATCGAGTGCGGAAATTATTTCAAAGTTAACATTTATGCAATAATGTACTTGAATGTGTTTTATTTAGGAAATAATATTTACCATCACAACAACAAACAGTGGTTTATTAGCCGATAAACAACGACAAGACACATTTTATTTCTATTCTAACATGATCCACTATTTGGGGAGGGCACTAGCTAATGTTGGTAAAACTTGTTGCCCAACCCATTTGCTTCTAGATTTTATTCGTGCACTGTTCAAGTATAATATAAGCATAGCATTGTAGTTGTATCAGTTTGCTTATATATTTATCATGTTTATATTTGTAATTGTATTGTATATACATAAGCAATACAATATTATTAAACTAAACCCAATATAATGCTACAATGCTATAAACCAATACATGTGTGTGTTATTTGTCTCCTTGTCTGTTATTTGGCTGATGGCTTTACAAACTACCTCCCTGTAAGATACCATATGTATTGCAGTGGCACTGGAAATCAGCATCAAACTATCAACATTATATTTCCTGTATGGCTGGTTATTAACATTACAAGTCCTGTCCTATTGCTGTATTCAATTCCAATATAAATTTGTTAAAGTTTGCGCATATTTAAGTTCATAAATAAGTTGTTTACATGGGGGGCAAAATTCAACAGCCGTGGTTTATTGCAGATTCAACAGCAGTAGAGTAGTTATTTGTGTATAGGATCAAAATATTAAGTCATGTTAGAATGCAGATTTAAATTCAAAATGCAGATACTTAAATGAATGTTCCATTGACCGCTAATCCAGTACACATCACGTGTAAGGTGAAATATTTAGTCGTAATTAGCAAATATTAAACACTGTAGTGACTGTCGTGACGTCATACCTTTGTACTTGCCGCTCATTATTATTAATATTGGACGTTCAAAAGGCCAGACTTGTATATTAAATCCTATGCGTAAATGTACGAAATGAGCAATTTTAATTAGTAAGATAGTGTTATATAATAAACGCTTAAACCATGCTTTAAGTAAGATATAAGCACCAATATGTAAAATATCGGTAAGTACTCTGTTCGGCCATACACATAACATAGTCCAATATTATACATATTGGATCGTTTTCGGCTTATATCCTATACTTAAAGCATGGTTGCAACTTCAAAGGTGAGACTATTGCGTTTCTTGACATTCTGCATACTAGGAAGAAACAAGTGGATTGGATTGAATTATGGATATTAACAGAGACATATTGTAATAGTACTTAAAACATAGCCTGGGAACAGGCGTCGATATAGTTTGCCTGGTAAGTCATATAAATATATTTTAACACCAATATTAATTGGGCCGTCATTTTGCCAGAAGTTAAAAGGTAAAAAATCGACAGACTGGAACCCAGGCTACTTAAAACACTGATAGCAGTCCAATATTAATATTTAAAGGTATGACGTCACGACAGTGTTTTAAATACTGATATAACACAACATAAAACCATCCGAAGTAATCCAGGGCTCGCAAGTTCGATCCCCCGTCAGACCAAAATAAAATTAACAGTCTTTCAGATGGGACGTTAAACCGAGGTCTCGTGTCGGTGCTTTACACCGTGCACGTAAAAGAACCAGAGGAGACTCTGGAATGGGTCTCTGTCTGTATCATGCAATATCCTCCAAAAATCTAAAATAACTAATATCTTCAGGAGGCGTCGCTCATATGGGTAACCGGTAGCGATGATAAATAAATGTAAAACACCAATATTAATATTTAATGCACTACACGTATAAAGGTATGACGTCACGACAGTGTTTTAAATACTGATATACCACAACATAAAACCATCCACTAAAATTTATAAAATATGTACATAGGTCTACATAGACTATTAGAAAAAGAGCTAAAATCCAAAATTGAACTCACATAGTCTTCGTCTACGAGAGAGGGGATACCGAACGATTTCCAAACAACACTGAGGGAAACCCAACATTCATGCTCTCTTTTTTTGTCGGAAAAGTCTGCATTAGATAACATTGTTTGAACGGTTAGACACTCCGGCCAGGGGCGGTGAACATTTTGGACAGCTTAGGGAAGCAGTCGTTAGAGTTCAGAAAAATATCATTGCCCCAGGGTAACGCGGTTTTTAATTTCCTTTTGGAAGAACTAAATCGTGCTAGAAGAAAGACGTATTGTGTCTGTTGTATCATGGATTCTGTACCCGCCTTGTAATCGAGCGGTTGTGAGTTCGAGTGCCGTCAAAACTACCAGGCGCGTAGCGACTATCAGGCCATGAAGGCCCTGTGTCCTACAGATTGTCATAGAAAATAAAAAATCTAAAACAACAAAAGTTAAATAAATAGGTAGGGGGTGGGGTATGTGTGTTTTACGTTTATTTATCGTCGCTACCGGTTGCCCATATGAGCGACGCCTCCTGAAGATATTGGTCATTTTAGATTTTGGAGGATAGTGCAGTGATACAGACAGAGACCCATTCCAGAGTCTCCTCTGGTTCTTTTTCGTGCACGGTGTAATGCACCGACACAAGGTGGGGTATGACGAATAATTGGAGTCAAATTCATAATTGTGAAAATGTCGAAATTTTAGCATAAATGCGTCAGATTGCACCATTGACATTCTACACTAGAGGACATAGAAAACGCACACTTCGGATAAGTGTGTTTTTACATGAAAAACAATAACTATATAAATACATAGTTTTAAGCAATTTGGAATATTGTTAGTTGTTCAGTTTGTGTTTTGTAATAAAGATGTGATATATCTTTGATGGAATCCTTCGTATTTCGTTTTCATGTAATAATAATCATATAATGTAGGTGTGCGTTTTCTATGTCCTCTATATGTCCTCTAGGATAGTAATAAATATATACATGTACATGGACTGACAGATTATCGCAGAGGTGCTAACACACTCGCGTCTCACCAACGCAATCCTGGTTCGATCCTCACCGGGATCGGGAAGTATGTGAGACGGTTCGGTTGTCGTCGGATCGAACAGCTGTGTTTTCTCAGGGTTCTCCGCTACCATCCGCGTCAAAGAGAGTAGTTATTATAAGTTGTTAATGCTTGTTTCGCAATCGTTTGTAAAATAAATAGTTTATACTTTTTTTTAAATAAATATGTATATGAATCAATATGTTTAGTCGTAAACCTCCTAAGTAGCGGATCAGTGGTACAGGTGGTCCGCACCCTGGACGTGTACTCCTGGGGTCGCAGGTTCGATCCCCCGTTATAACATAAAATTATTAAATTGAATCCTGTCATAGTATTTTGGATGAGACATTAAACCGATGTCCCGTGTCGGTGCTGTATACAGTATTACAATGTCAGATAATTGTTTATGCCAATTTATTTTATCTCGATTGCGAAACAAGTTCTTACAACTTATATTAATCACTCTCGAGACCTCATTCCTGATGGAATCCATCGCCACAATGAAGAGAGAAGAGGCACTGTGAAATTTAAATTCCTTGCCTAAGGACACAATCGTAACGGCTACAGCTGGGCGCGAACTCCGAGCATTTCGCACATCAAGCGAATGCGCTACCACTGCGCTATCACGACTTCCACAATGTTACATGATTTACCACGTTATCTAAGACACAGAATAACTCAGTTCGTGATAATGCCTTTTTGTATACAGACGGACCTGTAGTCCAGCGGTAACACGCTGGACTGGTAATCCAGGGGTCGCAGGTTCGATCCCCCGCCTGACCCTAATAAAATTAACAGTCTTTCAGATGGGACATTAAACCGAGGTCTGGTGTCGGTGCTTTACACCGTGTACGTAAAAGAACAAGAGGAGCATTTGGAATGGGTCTCTGTCTGTATCATTGCACTATCCTCCAAAATTCTAAAATGATTAATATCTTCTGGAGGCATCGCTCATATGGGTAACCGGTATCGACGATAAATAAACGTAAGACACACGCGTGTTGTATGTATTTATTTAATATGTAGTACGTGGTATTTCGGTATTGTACTGTGGCATGAATCCTCTGCATGTATGGGTGCTAATGTTCTACTGTTTATCCAGCGGGTTGTGGTCCTCTGAAAGAAAGAAATGTTTTTATATTAGAAAATAAATACAGAATATTAAATTAAATGTTGGTTATTACAGTGTTCGGTGGAATTATATTTCATCGAATGAACATCGAAAGCAATACAATAATGCAATACGTATTGTATAAAACAGTTACACATAGCAATTAAACAGTAAAAACAAACAGTGATGATAGATTGGCTTAATTGTTCAAATGAATTATCTCGTTAAATAAAGTCTGTATTATTATTATAATATTATTATTATTATATTTATTTATTTATTATTATTATTATTATTATTATTATTATTATTATTCCTCACTTGAAATAATTCCGCAATTCCAGTGGGATTCCAACATACAGCAGTGATGGGCAAACGATTTCAATTCAACGACCGTAACCACCCTGCATCACTGAAGTGCCCTTGCTAATTATTATCATCCATAACTTTATGCATGCTCGATTACTAATCAGCACTAATTTAGTATACGTAGGTTTTTTATAGAGACGAATAACAGTGAACTCCGCCATACCCTTTTTAACCCGCCGCCAGTTTGCCCTTTAAACCCACCCTTTTACCTTTTTTAATGTTTGCTTATTCGCGAGTATGTGTGTGTTTTACGTGTATTTATCGTCGCTACCGGTTGCCCAAATGAGCGACGCCTACTGAAGAGATTAGTCATTTTAGATTGTTGGAGGATAGTGCAATAATACAGACAGAGACCCATTCTGGTTCTTTTACGTGCACGGCGTAAAGCACCGACACGAGACCTCCGTTTAAAGTCCCATCTGAAAGAATATTAATTTTATTAGGGTCAGACGGGAGATCGAACGTGCGATCCCTGGATTACCAGTCCAGCGTGTTACCACTGGACTATAGATCCGTCTATGAATTCGCGAGTATTTCTTTGTATTTAATATTTATATAACACCCAACAGGTGTGTCCTTCGAGCGGACAGACCTATATGTAGGTTAAACTAGAACTCGCGCGTGTGTTTTGCGTTTATTTATCGTCGCTACAGGTTGCCCATATAAGCGACGCCTCCTGAAGAGATTAGTCATTTTAGATTGTTGGAGGATAGTGCATGATACAGACAGAGAACTATTCCAGAGTCTACTCTTGTTCTTTGACGTTCACGGTGTACAGCACCGACACGAGACCTCTGTTTAAAGTCCCACAAGAAAGACTGTTGATTGTATTATGGTCAGACAGGGGATCGAACCTACGATCCCTGGATTACCAGTCCATTACTCGCCCACTCTTTTGATCGATATGTTCTGCCCTACTGCCTTTGATCAAGCATAATTAACTGTCAATCACCATAAGTTAGAAACAACAATTAGAGGGTAACTCCCAAATACTACCTCCCGTACCTACCGCCTTCGCTGCTCGGAATACACCCAGTCTCTCCTTTCAGATCCACCCAGCCCCATGTCTGACCCAACCTGCCCCGTTTTCACTCTAGAATAAACTATAATATAAACTGTTGCTAAGAAACCAGAATTGCAAAATAATCGTGACTCACTGGGGAGATGAGTCGTCACCACCACCCATGCTGGGTATGCCTAGAGAGCCCGCGACGCTAAACACTGAGTCACACAGAATTAAAATATACGGCGCAAGCAATGGCAACGCAAATATCAACAAATCTGAAAATATATACAATGCATGTACATTTATTATATATTTGTTTAAAGCGACACTACATCAGTGAAAACGCAAATTTCTACAGAATGTAATTTCCTATTTTATGGTATAACTCCCCCCCCCCCCCCCCAAATATTTGCCTTAAAAACTGAGTATTTCAACTATCAAACAAGCGGAGAACAGACGGATCTGTAGTCCAGTGGATAACACGCTGGACTTGTAATCCAGGGATCGCAGGATCGATCCCCCGTCTGAACCTAATAAAATTAACAGTCTTTCAGATGGGACGTTAAACCGAGGTCTCGTGTCGGTGCTTTACACCGTGCACGTAAAAGAACCAGAGGAGATTCTGGAATGGGTCTCTGTCTGTATCATGCACTATCCTCCAAAATCTAAAATAACTAATCTCTTCAGGAGGCGTCGCTCATATGGGCAACCGGTAACGACGATAAATAAACGTAAACAAAAACAAAACATATTAAACAAGCGTCGTATACGCGGTTTGTTGACATAACAAAATAATGTAAACAGGGTCGATATGCATACGTACTATAACCTATGCATCCTAATAACGAGATTTATGGCACAGATTTACCGTTATATCTCACATTTGTGCCTAGGCATATTTATTTGTAGACTAATCTTAGTTAAATTTATTATCTCTAAACGACAGTATCACGCGCTTAGTATTGACTACACTTACAAAGCTGCATATGAATTCAGGAACGTGGATGACCGGTATATGAAATCCTACATTCACTTTTGAAAGTGTGTAGACATTTAATCATATTGTATTGCTTATTTATATACAATACAATTACAAATATAAACATGATATATATATATAAGCAAACTGATACAACTACAATGCTATGCTTATACTTGCACAGTGCACGAATAAAATCTAGAAGCAAATGGGTTGAGCAACAAGTTTTACCAACATTAGCGAGTGCCCTCCCCAATAAACCAGATTGATGTTAACAAAATGGCCGTAGCGATGTGCTATTTTATTTTAGTTCGGGTTTTACGCCTGCATCAGCACCATTTCGGGCTATATCGCCGGCGGGCAGTTTACCTAACAACACCTTTTCTGGGCAGGCTCCAGCGGTTAACCAGTACTTGGGTGTACCAACCTCTGTAAGAAACTGCCAACGTTTTCATATAAATGAGACACGGCCTGAGCGGTGCTCGAACCCGTGACCATCACCGTAGCGATGTGTACTGTAATTAACTATATTATTTTAGCTCGAGGAAGATAAATGAGCAGGATTAGAAAGAACAAGAAAATAAAATAGATAAAAAATCAATATTTTACATCGAAACAGGTAAAACTAATGCACGGACTATTAAGCATCCATCTATAAGAAAATGTAGCAGAAAATATAACTACATTTATTACGAATGATATGGTACATTTTAGCCTGGGAACAGGCGTCGATATATAAAAAGTGAAAAATCAACAGACTGGAACACAAGCTAGGTACATGTACTTATATTGAGAATATGGAGAATTATTTTCGCTATGATTGGGAGAAAATAGCAATTACGCACAGTTATACATGCGTATGTTTTCTATATGTTTGTGCTAGCATACATACTATTTATGTTATAGTATGTGTGTTCTCATGTGATTGGAAAGTTGAATGGAATTTAATAAAAGATACTATGTATATGTCATGTAATATTAATCTACAAAGCCGCTCTGAATTAAATAAATGGATGCGTTCTGATTTACAAATATGACCACATGTAAATTTAAATTTATAATATTTAACATTTAGCAATGAATATGGTTACGAAGGGTTTACTACTAGGCCATGTTGTACAACTTTGCAACAACTTCAATTTTGTATGTTTGGTTTTGTCTTTTGTTGCGTCTTTTGACCTTCTCCTTGTTAGAAATAAAGAACTATTTTGCTTTAATTATAAGACACATATCAGATAAATATTACATGTATTTACACATAGATATAAATATAAATGGCTGTGGGAGCTCATTTGTATAAAATGTATGCTTTATGTTTGCACTGTTCGCTAACTGTAAATAATATGTATGTATGTCCTCATGGGCTTGACAGCCTATTGGAATTTAATAAATAAACTGTAAAAACTGTAAACTGTATATTTACATGGATCGTAATCGTCGTTCCGGACATAGTTATATACCGGACGAACAATGGTAGTTCGTTGTTTACATATCACAGTACCAACACAACACGCCAATAGCACAAGGTACATGTGTTCACCTCTCATTGCTTTATGTGATGTTTAAACCTGCAATACATCAAACATGCAATACATCAAACCTGCAATACATCAAACCTGCAATACATCAAACCTGCAATACATCAAACATGCAATACATCAAACATGCAATACATCAAACATGCAATACATCAAACCTGCAATACATCAAACATGCAATACATCAAACATGCAATACATCAAACCTGCAATACATCAAACCTGCAATACATCAAACATGCAATACATCAAACATGCAATACATCAAACCTGCAATACATCAAACCTGCAATACATCAAACATGCAATACATCAAACATGCAATACATCAAACATGCAATACATCAAACATGCAATACATCAAACCTGCAATACATCAAACCTGCAATACATCAAACCTGCAATACATCAAACATGCAATACATCAAACCTGCAATACATCAAACATGCAATACATCAAACATGCAATACATCAAACCTGCAATACATCAAACATGCAATACAAGCACACATGCAATACATCAAACCTGCAATACATCAAACCTGCAATACATCAAGCATGCAATACATCAAACATGCAATACATCAAACATGCAATACATCAAACATGCAATACATCAAACATGCAATACATCAAACCTGCAATACATCAAACCCAACCTGCAATACATCAAACATGCAATACATCAAACATGCAATACATCAAACATGCAATACATCAAACCTGCAATACATCAAACCTGCAATACATCAAACCTGCAATACATCAAACATGCAATACATCAAACCTGCAATACATCAAACATGCAATACATCAAACATGCAATACATCAAACCTGCAATACATCAAACATGCAATACATCAAACCTGCAATACAAGCACACATTGTGTATAAAATCAACGTAAAGACACAAAGTCTTCTATAGAATCGGCAACAATTAAACGAAGACAATAGTGTGCCTTATCCCCAACATTGAAGCTTATGAGCTCAGCTGCTGGTCAGTTTACAGGCTACTAATGACGTAGAAGTTTTTCAACTGAAACGTTAACCCCTAATCCCCAACTGTTTTCCCAGCGGGGCAGATGCAGCCAAATACAATAACCCCCTGTTCCTATCGTCGTACGGAGGTGGCTATGGGTGGGCCGGATAACAACACACTCGTGGAAGTCGTGATAGCGCAGTGGATGCGCGTTCGCTTCAGGTGAGAAAGGTTCGGAGTTCGAGCCCCGCTGGAGCCGTTACGATTGTGCCCTTAGGCAAGGCATTCAAAATTCCACATTGCCTCTTCTCTCTCCTTCATGGCGACGGATTCCATCAGGAATGAGGTCTCGAGAGTGATTAATATAAGTTGAAAGAACTTGTTTCGCAATGGAGCTAAAATAAATGTGTATAAACTAACAACACACTCTGTTCTTAGCAGTGGTGGTGAATTGACAGGGTTAACAAAAACGCATGTTCCTAAAGGCGAGACTAATGAAACCGAGACTTCCCAATCGTGCCAGACTGTCATGGAGTTCCATCTAGCATTTCATCTGACAAAAGTACATACGCAACTATTATCGGCCTTTGCCAAGCGGAGCTACTCTGTCACATACTGGAAAGTCAACCAATCCACAATTGAGTTAATCCCCTTAGTAGATAGTATCTTGATTATCAGTATTAATGGTTAGTCGTTCCGCGTCAGTTGGCACACACTTTTACGCTAAAATTTAACTTTGTTTATAAACACATATCGCTATTGTTGAAGGTAATTGTATTGTATTCAGAGTTAAAACATCATCCTGACGTCATACCTTTGTACTTGTAGACTATTAATATTGGACTGCTGTCAAAAGGCCATACAGACGGATATGTAGTCCAGTGGTAACACGCTGGACTGGTAATCCAGGGATGTTATCTGACCCTAATAAAATTAACAGTCTTTCAGGTGGGACGTTAAACCGAGGTCTCGTGTCGGTGCTTTACACCGTGCACGTAAAAGAACCAGAGGAGATTCTGGAAGGGGTATCTCTCTGTATCATGCATACCGTGCACGTAAAAGAACCAGAGGAGATTCTGGAAGGGGTCTCTGTCTGTATCATGCACTATCCTCTAAAATAACTAATCTCTCCAGGAGGCGTCGCTCATATGGGCAACCGGTAGCGACGATAAATAAACGTAAAACACACACAAAAGGCCAGAGTATTATATTAAATCATAGGCCTAGCGGTACGAAATTAACAATTTTAATTAGTAGGATCTTGTTATATAAGTGTGTGTTTTAAGTAAGATATAAGCAGGTTCGATCGCCCGTCTGACCCTAATAAAAACAGTCTTTCAGATGGGACTTTAAACCGAGGTCTCGTGTCGGTGCTGTACACCATGCACGTAAATGAACCAGAGGAGACTATGGAATGGGTCTCCGTCTGTATCATTGCACTATCCTCCAAAAATCTAAAATAACTAATCTCTCCAGGAGGCGTCGCTCATATGGGCAACCGGTAGCGACGATAAATAAACGTAAAACAAACACACAAGATATAAGACTCAAACGGATCCAATATGTAAAATATGTGTACTGTCTTCGGCGATACTCACCTCACACAGTCGAATATTTTTAATATTGGATCGTTTTCGGCTTATATCCTATACCTAATATACCATGGGTTGTATATACAATACACCGGGTCTGATTGGTGATATTGTTTATATTTCGGAATACTCATAGAACAGATCAGAAGTTTATTTCGACGTAGATATATATAGATTTATATAGATTATATACATATATAGATTTATATAGATTCTATACTACATATACTGAGTCAAAAAAGAAACGATACCAAACTAAAAATGACGTAAAACGGATAAAACCATAGAAAGGTTTAATATATTATTACGTATCAGTACCGGGTATCTTATTGCAACGTCAGCCAACCATAAACACGCGATAATCCTGGAACGCCGAATTTCCGATTTGCACGTGCTCCTCAACAAAGACAACTTCCTACACATGTACAAATCGGAAAACCGGTTTATTGTACTTGTATTGCATTATCATCGAGGAAAAACACCTTACATACCCATTGTTACCTCTAACAAAATGCCTAGGCTAAACCGCAATCAGAGAATGCGTGCCATTGGCATGATTGACGGCGGTTTACATCAGCGTGACGTCGCAAATCGACTCGGGGTTACGCGGATCACGATAACACGTCTACTTCGACATTATCGAACACATGGATCGGTGGACGACCGTCCAAGATCTGGTCGACCACGTGTGACGACGCGTAAACAGGACCCCACGTCACATTTACGTGACCGGTTCCTACCTGCTACGCACACAGCTGCCGTTACTCCTGGGATGACCAACAATCGCATCAGTGCACAAACAGTCAGGAACCGGCTCGGTGAACGTGGCATTCGTGCCTATCGGCCATACGTTGGACCCATCCTGACACGACGTCACCGTGACGTACGGCGGGAATGGACGACGGAACGTGCTCGCTGGACTCGGTTACAGTGGAATTCGGTGATGTTTAGCGATGAATCGCGGTTCTGTTTGCGTCGAGCGGATGGCAGAGAGCGGGTATATCGCAGACGCGGTGAACGTTACGCCGACGCATGTGTACGTCAGGTCGATCTGTTCGGGGGCGGAAGCGTTATGGCGTGGGGCGGTATCACCTTCGGCAGTCGCACTGAACTGTTAGTGGTGGACGGGAACCTAAACGCCCAGCGGTACTGTGATGAGATCCTTGCGCCAGTTGTTGTGCCGTTCTTTAACGCCAACAGAAACGTCACACTGTTCCAACAGGACAACGCCAGGTGTCATACTGCTCGGATTTCCACCACATTATTGGAGCAGAACAATATTGAAACCCTGCCGTGGCCTGCTTTGTCACCAGACTTGTCACCCATAGAACATGTGTGGGATACGTTAGACCGCCGCGTCAGACGACGTCAGCCGGTAACGTTAAACCAACTGAGGGATGTTTTGCGTCAGGAGTGGACAAATATTGACCAGCAAGAGATTCAGACACTCTTCCGTTCGATGCGACGGCGGTGCATTGCAGTGAGAGACGCAAATGGTGCCCATACTCGGTATTGACGTCTGTGTATAAATGTAATAAATGTTGAAATTATAGACACATAAACACCAGGTATCGTTTCTTTTTTGACTCAGTATATATAGATTTATATATATATAGATTTATTTCACCAAATACACAGTATCCTATCTGAAACAAGTCAAAGCTGATAGCTGATCAAACATGGATGAAATAGTATATAACAGATTCAAATAAAATGAATATACCAGTTTCGTAGTAAAATTTTCATTATTTGTATTTCAATAAATATCAATCTACCGAACTACATTGTGTGTCCATTCAAACGTTTTATCCAGTTCACTATAGATATATCAATATGTAGAGCAAATACATTTGTAACAAATTCCTTCCTTTCCAAAACACGAAACGTACACCATTCGTGCATTACCAGTGATAGCCAGGCGCGTAGCTAGGCTTAAATATGGAATACGCACCAGTTTAGGGGGGTACTCTGTTCCGCTATATTGTCTCAGGTGACTAGTGCATACTATGAACACCAGTTACATTAAATATCTGTTGGCATTTCGATCATGTCTGCTTTCTTGTGAATGACCAATGTCTATGTCCCCCTTACGATCCAGTTTTTATTGCATTTTTCGCATTTATATAATTTTCATTTTCAGGAACTGTCACAATAAATCGTATGCATGTGCGTACATGCGTAAGCCTAGCTACTCGCCTTGTAGCTGTCATATAACGAATTGCTAGAAAGCTGGAATATTCCATATAAACCCAATTTTATATTTTAGCAGGAGCAAACTGATATAGCAAGCCTCCATCACTCTGTTATATTTATTTAACCATATTTTATTGCAAATCAATAGTACATATGGCATACACATAAAGATACAATGCATAGCATGGAAATACAAATGGTTTGGGCCACAAGTTTTAACAACATTAGACAACGGCCCGCACTAGAGACAACTGCCTGCACCAGAGACAACGGCCCGCATCAGAGACAACTGCCCACACCATAGACAACTGCCCGCACCAGAGACAACTGCCCACACAAGAGACAACTGCTCGCACCAGAGACAACGGCCTGCACCAGAGAAACCGGCCCGCACCAGAGACAACTGCCCGCAACAGGGACAACTGCCCGCACCAGAGACAACGGCCCGCACCAGAGACAACGGCCCGCACCAGAGACAACGGCCCGCACCAGAGACAACGGCCCGCACCAGAGACAACGGCCCGCACCAGAGACAACGGCCCGCACCAGTAACAACGGCCCGCACCAGAAACAATGGCCCGCACCAGAGAAAACGGCCCGCTGTTAAAAATCCAGGTTTACCCTATCTCACAATGGCGAATAATCCTGTTACATCCAGACCCTGATAACCTCCACAATCAAATGGGTGTTCGTACTTATATCCACAAATAAACTAATGGAAATGAAACACTCTCACACTCCTTGACGAATGTAAATATATTTAAAACTATTTCATATGCGTTATTTGCCGGAACTAGTATTATCAGTGAGTAAATACGCGTCTGCAACATTCCCAAATGCAAACACACCGATTCGATCACGGAATAAAAGTTCACCGATTGAATTCTGACATATATGGGCTTTTGACCTGATTTACTTCTATGCATACGAATGAATATAAGTTTATTTCATTTCAGTATAACGATCAAACTGGGCCTAAGTGCACATCACGTTTAATGGTTGTCTTAGGGGTAAATAGCAGCTCATGGATACATCTCCTTTAACCTCGCATCCTCGTAAATTCCATGTGTGTGCAAACGTGTAACCTCTAATTATTTTGAAAGTACAGGGAATGTGACTTGCCGAGCAGGTTCCATCTGGGCCGTATAAAATTAGCAGTCTTTCAGATGAGACTTTAAACTGAGGTCTCGTGTCGGTGGTGTACACCGTGCACGTCAAAGAACCAGAGGAGACTCTGGAATGGGGTTCTCTCTGTATCATTACACTATCCTCCAAACATCTAAAATGACTAATCTCTTCAGGATGCGTCGCTCATATGGGTAACCGGTTGCGACGATAAATAAACGTAAAACACACACAAAATGTAAGTAACTGATGACTGGTAATCCAGGAATCGCAGGTTCGATCTCCCGTCTGACCCTAATAAAATTAACAGTCTTTCAGTTGGGACTTTAAACCGAGATCTCGTGTCGGTGCTTTACACCGTGCACGTAAATGAACCAGAGGATAATCTGGAATTGGTATATGTCTGTATCATTGCACTATCCTCCAAAAATCTAAAATGAATAATCTCCTTAGGAGACGTCGTTCATATGGGCAACCGGTAGCGACGATAAATAAACGTCTGAAGACGTTCTTCTTTATCCTCTTCCTGTTAATGTTCGCCAGTATTGCTGCTTCGTACGGCTGGGTTAAAGGTAAGTCGTCGGGGAGAAGAATTATATAAGACTCTGTCTTTCATTCTAATACATGTTCAGGTCGACTCCGTGGTCGAGTGGTTAAGGTCGCTGACGTACATCCCACTGTAACCTATCATCACTGATGGTAACGGGTTCGAGCCCCTCTCAGGCCGTGTCTCATTTATATGAAAAAGTTCGCTGTTTCTTACAGAGGTTGGTGCACAAAGTACTGGTTAACCACTGGAGCCTGTCCAGGAAAGGTGTTGTTAGGTAAACTTGCCGTTGCACATATGGACAACCGGTAGCGACGATAAATAAACGTAAAACACACATAACATGTATATGACGAAGAAAGTAAAGCTTCAAAATCAATTGTCCCAATTTAAGATACTCGCGAATAATGTTCTATGGACCAATCTATCCTCACAGTAGATATAAATTACACGAATCTCACGTGTGTGGCGCACAGACGGATCTGTAGTACAGTGGTAACACGCTGGACTGGTAATCCAGGGATCGCAGGTTCGATCCCCCGTCTGACCCTAATAGAATTAACAGTCTTTCAGATGGGACGTTAAACCGAGGTCTCGTGTCGGTGATGTACACCGTGCACGTCAAAGAACCAGAGAAGACTCTGGAATGAAAGATAAAGAATGTATTTAACGAGAGAAGTAACTTAGCAAATGTTCATCTACCATGACGCCCTTAAAACATTAAAAAATTAATATCTCTTATTTTAATCGCTTTAACATAGTTACTTTGAAAATATAAAATAAATGCATAAGCCTGTTTATGCTTGTGCTATCGTAGTGGGCCAGTGGTAACGCGTTCGCTTCAAGTGCGACATACCTCGAGCTCTGCAGTAGCTATATGGGGGCATGCCTTGGAGCTCAACCCACCAGTTATGAATCCCTCCATACACAGATGGACAAGGTGGGTGTGATGGCTCGACACCATTGACGCCAACAGTTGTTGCCCCGAATGTTACGCAGGTCGCTGTGGATATACTCAAAATGATCAAGTGTTCTTGTGACAGTTGCATGCCATGTAAGTCAGAAAGATGTGGATGTCACAATGCCAATATGTCATGTACAATGTACTGCATTATGTGCATGTCACGGTGGAGAAGGATGGTTCAACCAGAATACGAGAGAACGAATCCTGGCAGAAGATATTGATGATAGTGAGAATGGTGCAACTGGTGACATCTAATACTGTACATGTACTGGTATAACTGACATTTATGCATCACATGTGGAACTATATACATACAGTATTGACATAGTATGTATCGTGGTGATTTAAAAAGTTATATAATTAGTAATATTTCAGGTTATTCCAACATATTTATTTGTTCATTATGGGAAGAAAATATTCAGTGGCGGCCATTTTGAATTTCAAAATGACTTCATCTGCCTATTTACCCACATTTAGTGATAGTATTCTTCTATGATTATTTATTATCGATTGTATGTATACTTTTTGGGTCTACGCATAATTATTAAGAGTGTACATGCCTTATTAGTGAATATATCGTTAAACCATTTTCAGATTAGCGGCCATTTTGAAAATCTTGAATATTACAAATTGCCCAAAGGTGAGAACTTCACACCCACCTGGATATCATTATATATGTCCCATAATCAACAGAAACATTTACTTTATCCGGGAATTTCAGGTTAAGGTGAAAACCGCTGTTTCACTGCCGGACTATTTCTACATTTTATGATAAATGACTATATTTCATTGAAAACAATTTACTTATAAATTATGATATAACTGTTACAGGCATTTCATTAGAAATGCCAACAAAATATATATATTTTTTAACCACTAGACCATATTTATGGTCGGAATTCGAACAAAATTAGCAAACTTCAAAGTTTATATATACAGGTCTCAAACTTATATTAAACTGCTTTGTAATATATAACATATTTAAATATTTTTAGCATTTCTTTTTTTATAATACTCTTTCATTGCAAACAGAGTTATTCAAATTCATATTTTTTATTCAGAATATTTCCAAAAAATACAGTTTTCTTAAATATTGCTATATAAAGGGAGATAATTTGAAGAACGATGAATATATTATATTTAAACCAAAGACATAATTTTATTTCTCATTCGGTGAATTCGTACAACAATGCATACCTACAATGAATATTGTGTATTATGGAATACAGTCTTTAATTAAGAAAAAATATGAGTCTTTCCGTTATATATCGGCGAATTACATGAAAACGATATACGAAGGATTCCATCAAAGATATATCACATCTTTATTACAAAACACAAACTGAACAACTAAAAATATTCCAAATTTTTTGAAACTATGTATTTATATAGTTATTATTTTTCATGTAAAAACACACTTATCCGAAGTTTGCGTTTTCTATGTCCTCTAGTATATAATGTAGGTGTGCGTTTTCTATGTCCTCTAGTATATAATGTAGGTGTGCGTTTTCTATGTTCTCTAGTATATAATGTAGGTGTGCGTTTTCTATGTCCTCTAGTATATAATGTAGGTGTGCGTTTTCTATGTCCTCTAGTATATAATGTAGGTGTGCGTTTTCTATGTCCTCTAGTATATAATGTAGGTGTGCGTTTTCTATGTCCTCTAGTATATAATGTAGGTGTGCGTTTTCTATGTCCTCTAGTATATAATGTAGGTGTGCGTTTTCTATGTCCTCTAGTATATAATGTAGGTGTGCGTTTTCTATGTCCTCTAGTATATAATGTAGGTGTGCGTTTTCTATGTCCTCTAGTATATAATGTAGGTGTGCGTTTTCTATGTCCTCTAGTATATAATGTAGGTGTGCGTTTTCTATGTCCTCTAGTATATAATGTAGGTGTGCGTTTTCTATGTCCTCTAGTATATAATGTAGGTGTGCGTTTTCTATGTCCTCTAGTATATAATGTAGGTGTGCGTTTTCTATGTCCTCTAGTATATAATGTAGGTGTGCGTTTTCTATGTCCTCTAGTATATAATGTAGGTGTGCGTTTTCTATGTCCTCTAGTATATAATGTAGGTGTGCGTTTTCTATGTCCTCTAGTATTTAATGTAGGTCTGCGTCTATGTCCTCTAGTATTTAATGTAGGTGTGCGTTTTCTATGTCATCTAGTATAATTATAATGTAGGTGTGCGTTTTCTATGTCCTATAGTATTAATGTAGTGTGCGTTTTCTATGTCCTCTAGTATATAATGTAGGTGTGCG
The DNA here is from genome assembly GCA_014843695.1 of Archivesica marissinica. Classification (NCBI taxonomy): domain Eukaryota; kingdom Metazoa; phylum Mollusca; class Bivalvia; order Venerida; family Vesicomyidae; genus Archivesica; species Archivesica marissinica. Next base: position 36,159,597 of record CM026400.1, on the reverse strand, counting down.
TTTTCTATGTCCTCTAGTATATAATGTAGGTGTGCGTTTTCTATGTCCTCTAGTATATAATGTAGGTGTGCGTTTTCTATGTCCTCTAGTATATAATGTAGGTGTGCGTTTTCTATGTCCTCTAGTATATAATGTAGGTGTGCGTTTTCTATGTCCTCTAGTATATAATGTAGGTGTGCGTTTTCTATGTCCTCTAGTATATAATGTAGGTGTGCGTTTTCTATGTCCTCTAGTATATAATGTAGGTGTGCGTTTTCTATGTCCTCTAGTATATAATGTAGGTGTGCGTTTTCTATGTCCTCTAGTATATAATGTAGGTGTGCGTTTTCTATGTCCTCTAGTATATAATGTAGGTGTGCGTTTTCTATGTCCTCTAGTATATAATGTAGGTGTGCGTTTTCTATGTCCTCTAGTATATAATGTAGGTGTGCGTTTTCTATGTCCTCTAGTATATAATGTAGGTGTGCGTTTTCTATGTCCTCTAGTATATAATGTAGGTGTGCGTTTTCTATGTCCTCTAGTATATAATGTAGGTGTGCGTTTTCTATGTCCTCTAGTATATAATGTAGGTGTGCGTTTTCTATGTCCTCTAGTATATAATGTAGGTGTGCGTTTTCTATGTCCTCTAGTATATAATGTAGGTGTGCGTTTTCTATGTCCTCTAGTATATAATGTAGGTGTGCGTTTTCTATGTCCTCTAGTATATAATGTAGGTGTGCGTTTTCTATGTCCTCTAGTATATAATGTAGGTGTGCGTTTTCTATGTCCTCTAGTATATAATGTAGGTGTGCGTTTTCTATGTCCTCTAGTATATAATGTAGGTGTGCTTTTTCTGTCCTCTAGTATATAATGTAGGTGTGCGTTTTCTATGTCCTCTAGTATATAATGTAGGTGTGCGTTTTCTATGTCCTCTAGTATATAATGTAGGTGTGCGTTTTCTATGTCCTCTAGTATATAATGTAGGTGCGCTTTTCTATGTCCTCTAGTATATAATGTGTGCGCTTTTCTATGTCCTCTAGTATATAATGTAGGTGCGCTTTCTATGTCCTCTAGTATATAATGTAGGTGCGCTTTCTATGTCCTCTAGTATATAATGTAGGTGCGCTTTCTATGTCCTCTAGTATATAATGTAGGTGCGCTTTCTATGTCCTCTAGTATATAATGTAGGTGCGCTTTCTATGTCCTCTAGTATATAATGTAGGTGCGCTTTCTATGTCCTCTAGTATATAATGTGTGTGCGCTTTCTATGTCCTCTAGTATATAATGTAGGTGTGCGTTTTCTATGTCCTCTAGTATATAATGTAGGTGTGCGTTTTCTATGTCCTCTAGTATATAATGTAGGTGTGCGTTTTCTATGTCCTCTAGTATATAATGTAGGTGTGCGTTTTCTATGTCCTCTAGTATATAATGTAGGTGTGCGTTTTCTATGTCCTCTAGTATATAATGTAGGTGTGCGTTTTCTATGTCCTCTAGTATATAATGTAGGTGTGCTTTTTCTATGTCCTCTAGTATATAATGTAGGTGTGCGTTTTCTATGTCCTCTAGTATATAATGTAGGTGTGCGTTTTCTATGTCCTCTAGTATATAATGTAGGTGTGCGTTTTCTATGTCCTCTAGTATATAATGTAGGTGTGCGTTTTCTATGTCCTCTAGTATATAATGTAGGTGTGCGTTTTCTATGTCCTCTAGTATATAATGTAGGTGTGCGTTTCTATGTCCTCTAGTATATAATGTAGGTGTGCGTTTTCTATGTCCTCTAGTATATAATGTAGGTGTGCGTTTTCTATGTCCTCTAGTATATAATGTAGGTGTGCGTTTTCTATGTCCTCTAGTATATAATGTAGGTGTGCGTTTTCTATGTCCTCTAGTATATAATGTAGGTGTGCGTTTTCTATGTCCTCTAGTATATAATGTAGTGTGCGTTTTCTATGTCCTCTAGTATATAATGTAGGTGTGCGTTTTCTATGTCCTCTAGTATATAATGTAGGTGTGCGTTTTCTATGTCCTCTAGTATATAATGTAGGTGTGCGTTTTCTATGTCCTCTAGTATATATGTAGGTGTGCGTTTTCTATGTCCTCTAGTATATAATGTAGGTGTGCGTTTTCTATGTCCTCTAGTATATAATGTAGGTGTGCGTTTTCTATGTCCTCTAGTATATAATGTAGGTGTGCGTTTTCTATGTCCTCTAGTATATAATGTAGGTGTGCGTTTTCTATGTCCTCTAGTATATAATGTAGGTGTGCGTTTTCTATGTCCTCTAGTATATAATGTAGTTGTGCGTCTTCTATGTCCTCTAGTATATAATGTAGTTGTGCGTTTTCTATGTCCTCTAGTATATAATGTAGTTGTGCGTTTTCTATGTCCTCTAGTATATAATGTAGTTGTGCGTTTTCTATGTCCTCTAGTATATAATGTAGGTGTGCGTTTTCTATGTCCTCTAGTATATAATGTAGGTGTGCGTTTTCTATGTCCTCTAGTATATAATGTAGGTGTGCGTTTTCTATGTCCTCTAGTATATAATGTAGGTGTGCGTTTTCTATGTCCTCTAGTATATAATGTAGGTGTGCGTTTTCTATGTCCTCTAGTATATAATGTAGGTGTGCGTTTTCTATGTCCTCTAGTATATAATGTAGTTGTGCGTTTTCTATGTCCTCT
>CM026400.1:36098364-36155941 GCA_014843695.1 Archivesica marissinica | reverse complement strand
TTTTCTATGTCCTCTAGTATATAATGTAGGTGTGCGTTTTCTATGTCCTCTAGTATATAATGTAGGTGTGCGTTTTCTATGTCCTCTAGTATATAATGTAGGTGTGCGTTTTCTATGTCTTCTAGTATATAATGTAGGTGTGCGTTTTCTATGTCCTCTAGTATATAATGTAGGTGTGCGTTTTCTATGTCCTCTAGTATATAATGTAGGTGCGCTTTCTATGTCCTCTAGTATATAATGTAGGTGCGCTTTCTATGTCCTCTAGTATATAATGTAGGTGCGCTTTCTATGTCCTCTAGTATATAATGTAGGTGCGCTTTCTATGTCCTCTAGTATATAATGTAGGTGCGCTTTCTATGTCCTCTAGTATATAATGTAGGTGCGCTTTCTATGTCCTCTAGTATATAATGTAGGTGCGCTTTCTATGTCCTCTAGTATATAATGTAGGTGTGCGTTTTCTATGTCCTCTAGTATATAATGTAGGTGTGCGTTTTCTATGTCCTCTAGTATATAATGTAGGTGTGCGTTTTCTATGTCCTCTAGTATATAATGTAGGTGTGCGTTTTCTATGTCCTCTAGTATATAATGTAGGTGTGCGTTTTCTATGTCCTCTAGTATATAATGTAGGTGTGCGTTTTCTATGTCCTCTAGTATATAATGTAGGTGTGCGTTTTCTATGTCCTCTAGTATATAATTTAGGTGTGCGTTTTCTATGTCCTCTAGTATATAATGTAGGTGTGCGTTTTCTATGTCCTCTAGTATATAATGTAGGTGTGCGTTTTCTATATCCTCTCGTATATAATGTAGGTGTGCGTTTTCTATGTCCTCTAGTATATAATGTAGGTGTGCGTTTTCTATATCCTCTAGTATATAATGTAGGTGTGCGTTTTTCTATGTCCTCTAGTATATAATGTAGGTGTGCGTTTTCTATGTCCTCTAGTATATAATGTAGGTGTGCTTTTCTATGTCCTCTAGTATATAATGTAGGTGTGCGTTTTCTATGTCCTCTAGTTATATGTAGGTGTGCGTTTTCTATGTCCTCTAGTATATAATGTAGGTGTGCGTTTTCTATGTCCTCTAGTATATAATGTAGGTGTGCGTTTTCTATGTCCTCTAGTATATAATGTAGGTGTGCGTTTTCTATGTCCTCTAGTATATAATGTAGGTGTGCTTTTTCTATGTCCTCTAGTATATAATGTAGGTGTGCGTTTTCTATGTCCTCTAGTATATAATGTAGGTGTGCGTTTTCTATGTCCTCTAGTATATAATGTAGGTGTGCGTTTTCTATGTCCTCTAGTATATAATGTAGGTGTGCGTTTTCTATGTCCTCTAGTATATAATGTAGGTGTGCGTTTCTATGTCCTCTAGTATATAATGTAGGTGTGCGTTTTCTATGTCCTCTAGTATATAATGTAGGTGTGCGTTTTCTATGTCCTCTAGTATATAATGTAGGTGTGCGTTTTCTATGTCCTCTAGTATATAATGTAGGTGTGCGTTTTCTATGTCATCTAGTATATAATGTAGGTGTGCGTTTTCTATGTCCTCTAGTATATAATGCAGGTGTGCGTTTTCTATGTCCTCTAGTATATAATGTAGGTGTGGCGTTTTCTATGTCCTCTAGTATATAATTTAGGGTCGTTTTCTATGTCCTCTAGTATATAATTTAGGTGTGCTTTTTCTATGTCCTCTAGTATATAATGTAGGTGTGCGTTTTCTATGTCCTCTAGTATATAATGTAGGTGTGCGTTTTCTATGTCCTCTAGTATATAATGTAGGTGTGCGTTTTCTATGTCCTCTAGTATATAATGTAGGTGTGCGTTTTCTATGTCCTCTAGTATATAATGTAGGTGTGCGTTTTCTATGTCCTCTAGTATATAATGTAGGTGTGCGTTTTCTATGTCCTCTAGTATATAATGTAGGTGTGCGTTTTCTATGTCCTCTAGTATATAATGTAGGTGTGCGTTTTCTATGTCCTCTAGTATATAATGTAGGTGTGCGTTTTCTATGTCCTCTAGTATATAATGTAGGTGTGCGTTTTCTATGTCCTCTAGTATATAATGTAGGTGTGCGTTTTCTATGTCCTCTAGTATATAGTGTAGGTGTGCGTTTTCTATGTCCTCTAGTATATAATGTAGGTGTGCGTTTTCTATGTCCTCTAGTATATAATGTAGGTGTGCGTTTTCTATGTCCTCTAGTATATAGTGTAGGTGTGCGTTTTCTATGTCCTCTGGTATATAATGTAGGTGTGCGTTTTCTATGTCCTCTAGTATATAATGTAGGTGTGCGTTTTCTATGTCCTCTAGTATATTGGAATAAATGGAATGATTGGGAATGATAGTATCATATCAAACCTTGTATCTGTATGCATTGAGGTATGATGCATTGAGGATCACTATTCCAGTTTTATTTGGGCATTTTTAATAGTTGCGATGGTGCAGTTGAACATTAATCACGTTTGTTGCTTGCTCGGAGTCGTCGCTATGCTACAACGAGGCAGATTCTAATTCGGTATATCTATTTGACTATTTATAGCAGCCTTACTTAATTTTATTAGGGTCAGGCGGGGGATCGAACCTGCGACCCCTGGATTACCAGTCCAGCGTGTTACCACTGAACTACAGGTCCGTCTGTATACAAAAAGGCATTATCACGAACTGAGTTATTCTGTGTCTTAGATAACGTGGTAAATCATGTAACAGTGTGGACGTCGTGATAGCGCAGTAGTAGCGCATTCGCTTGATGTGCGAAATACTCGGAGTTCGCGCCCAGCTGTTGCCGTTACGATTGTGTCCTTAGGCAAGGCATTTAAATTTCACATTGCCTCTTCTCTCTCCCTCGTGGCGATGGATTCCATCAGGAATGAGGTCTCGAGAGTGATTATTATAAGTTGAAAGAACTTGTTTCGCAATCGAGCTCAAATAAATTTGTATAAACTAATAAAGGATGTTTTGGGTAAAATATAAATACTAATATGTGTGTGTTTATAAAAATCGAAATAGTCGCTCAGAAACGATAAAATTCCAATACATTTAAACCGTCGTATACGCGAATTTGTTTGCCAACACACGAAATGTAAACACGCACAGCGCGCATGCGTGAAACAACAGAGGATGTGGAAAACAACATATATATTTTGAACATGAAATACTATCTATCTATCTTCCTCTAATGTCGAACCCCTCGCGGTGATGTAGAAATTTCCCTAAAAGACTTAGCTAACAGAGGTATGAATCAACAATCAAGTAATTTAATTAAAAAAGACAACGTGGGACAAATTGGGACAATGCATTCCGAATGTAAACAAATGCGGACGATGCGTTCCGGTTGTAAACAAGTGCGTGACCGATCGACTCGGAAAGTCCTACTTTCGGTTTCGAATTTGTTTTATCGCCAAAAAACACTGTTTACAAAATGAACATAAGCATACAAGTATAATGTTAGAATGTGTAGCAGCATTGCTACCCATATGCAAACATTGAATTTTTCAAATATCTTTTATTTCATACGATGTAATACTGCTTTAATTGAAATTGTTCAGGTCATGTTTGTTTAACAGACAAGAGCTTGTTGGAGGAGGAGGGTGCTGGTCCTCACATCACCTTGGTATCTATTCTTAGATAACTGTTATTTTTAGTCTATGTAAATGACATATATATGAAGGTGGTTAACACACAACGTTTGAAATACGTCCTCCTATATCAACAATATATGTAGCACAAAAAAAACGTATCAACAACTTTGATGTTTCTGTAGATTAGTAAATCAATTCACGATGATATTCAGAATGTTACAACATTACCATTCTGAAACAAATCAGGATTCACTAGGCTAATTATGAATTGACGTACACTATCTGTATCTAATCATATTAGCAGGTTCGATCAGGCTCCGTCTGACCATAATAAAATTAACAGTCTTTCAGATGGGACATTAAAACCGAGGTCTCTTGTAGGTGCTTTACTCCATGCACGTAAACGAACCAGGGGTGATTCTGGAATGGGTCTCAGTCTGTATCATTGCACTATCCTCCAAAAATATAAAATGACTAATCTCTATTATTATTTGTTCTTTGTGAAAGTTTCTGTATTTTGCAAATAGGAAGCGTATCACCTAAATTACGTTTAGATAATATATATATACTAGTTGTAGCTAGGCAAGAAGTAATATTGTTAACTATTAATTTGATCCGCATTCGTGGTCGAGTGGTTACGGTCGCTGACGTGTATACCACTGCAACCTATCATCACTGTGTATACCACTGCAACCTATCATCACCGAGGCCGTGTCTCATTTATATGAAAATGTTGGCAGTTTCTTACGGAGGTTGGTGCACCCAAGTACTGGTTAACCGCTGGAGCCTGCCCAGGAAAGGTGTTGTTAGGTTAACTGCCCGCCGGCGATATAGCCCAAAATGGTGCTGATGCAGGCGTAAAACCCGAAATATAACATAACATAACATAAATATTAATTTGCTCATAAATATTGTTTATTATTTCTATCGTTTACACTAAAATGCTATTAGGCTATAAATATTGTAAACTGTATTAAGCTGAATTTGTAGTCCAGTGGTAACACGCTGGACTGGTAATCCAGGGATCGCAGGTTCGATCCCCCGTCTGACCCTAATACAATTAACAGTCTTTCAGATGGGACGTTAAACCGAGGTCTCGTGTCGGTGGTGTACACCATGTACGTAAAAGAACCAGAGGAGATTCAGGAATGGGTCTCTGTCTGTATCATGCACATCCTCCAAAAATCACTAATCTCTTCAGGAGGCGTCGCTCATATGGGCAACCGGTAGCGACGATATATAAACGTAAAAACACACAAGCTGAATACAATATTCACATTCATATTCGACACAACAATGCTCGTCGCCTACGTCTGTCCAATCTACCATGCGCACTGACAACACACACTCTTCTGTACGGCTGCGATAGTTTGTCATTCAATAGCAACAAGTTCATATTTATAACCGTCCAGGCGTACATTGCAGCTACAAAGAACGTTGATGCATGATTGGACTACCGGGTGGAGTATCCCAGGTCCAACCCTCCTATCCTGCGTGTGAACCAGTAACTCATTTCATCCCAATTACAAATTTTCCATTTCTTCCAATTCACTGATCATCACCAATGAATGCACATGACTAAAACACATGCACCTAATTGCCCCATATATCACAAGTACGCATGTATACAGCCAGAGCCACTCGGGGCTATATAACCTAGGACAATGCCCGTCTACGAGACTTTAAATCGAGGTCTCGTGTCGGTGCTTTACACCGTGCACGTAAAAGAACCAGAGGAGACTCTGGAAATGGTCTCTGGCTGTATCATTGCACTATCCTCCAACAATCTAAAATGACTAATCTCTTCAGGAGGCGTCACTCATATGGGCAACCGGTAGCGACGATAAATAAACGTAAAATCACACGCATAATCGTAACGACTCCAGCAGGGCTCGAAATTTGGGCAGGCGCTAACATTGCGCTATCAATACTTCCACGAACAGTGACGATAGTACCATTTAATAAAGAGCATATCTCATCGATGTATCAATAAACGAAAGCAATATACATGTCATGATCGTATGTACACATGTGACTATGTTATGAGGAATCGCAGGTAAACTCTATGCGGAAGGACATATGACAAAGCCGAACATATTATGTATGACCCTCAACCATTCGTTACGGTTGCGATATAATTAGCACGAATGTTTGTGCTTCATCTTAGTTGCCATCGCAACCGGCGATAAATGTGGGATAGCATGATCTGCACTAAATATGCAAATATATACACGAAACGAAACTTCTTACAGTGTCTGCAGGACGTAGTTTTATTTAAATAATAATATAAACAAATTATTACATAGCACAATCGACAATTAATAACCAAGAACAAGTGGTGTATTACGTCATTGTAACAAGTGGTAATGGCGTCATTGTAACAAGTGTTGTATTACGTCATTGTAACAAGTGGTGTATTACGTCATTGTAACAAGTGGTGTATTACGTCATTGTAACAAGTGTTGTATTACGTCATTGTAACACGTGGTGTATTACGTCATTGTAACAAGTGGTGTATTACGTCATTATAACAAGTGGTGTATTACGTCATTTGTGCCATCATCTAGAGTTGAGTGATGCGTGTCGTCGTTTTCTGATACATGGAAACAAAGACTCTGAAAGTAAAAGAAATACTATTTTCATTGGCTGTACGAAAACGTTGCATAATATATAGTATAATGATGTTATTATATTAAATTTCAGGTTCGATCCCCTCCCATCTGACCCTAATAAAATGAACAGTCTTTCATATGGGACTTTATACCGATGTCTCTTGTCGGTACTTTACAACGTGCACGCAAAAGAACCAGATGAGACTTTTTGCAATGTCGCAAGTCTGATTGGCTGATTCAGCCAATGTGATTGCCGTTCATAACCCGATGAACCGCCACATTTTCTTCATGATTCTCTATGTATTACATGTGATTCTTAATGCGCGAATACGCAGATATATAGTCCCTTCAATCACTATAGAATAGCGTAACGGATTCAGTACGCCATGGACATATTCAGCGGAGTATGAAATGTCAGTTGTTTACACCTAATTTGCATAACAACCGAAATTGTTAAATAAGGTAAAATCAGTTGCCAAACAACTTACAAAATTAGCCGGTATATGGGTCACTGAAGTTTCCAACTATAGTGTAATCGTCATCTCGAGAGAAAGTGTAGAATAGGACAAACAGCATTCCGATCATTGCTGTTACATCTGCAAAATAATGGTGATTTTTATTCGTTCAAAAATATTTGTAGAAACGGTGTTTACCTTATTTATCTATCTCGCTCATATTGCCATACAGGAACGTTGTAGTCCCCGCATTGTTGCCAAACAATATTGTTACTAGAAAGATCATGCCAAGTATCGGCAAAAGCGCTGCAAATAAACGGAAAACTCGTTGTAACAATGAGTGACATCGTTTGTGTTTTTATTACCTCCCTTGGCAGATAATGTCCGATTTATCCCGAATGTTTATTGTGCTATTTAGTTGGATTCCTTTGTTTTTACTGTAGTATTGTATGATAATTGTGCCAAAAGCATTACTTTCTAATTGTCTTCGAATACAATTTCCTTTACTTTAACACACGTGTATGTGCTACAACGTGTACTTACAGTTACCGTGCAAACAATGGCATGACTCATACATCCTACATAAGTATACACGTGTGTTCATTTGTGTTGTAGTCTACAGTGAATATATTTAGTATGCAATAAAATTAACTTACTTAATAATATTTTATTGCAACTTTTTCCAATTGACGTTGAAACGAACGTTGAAACGAGCGTTCTGATTGGATTATTAGAATGTAACAAGATGTTTGTTTTTATATGAAGAATAATCATAATCCAATCAGAACGCTCGTTTCAACGCGAACTACGCCGCTTGAGAAATGTTCAAAACAAATTGAAAAATTCTCCGAAATCTCTTTTTAACGTACATTTTTGCCGAATAAACCTACACGTTAGTGGAAACACATTTAATTGATAATGTTATTCACTGTTAAAACTCTCCCGTCAAAGATTTTTGTTGTTGTTGCTGACAGAACCCGTGTCCTAGTATGGAAATGTGACCTGCTATGGCCAATGTCTGTGGCAATTGTTTGAAAAGTATACATGCATGCAGCTTAAAGATGTGTTTTATTTGAAGAACAATATAAAGACTCGGGATAGGCATTATATTTAGACAGATTTGTACAAAATTGTTTCAGATAGGGCCATTTTACTGATCGATGCGAAATCTGACATCCCACAGAGTAGAATCCCTGTACTTAAATATATATACTAGTACCCCCAAACGTGCCGAATCCCTGTGCCTCTGATACGCGGATAAAAGAAGGGACAAGTCTGTACAATTGTATTAATCTGCCAGAATACCATGAAATAATTACTTGATTTAACCATATTGTATTGCCTATATATACATTCATATAGTTACACAATAATAATACAACATAACAAAAGCAAATGGGTTGGGCAACACGTTTTATCAACATTACATTAAGCCCTTCCCGGTAATAAATTACAACATGAAAAAGCACAAAGAAGGTCTTTTATGAAACAAGAAAACTGCACGACTAGCGACATGCAAATAGCAATTCATATTTAACAACAGACAGAGACCCATTCCAGATTCTCCTCTGGTTCTTTTACGTGCACGGTGTAAATCACCGACACGAGACCTCGGTTTAAAGTCCCATCTGAAAGACTGTTAATATTAGTATGGTCAGACGGGGGGTCGAACCTGCGATCCCTGGATTACCAGTCCAGCGTGTTATCACTGGACTACAGATCCGCCCGAGAGCGAGAGGCAATGTTGAATTTAAATGCCTTGTCTAAGGGCACAATCGTAGCGGCTCCAGCGCGGCGCGAACTCCGGGCATTTCGCACCTGACGCCAACTCTCTAATACTACATTATCACGACTTCCACAACGTTTTTATTTAGGACATGTTGTTACAAGTACTGCATCTCAACATGTTACATCACATAGTAATAATTTTAATGACATACAGTCTACATCCGTTATGTCAAAGTCTGTTGTGTAGTATTCTACGGTTATCTCGAAGTCGGATCAAAGTCCCGTTTCAGACACTATCATTTTACATATAACTGGATCGGTTTATATCGAGTCAAACTTCGGTTATGTCGAAGTATTTTGTTCGGTCCGACGGAATTCGACATAACGGATGTAGACTGTATTTAAACAATGGTATACTTACATCCTCCGATATTACGTTGGTTGTCCGCGAATCCTTGTCCCATAACAACGGCCAGACCCGTTAAACAGACTAGTGCCAATAGGGACACAACGACAGCCTTCATTGTGAATGGTCTTCAACTAGAATTGACAAGCATGTGTTATTTAGGAAACGTGTTAACTTTATTGTATTCAAAATGATTGGGAAACAAGTTTTACAACTTATATTAATCACTCTCATGTCGTATGGGAGGAAACCGGGGTACCCAGAGAACACCCACCTGTCAGATCTGGCGACAACCGCGAGCGTGCTAACCACTGCGCTAATGTCACAGCCGATTTAGGAATAAGCCAGGTCAAACTTAAATCATAAAATAGCTCGATAGTCCCGTAGGCAGGTGGGGACGCGATGGGTGTGTACGCGCCCCATTTTCCACATACGCCCTCTCGATCGGAATGTAAATGCTAAAACAATATAGTCATAGTTAATGTTATAATTAATTTTCAATTTAATTTAATTAATTTTTAATTCTTCCGTCTGTGGAAGTCGTGATAGCGCAGTGGATTCGCGTTCGCTTCAGGTGCGAAAGGTCCGGAGTTCGAGCCCCGCTGGAGCCGTTACGAGTGTGCCCTTAGGAAAGGCATTTAAATTCCACGTTGCCTCTTCTCTCTCCATCGTGGCGATGGATTCCATCAGGAATGAGGTCTCGAGAGTGATTAATATAAGATGTAAGAACTTGTTTCGCAATCGAGCTAAAATAAATTTGTATCAAATAAAAAATAAAAAATGTTCACCAGTCGTTCCTGGGTCTACCTAGGGTTCATTATCCACCATTTGTTATTTTCTCTCCTTATTCTGAGGCAAATACAGGTGTAAAATATACTTCTCAGAATGCATGAAAACGCATCTCGTGCATATGAAGTTTAAAAAACCCATCAGGGTCATGTTCTCGGAACCTCCTAGTAACTCCGGACCGTCGGCCCGTCGATATATAACGCACCCATTACAAAACTTCCTGCCCACGGGCCTGCTCGGTGAGCAGCACTTTCGATGAGCACAGATAAACAGGGATGAAATAGTTCTTATAATATGGACATGATATTGTACACGTACTTATTATAAATTAGAATGAAGTCACAAACGTTTGTACTAACCTTTCACAAAGGAACGATATACACCACTGTGTTGTATACGCTCTATAGCTACTTTCTTATAGTCACCTGACAAAGCTCATGGCACTATTTTTCATCGCGGATGCAGAATGTAATGTATTTGACCTTAGGCGACGCGGATTGATAAACATTTTCGTTTCCGGAGGAGAATCGCATGCGTCTACATGCCGATTAATGATCTAAAATCGTGGCCAATCCTGAAGGAAATTAATCCGAATTTAAATGCCTTGTAGCTGCTGTATGGTAATAAATGTTCATTTAGTTTAGCTATTGGGATTCTTTCTGAAATGGCCGGTTTGTGAGCTGTCAGCAAGTTAAATAATTGTTACTGATTGCCTACCATCCTGTGGAAGTCATGATAGCGCAGTGGATGCACGTACGTTTCATGTACGAAAGGTCCGGAGTTCGAGCCCCGCTGGAGCCGTTACGATTGTGCCCTTAGGCAAGGCATTTAAATTCCACGTTGCCCCTCTCTATATCCCCTATCTTTCTCTCTCTCTCTTGTGGCGATGGTTTCTATCAGAAATGAGGTCTCGAGAATGGGTAATAAGTTGTATGAACTTGTTTCGCAATCGAACTAAAATAAATTTGGCGTTCGCTTTGCTAGGATAAGGTTCGGGATGTACTGCTGTTCATCGAATGTGTCCATGCAGAAGTCAGAAATGGCTGCCCCTTTCAGTATAATACACAATAACTTTACTTGCATGGTTGCATTGGTGAGAAGCGAGTGTGCTAACCACTGTGCTAATCCGACAGCCGACTTAACAGAGGAATTCAAGATGTACACTTCTCACCAAAGAACCGACTTAACAGAGGAATTCAAGATGTACACTTCTCACCAAAGAACCGACTTAACAGAGGAATTCAAGATGTACACTTCTCACCAAAGAAGTTGGGTTGTGTTTTAAGTTGAATATAAGTGTATCATACACATTGCAGAATAGGCTGATAAATGGTGCTGGCTTTATTTATGATAAAAAAAACGCTAAACATTTGTTAGATAAATGACGTCACTAGATTGAGCCCGAACCTGTTTCCATTGATGTCATTTCAGAGAGTAACAGGGTCTGGGAACAGCTTTTTCTATCATATACATGATTATTTACAACAATTGTATTAAACTTTATCTATTTTACAACGATTGCGAAGCAAGTTCTAACAACTTATATTAATCACTCTCGTTGGCGCAGATGAAAGCGTATATGTGGTCATTCGTGTGGGAGGAAACCGGAGTACCCGGAGAAAACCCACCTGTCCGATCTGGCGACCATCGTACCATCTCACATACTTCCCGGTCCGAGGATCGAACCCGGGTTGCATTGGTGAGAAGCGAGCGCGCTAACCACTGCGCTAATCGTATTAAGGAATTGGACATAAAGCTATACAGCTTACGGCTTTGCTCTCCTTAAATATGTTTTGGTGTCTGGTGCCTGTGGGTACAATCGTAATGGCTCCGGCTGGGCTCGAACTCCAGGCAATAGAAGCAAACGCGCTACCATTGCGCTATCACGACTTCCACTTGTCTGTACATCGTAGTTGGGCCAAAAGCTAATTTAAGAAAGCATTATGTGTGGTGATATTGATTTAGTTATTAGAAGTATGTGTATACCGAGTCAATATCTAGCACACCTTTATAAGCTATGCCCCCCTTAACTATGTGCATGCTGGGCAAAATATAGGCCTCACACAGTTAAAATAATTGTAGCAGACGACAATATTTAGCAATGTATTTTTCCTATTTGTAACTGTAAACTCTGGAAATATGTCATGTAATTACATTGGAATTGTGTGGTTACGTTAGAATTGTGCGGTTACGTTAGAATTGCGTGGTTACGTTAGAATTGTGCGGTTACGTTAGAATTGTGCGGTTACGTTAGAATTGTGTGGTTACGTTCGAATTGTGTGGTTACGTTCGAATTGTGTGGTTACGTTAGAATTGTGCGGTTACGTTAGAATTGTGCGGTTACGTTAGAATTGTGTGGTTACGTTAGAATTGTGTGTAATTACATTGGAATTGTGTGGTTACGTTAGAATTGTGCGGTTACGTTAGAATTGCGTGGTTACGTTAGAATTGTGCGGTTACGTTAGAATTGTGTGGTTACGTTAGAATTGTGTGGTTACGTTAGAATTGTGTGTAATTACATTGGAATTGTGTGGTTACGTTAGAATTGTGTGTAATTACCTTGGAATTGTGTGGTTACGTTAGAATTGTGTGGTTACGTTAGAATTGTGTGGTTACGTTTGAAGTGTGTAATTACATTGGAATTGTGTGGTTACGTTAGAATTGTGTAATTACATTGGAATTGTGTGGTTACGTTAGAAGTGTGTAATTACATTGGAATTGTGTGGTTACGTTAGAAGTGTGTAATTACATTGGAATTGTGTGGTTACGTTAGAATTGTGTGGTTACGTTAGAATTGTGTGGTTACGTTAGAATTGTGTGGTTACGTTAGAATTGTGTGTAATTACATTGGAATTGTGTGGTTACGTTAGAATTGTGCGGTTACGTTAGAATTGTGTGTAATTACATTGGAATTGTGTGGTTACGTTAGAATTGTGTGGTTATGTTAGAATTGTGTGGTTATGTTAGAATTGTGTGTAATTACATTGGAATTGTGTGGTTACGTTAGAATTGTGTAGTTACGTTAGAATTGTGCGGTTACGTTTGAATTGTGTGGTTACGTTAGAATTGTGCGGTTACGTTAGAATTGTGTGGTTACGTTAGAATTGTGTGTGATTACGTTATAATTGTGTGGTTACGTTTGAATGGTGTGGTTACGTTAGAATTGCGTGGTTACGTTAGAATTGTGCGGTTACGTTTGAAGTGTGTAGTTACGTTTGAATTGTGTGGTTATGTTAGAATTGTGTTGTTAAGTTTGAATTGTGTTGTTACATTAGAATTGTGTGGTTACGTTAGAATTGTGTGATTACGTTAGAATTGTGTGGTTACGTTAGAATTGCGTGGTTACGTTAGAATTGTGCGGTTACGTTTGAATTGTGTAGTTACGTTTGAATTGTGTGGTTACGTTAGAATTGTGTTGTTACGTTAGAATTGTGTTGTTACGTTAGAACTGTGCGGTTACGTTAGAATTGTGTGGTTACGTTAGAATTGTGTTGTTACGTTTTAATTGTGTGGTTACGTTCGAATTGTGTGGTTACGTTTTAATTGTGTGGTTACGTTCGAATTGTGTGGTTACGTTAGAACTGTGCGGTTACATTAGAATTGTGCGGTTACGTTAGAACTGTGTTGTTACGTTAGAATTGTGTGGTTACGTTAGAATTGTGTTGTTACGTTAGAATTGTGTTGTTACATTAGAATTGTGTGGTTACGTTAGAATTGTGTGGTTACGTTAGAATTGTGTGGTTACGTTAGAATTGTGCGGTTACGTTAGAATTGTGTGGTTACGTTAGAATTGTGTGGTTACGTTAGAATTGTGTTGTTACGTTAGAACTGTGCGGTTACGTTAGAATTGTGTGGTTACGTTAGAATTGTGCGGTTACGTTAGAATTGTGTGGCTACGTTAGAATTGCGTGGTTACGTTAGAATTGCGCGGTTACGTTAGAATTGTGCGGTTACGTTAGAATTGTGTGGTTACGTTAGAATTGTGTGGTTACGTTAGAATTGTGTGGTTACGTTAGAATTGTGTGTTTACATTGGAATTGTGTGGTTACGTTAGAATTGTGTGGTTACGTTAGAATTGTGCGGTTACGTTTGAATTGTGTGGTTACGTTAGAATTGTGCGGTTACGTTAGAATTGTGTGTAATTACATTGGAATTGTGTGGTTATGTTAGAATTGTGTGGTTATGTTAGAATTGTGTGGTTATGTTAGAATTGTGTGTAATTACATTGGAATTGTGTGGTTACGTTAGAATTGTGTAGTTACGTTAGAATTGTGCGGTTACGTTTGAATTGTGTGGTTACGTTAGAATTGTGCGGTTACGTTAGAATTGTGTGGTTACGTTAGAATTGTGTGTGATTACGTTATAATTGTGTGGTTACGTTTGAATGGTGTGGTTACGTTAGAATTGCGTGGTTACGTTAGAATTGTGCGGTTACGTTTGAAGTGTGTAGTTACGTTTGAATTGTGTGGTTATGTTAGAATTGTGTTGTTAAGTTTGAATTGTGTTGTTACATTAGAATTGTGTGGTTACGTTAGAATTGTGTGATTACGTTAGAATTGTGTGGTTACGTTAGAATTGCGTGGTTACGTTAGAATTGCGTGGTTACGTTAGAATTGTGCGGTTACGTTTGAATTGTGTAGTTACGTTTGAATTGTGTGGTTACGTTAGAATTGTGTTGTTACGTTAGAATTGTGTTGTTACGTTAGAACTGTGCGGTTACGTTAGAATTGTGTGGTTACGTTAGAATTGTGTTGTTACGTTTTAATTGTGTGGTTACGTTCGAATTGTGTGGTTACGTTTTAATTGTGTGGTTACGTTCGAATTGTGTGGTTACGTTAGAACTGTGCGGTTACATTAGAATTGTGCGGTTACGTTAGAACTGTGTTGTTACGTTAGAATTGTGTGGTTACGTTAGAATTGTGTTGTTACGTTAGAATTGTGTTGTTACATTAGAATTGTGTGGTTACGTTAGAATTGTGTTGTTACGTTAGAATTGTGTGGTTACGTTAGAATTGTGTGGTTACGTTAGAATTGTGCGGTTACGTTAGAATTGTGTGGTTACGTTAGAATTGTGTGGTTACGTTAGAATTGTGTGGTTACGTTAGAACTGTGCGGTTACGTTAGAATTGTGTGGTTACGTTAGAATTGTGCGGTTACGTTAGAATTGTGTGGCTACGTTAGAATTGCGTGGTTACGTTAGAATTGCGCGGTTACGTTAGAATTGTGCGGTTACGTTAGAATTGTGTGGTTACGTTAGAATTGTGTGGTTACGTTAGAATTGTGTGGTTACGTTAGAACTGTGCGGTTACGTTAGAATTGTGTGATTACGTTAGAATTGTGTGGTTACGTTAGAATTGTGTGGTTACGTTAGAATTGTGTGGTTACGTTAGAATTGTGTTGTTACGTTAGAATTGTGTGGTTACGTTAGAATTGTGTGGTTACGTTAGAACTGTGTGGTTACGTTAGAACTGTGTGGTTACGTTAGAATTGTGTGGTTACGTTAGAATTGTGTTGTTACATTTTAATTGTGTGGTTACGTTTTAATTGTGTGGTTACGTTCGAATTGTGTTGTTACGTTAGAACTGTGCGGTTACATTAGAATTGTGCGGTTACGTTAGAATTGTGTTGTTACGTTCGAATTGTGTGGTTACGTTAGAATTGTGTGGTTACGTTAGAACTGTGCGGTTACGTTAGAACTGTGCGGTTACGTTAGAATTGTGTGGTTACGTTAGAACTGTGCGGTTACGTTAGAATTGTGTGGTTACGTTAGAACTGTGCGGTTACGTTAGAATTGTGTGGTTACGTTAGAATTGTGTTGTTACGTTAGAATTGTGTTGTTACGTTTTAATGTTATATTCTATGTTCACCTCTACCGTACAAAGAGTTAAGATAAATTCCTAAAAAATGGACATATTTGAATAAAGATTGAGACTGTTTGAGTGATTTCTAGATACTATAGATTGTAATTAACGAGTGTTAAAAATCAGCTCGTGGCCAAGTTTTACCTGCCTAGTTTAAGCAGATAATTGACAGATATGCATATAAACTATCTCTGTCAGCAATAACACAGATTTAATTGTAGATTTTTATGTGAAAGCAAGTTTCCTTCCAGTTTACAATGACGGCCATTAACTTCGGCAAGTCATTAAACAGCATCACCCGAGGATTGGCGAACGGCTTACGGAAAATACCGGACATACATCTAGTCGAGTAATATAGTGGATCTATTTCCGCTTTTGGGGTTAGGAAGTGAATGGTTGACGTTAATTGTTTGTATAAATCTCTGAATCTGTTTCCCTATACTCCACAGACGTCGGACTCTGTCAGGACATTCAAGCCGGCTGATAAGTGAGTAGACATTGGTTTAAACATACTTTATTACTGATAGAGTGTACGCTTCAGCATTAGCTTCAACGACCTATTCCTCACCGCCACTAACGACATCTACTGAGGAGGGTTCACAGTGGAACTTTGCACGGTGTAGCACGTGATTGAAATAGCAATTATCTATATATCTATATATCTTTTTCTTGGTTCTAAATTCTATTTATCTATATTTTCTTCTTCATGTTCCGTTTCTATTAGTAATCATCAATTTTAGTAACGTTTTTACACAACTCATATATGCATTCACTTTGTTTGTTACAAACTAAGTCTTTTGGGGAGGGCCGTAACTAATGTTCGTTAAAACGTGTGGCCCATTTGCTTCAACATGTATTGACAATTCGTGTGCAAAACAATGACATAAATCATATATACTATGCTTAATTATCAATCAATCAATCAATCAATCAATTATACATATGCATTTTATATTAGACTGTGACTTATACAGAGAAATAAGACAAGACATTTATGGTGATATTATTTTGAATATTGATTACTTGAACATGTCAGAAACTGATAAACTTTGCCTACTTATGAACATTTACCCCAGAAAATCAGCAAAATGTATAATGAAATCTTACATGCTAAGAAGAAGTATTATGTATTCATAAATGTGTGTGTACTATATATGTCTTATATGTCCATATATGTATATGTGTACATACTTAATAACTTGTGAATTTAAATCATTTGTCATAGCTAATGGTATATTGTATACCGTTAACGGGTGTTAATAATTATAATTTAAAGTTTAAGGTGACTTATAGGTCCACTGGGCCGGGTGCTATAGTAACATTATATATTTATTGTAATATTGTATGTATGAACGCACATGTCACTATAATACAACATTTCTTATCTTATCTTATACAATGTGTTCAGTTGTTTTGTTCTGTACATTGTATATATAGAATGAAGGCAAATAAAAAAAAAACGTTAATCAAGAATTCACAAACATAACATAACAGCATAACATAACATAACAACATAACATAACAGCATAACATAACATTACAACATAACATAGCATAACAGCATAACATAACAACATAACATAACAGCATAACATAACATAACAACATAACATAACAGCATAACATAACATTACAACATAACATAGCATAACAGCATAACATAACATATATTTTATTAGGCATTAATTGGTACAAAACACACCTATAGCCACACACTATGCTTGTATGATGTGAACGAATGACAACGACTTATTAAAAGTTCTTCTCCTGGAACGTTCGGAGTTGTTAACAATTGGAGGATATTCGGTTGTAATATGTTGTTAAATTTCCAAACTAAGAAATAAAATAGATCTCTACGCATATATACTAGTAGAGAATTTAACAGTGGCAGCAACTGCGAATGAGGCTAAAACAGAGGTCACAGACGGATCTGTAGTCCAGTCGTGAACACGTTGAACTGGTAATCCAGGGATCGCAGGTTCGATCCCCCCGTCTGACCCTAATAAAATTAACAGTCTTTCAGATGGGACTTTAAACCGAGGTCTCGTGTCGGTGCTTTACACCGTGCGTGCAAACGAACCAGAGGAGGCTCTGGAATGGGTCTATGTCTGTATCATTGCACTATCCTCCAAATATCTAAAATGACTAATCTCTTCAGGAGGCGTCGCTCATGTGGGCAACCGGTAGCGACGATAAATAAACGTAAAACACATACAATTGGTCTAATTCAGAGCTGACCTGTCCAATTTATATCCATGTTATTTTAAATCGATTCGTTTTTTACATATACTTTTGAATTTATAGAGAGAAAATATGAGTCAGTCTGAAAGTCAGTTTCATTAATACCAAATTACAATTAGAATGAGTAGGCGCACACATGAACATCAACGGTAGACAGTGTTTAGTCTTAGTTTATACAAATTTATTTCAGCTCGATTGCGAAACAAGTTCTTACAACTGAATATTAATCACTCTCTAAGAGGCAACGTGGAATTTAAATGCCTTGCCTAAGGGCACAATCATAACGGCTCCAGTGTAGCTCGAACTCCGGGCCTTTCGCACTTGAAACGAACGCGCTACTACTACGCTATCGCGACATTGTTTAGTTGTTTATTTGATGATAAGCATAAACAGGTGTATGCATTTTTTTATGTTTTCAAAGTATGTTAAAATGATTAAAATAAGAGATATTAATTTGTTTTAAGGGCGTCATGGTAGATGAACTTTGCTAAATTACCTTTCTCGTTAAATACATTCTTTGTCTTTATTAA
The DNA here is from genome assembly GCA_014843695.1 of Archivesica marissinica. Lineage (NCBI taxonomy): Eukaryota > Metazoa > Mollusca > Bivalvia > Venerida > Vesicomyidae > Archivesica > Archivesica marissinica. Next base: position 36,137,748 of record CM026400.1, on the reverse strand, counting down.
TATTATTATTATTATTATTAATATTATTATTATTATTATTCTCGACTTTTAGGAAGAGCCATGAAGCTGGTCGGTATAACTGTACTTGCGGTAGTGTTGGTGTGTGTCACGTGCAGCATGCAAAGCTACTACCCCGTGTACCCACAGAAGCAGAATAGGAGCGGAATGTGGGGCCGTACGTATATATTTCACGATTTCTATTGAATTATACACATTTATTGTAGATCGATTGCGAAACAAGTCTTTACTTTTACAACATTAGAGTAATCGCTTATGAGACCTCATTCCTGGTGTATTCCGCCGCCATGAGTTAGAGAGAAGAGGCAATGTGGATTCACGTGTCTTGCGCTGACACCGTATTGGGTTTGAACTCACAACTTACAAGGCGGACACCGTATCCATAACACAACTGTGACTGTGACTGTTATTTTAATTAGTATTAACAACTATCATTGTCACGGATGCAAGTGTGTATTGTGCGACCTCGCTGGCTTTTCTATTACCTCCCTTGGTAGATAAAGTCCGATATATCCCGAAATGTACATCGGTCTTTTAGTTGGAATCCTTTGTTGTTATTGTTGTTCACTAATGTTGCGGTATGATAAATGTGATTTAATCAAACTTATTTTAATTAATTGGTAAGAAATTTTACAACCGTCAAAATCACTTGTATATCTAACATTTGAAATAGAAATTAAATTACAGTCTACATCCGTTATGTCGAATTCCGTCGGACCGAACAAAATACTTCGACATAGCAGAATATTAACATAACGAAATTCGATATAAACAAATCCAGTTATATGTAAATTATAGGATCTGAAATGGCTTTGATTCGACTTCGAGATAACCGGGTAATTCGACATAGCCGACTTTGACATAACGAAATTATACATAAACGGAGCCAGGTATATGTAAAATGATAGTGTCTGAAACTGGACTTTCATCCGACTTCGAGATAACCGGAGAATTCGACATAACCAACTTTAACATAACGGATGGAGACTGTAGTTTGTTTTTATCTTTTGTAGTTATGCCGCTGTTATTCCTACTATTACTGTTTCCAATATTCATCAACCAGAACCGAGACCAACTTGTCCTGATCAATTCTTCAATGAATGGATAAACAGGTTCGCAATCTATTATTCCTTCATTCTGTTCGTCTTTATTGTATCCTTCTTCTTTCCTTCTTCTTCTTCTTCTTTCCTTCTTCTTTCCATCTTCTTTCCTTCGTCTTCTTCTTTCCTTCGTCTTCTTCTTCTTGCATTCTTCTTCTTCCCTTCTTCTTCTTCTTCTTCTTCTTTCCTTCTTCTTCTTTCCTTCTTCTTTCCTTCTTCGTCTTTCCTTCTTCTTCTTTCCTTCTTGTTCTTTCCTTCGTCTTGTTCTTTCCTTCTTCTTCTTCTTCTTTCCTTCTTCTTCTTCTTTCCTTCGTCTTTCCTTCTTCTTCTTTCCTTCTTCTTCTTCTTTCCTTCGTCTTTCCTTCTTCTTCTTTCCTTCTTCTTCTTCTTTCCTTCTTCTTTCTGTTAGTTTATACAAATTTATTTAGCTCGATTGCGAAACAAGTTCTTACAACTACTATTAATCACTCTTGAGACCTCATTCCTCATGGAATCCATCGCCACGAGGGAGAGAGAAGAGGCAACGTGGACTTTAAATGCCTTGCCTGAGGGCACAATCGTAACGGCTCCAGTGCAGCTCAAACTCCGGGCCTTTCGCACCTGAAGCGAACGCGCTACCACAGCGCTATCACAACATTGTTTAGTTGTTTAATTTATTATAAGCATAAACAGGCGTATGTATTTATTTATATTTTCAAAGTAGATTAAAGTGATTAAAAAGTACTTTAAATGCCTTGCCTAAGTGCACAATCGAAACGGCTCCAGTGGGGCTCGAACTCTGTGCCAGTCGATTTGAAAATGAATATGACATTAAAATGTCCAATTGGTTATATAATGCATGTTTTACTTTCAGCTACATTCTCGATCATCAACGAGATCTGCCGAATGATATTTAATCAACTTCCGTTATGACATCAAACATCGTGAAAATTATTTAAGCGGAGTGCTTCTGCTATCATTGTGAAATGTAATGCTAATTATAGTTGACTGTAGAAGATATCTGGCTCATCCCCCAGCTAGACGTATGTGCATATTTGTTGGAAATTAATGTTTTTCTTCTCTCATTTGTTATGTTTTATTTCTCTGGTGTATTGCTATATGTGTGATCGTTTAGTAATAAAATAATATCTGCAGGATACCAAATCACCATCGTTGTTGTTATTGTTATTATTGTTGCTGCTGATGATGATAATAAGGAAACAACATCCATACAGCACACTCTCCCTCACTCCCTCACTCCCTCCCTCTCTATCATTCTTTTCTTCCCTTTCTCTCCCTCTTTATCTCCCTCTCTATCATTCTTTCCCTCCCTCTTTCCCTCCCTCTCTCTCTCATTCTTTCCCACCATCTCTATCCCTCTCTCTCTCTTTCCCTCCCTCCCTCCCTCCTTCATGTCTCCGTTAATATTTATGTTGTCCGGGTGATATATTTCATATTGCCCACTTATAAATGCAATATGTATATACTCTTTATGTATAGGATATCAGCCGAAAACGATCCAATATGTAAAATATTGGACTGTGTGAGGCGCGTATATATTGGATCAGGTGTGTGGCTTATATATTACTTAAAACACACACTTATTTAACAAGATCATACTAATTAAAATTGTTAATTTCGTGCATTACATTTACGCATAGGATTAAATATAATTATCTGGCCTTTTGACAGCAGTCCAATATTAATAATAAGTAAGTAAGTCATTAGTGGTTAACTAAGTCCAGTGGTTAACTTAGCAAGTAAGTACAGACGGATCTGTAGCCCAGTGGTAACACGCTGGACTAGTAATCCAGGGATCGCAGATTCGATCCCCCGTCTGACCCTAATAAAATTAACCGTCTTTCAGATGGGACGTTAAACCGAGGTCTCGCGTCAGTGCTTTACACCGTGCACGTAAAAGAACCAGACTGAGGGGAGACTCTGGAATGGGTCTCTCTCTGTATCATTGCACTATCCTCCAAAATCTAAAATGACTAATCTCTTCAGGAGGCGTCGCTCATATGGGCAACCGGTAGCGACGATAAATAAACGTAAAACACAAAGTAAGTAAGTCCAGTGGTTAGCTTAGTAAGTCCAGTGGTTAACTTAGTAAGTCCAGTGGTTAGCTTAGTAAGTCCAGTGGTTAGCTTAGTAAGTCCAGTGGTTAACTTAGTAGGTCCAGTAATTAACTTAGTAAGTCCAGTCATTAACTTAGTAAGTCCAGTAATTAACTTAGTAAGTCCAGTAATTAACTTAGTAAGTCCAGTAATTAACTTAGTAAGTCCAGTGGTTAACTTAGTAAGTCCAGTAATTAACTTAGTAAGTCCAGTAATTAACTTAGTAAGTCCAGTGGTTAGCTTAGTAAGTCCAGTGGTTAGCTTAGTAAGTCCAGTAATTAACTTAGTAAGTCCAGTGGTTAACTTAGTAAGTCCAGTGGTTAACTTAGTAAGTCCAGTAATTAACTTAGTAAGTCTAGTGGTTAACTTAGTAAGTCCAGTGGTTAGCTTAGTAAGTCCAGTGGTTAGCTTAGTAAGTCCAGTGGTTAACTTAGTAAGTCCAGTGGTTAGCTTAGTAAGTCCAGTGGTTAACTTAGTAAGTCCAGTGGTTAACTTAGTAAGTCCAGTGGTTAACTTAGTAAGTCCAGTGGTTAACTTAGTAAGTCCAGTGGTTAACTTAGTAAGTCCAGTGGTTAACTTAGTAAGTCCAGTGGTTAACTTAGTAAGTCCAGTGGTTAACTTAGTAAGTCCAGTGGTTAACTTAGTAAGTCCAGTGGTTAACTTAGTAAGTCCAGTAATTAACTTAGTAAGTCCAGTGGTTAACTTAGTAAGTCCAGTGGTTAACTTAGTAAGTCCAGTGGTTAACTTAGTAAGTCTAGTGGTTAACTTAGTAAGTCCAGTGGTTAACTTAGTAAGTCCAGTGGTTAACTTAGTAAGTCCAGTGGTTAACTTAGTAAGTCTAGTGGTTAACTTAGTAAGTCCAGTGGTTAACTTAGTAAGTCTAGGAATTAACTTAGTTCCAAAATGTGAATAGCTCCTTTCAGTTGGAATCCTTTGTTTTTACTGTTGTTCCCTAACCAGATGTTGCGGTATGATAAATGTGATTTTATCCAAATCGTGTTAATTAACTATAAACATTCCTCTAGAAACAAGTACTCATTGCATATACTGTATGAGATCTGTCGAGATATAGCAATTTTCAACTCATAAGAAGCGATAGAGGAATACAATTGCTAGCATGTTGTGCAAAGGAAACAACGATAAAAACAGAGGAAAACACTTAATAGGACATATCTACTTGACTGACAAACAAAAATGATACTATCTGATACTATCTAAAAAGGGCGTATTCGTCTAGGATGATGAGATAGGAAATTAGGACAGACACTGTCTGTGCAATACGAGACATCGGTCAGTTACTGCCCCTGCATACTCCGAGACATTGGTCAGTTACTGCCCCTGAATACTCCGAGATATCGGATAGTTACTGCCCCTGAATACTCCGAGACATCGGTCAGTTACTGCCCCTGAATACTCCGAGACATCGGCCAGTTACTGCCACTGAATACTCCGAGACATCGGTCAGTTACTGCCCCTGAATACTCCGAGACATCGGTCAGTTACTTCCCCTGAATACTCCGAGACATCGGTCAGTTACTTCCCCTGAATACTCCGAGACATCGGTCAGTTACTTCCCCTGAATACTCCGAGATATCGGTCAGTTACTGCCCCTGAATACTCCGAGACATCGGTCAGTTACTGTCCCTGAATACTCCGAGACATCGGTCAGTTACTGCCCCTGAATACTCCGAGACATCGTCAGTTACTGCCCCTGAATACTGGTAGGTCGGTGATCCTACCCGAATGCCTTTCAGTGCGTGAACTATTGCTCGAATGGGGGGGGGGTACCCTATATCTTCGTCCTCAAATAGCATCTAGATAGTCGCAATATGACCTAAGTTGTTGGTGCGACGTTACTGTATTAAAACAGAACACAAACAGACGGATATGTAGTCAGTGGCAACACGTTGGACTGGTAATCCAGGGGAGGCAGGTTCGATCCCTCGTCTGACCCTAATATAATTAACAGTCTTTCAGAATTGACTTTAAACCGAGGTTTCGTGACGGTGCTATGCACCGTGCACGTAAAAGAACCAGAGGAGACTCTGGAATGTTTCTCTGTCTGTATCATTGCACTATCCTATTAAAATCTAAAAGGACTAATCTCTCCAGAGGCGTCGCTCGTATGGGCAACCGGTAGCGACGATAAATAAACGTAAAACACACACACATACACACACACAACAATAACCCAGACGGTCAGTAGTCCAGTGGTTGACATCGTTGACTGATACTCCAGGAATCGCAGGATCGATCCCCGTCTGACCCTAAAGATATTAACAGTCATTAATATTGGATTTTAACCCTTTCAACACCAAGTAACTGACATGGACTGGTCCATGATATTTTTAGACCAATACATTAATAACAAAATTATATTTGGATCAGTTCATTTATCAAAATGGGTAACAAAAATTCTAAAAATAGTTATATTACTTGAAAAAAGTGCAGATCCTGATGAGACGACTAGTCACGAGCCGGCTCATCTGGATCTACACTTTTTTGTAAGCCAATTTAGAGGTATGTGGTGTTGAAAGGGTTAAGCCGAGGTCTATACTAATATAAATAATAATGACTTTATTTTACGAGGGAGCTAACATAACACATGGCTAATACAAATAAGGCCCTCAACATATATACAATGACATAGAAAACATCTCGTGTCAGTGCTTTAAACCATGCAAGTAATCGAACCAGAGGAGACTCTGGACTGGGTCTATATATGCATTATCCTCCTGGATTACCAGTCTAGCGTGTTACCACTGGACTACAGATCCGTCTACGGAGGTGAGAAATACAATCCTTATATACATCTCCTAAGTATACCCAATATATAGCTCCATTCATACCGTCCTATACGTTGTACTAAGTATACCCAATATATAGCTCCATTCATACCGTCCTATACGTTGTACTAAGTATACCCAATATATAGCTCCATTCATACCGTCCTATACGTTGTACTAAGTATACCCAATATATAGCTCCATTCATACCGTCCTATACGTTGTACTAAGTATACCCAATATATAGCTCCATTCATACCGTCCTATACGTTGTACTAAGTATACCCAATATATAGCTCCATTCATACCGTCCTATACGTTGTACTAAGTATACCCAATATATAGCTCCATTCATACCGTCCTATACGTTGTACTAAGTATACCCAATATATAGCTCCATTCATACCGTCCTATACGTTGTACTAAGTATACCCAATATATAGCTCCATTCATACCGTCCTATACGTTGTACTAAGTATACCCAATATATAGCTCCATTCATACCGTCCTATACGTTGTACTAAGTATACCCAATATATAGCTACATTCATACCGTCCTATACGTTGTACTAAGTATACCCAATATATAGCTCCATTCATACCGTCCTATACGTTGTACTAAGTATACCCAATATACATTCATACCGTCCTATACGTTGTACTAAGTATACCCAATATATAGCTCCATTCATACCGTCCTATACGTTGTACTAAGTATACCCAATATATAGCTCCATTCATACCGTCCTATACGTTGTACTAAGTATACCCAATATATAGCTCCATTCATACCGTCCTATACGTTGTACTAAGTATACCCAATATATAGCTCCATTCATACCGTCCTATACGTTGTACTAAGTATACCCAATATATAGCTCCATTCATACCGTCCTATACGTTGTACTAAGTATACCCAATATATAGCTCCATTCATACCGTCCTATACGTTGTACTAAGTATACCCAATATATAGCTCCATTCATACCGTCCTATACGTTGTACTAAGTATACCCAATATATAGCTCCATTCATACCGTCCTATACGTTGTACATTTTGGACAAGGGTACCAATTTGTGACGAAATGTAAAAATAAAACAAGAGTTCGATAATAAAATATTTAAATTAAACTAATTAACATATTACTAGATCTATGTTCGGCTGTCACACGAGAAATGAATATGCATGTCAACTTCCGCATATGTCAATTACGTTACGACTGACAAAACCGTTACTACATATGATTGCGTAACGTAGACGACATCCCTGATTTCCGGGTGTCTGTGTGTTTTACTATAAAACCAGATCCTAAAACTTTAAAATTACAGAACTATTTGAGACTGTCAACGATCCAAAGCAAAGTAAAAGGTAAGAAAATATCATTAGTAATATACATGTAGATAGAACATGAAACATCTATCTCCCGTTAACATAACTAATTCAACTTAGATAATTAATTGATGATTTGACAATCTATTTAAAGCAGCATTACATCGTATGAAATAAAAGATATTTGAAAAATTCAATTTTTACGTATGGGTAGCAATGCTGCTACACATTCTAACATGATACTTTGTATGCTTATGTTCATTTGATAAACAATGTTTTTTTGCGATAAAACAAACTCGAAACCGAAAGTAGGACTTTCCGAGTCGATCGGCCACGCACTTGTTTACAACCGGAACGCATCGTCCGCACTTGTTTACATTCGGAATGCATCGTCCCCATTTGACCTACGTTGTCTTTTTAAATTAAATTACTTGATATGTTGATTTATTGTCTTTTAGTGACATTTCTACATCCCCGCGAGGGGTTCGACATTAGAGGAAGATAGATAGATAGTCTTTCATGTTCAAAATATATACGTTGTTTTCTACAACCTCTGTTGTTTCACGCATGCGCGCTGTGTGTGTTTACATTTCGTGTGTTGGTAAACAAATTCGCGTATACGACGGTTTAAATTTATTGGAATTTTATCGTTTCTGGGCGACTATTTCAATTTTTCTAAACACACACACATTAGTATTTATATTTTACCCAAAACATCCTTTATTACGATGTAATGCTGCTTTAACTAATACATATTTATTTTATTTAAGTTATTGCAACATGAGTTTAACCACTATCAATACACTTAATATACTAGAGGACATAGAAAACGCATGAAAAACAATAACTCTATAAATACATAGTTTTAAACATTTTGGAATATTTTTAGTTGTTCAGTTTGTGCTTTGTAATAAAGATGTGATATATCTTTGATGTTTATACAAATTTATTTTACCTCGATTGCGAAACAAGTTCTTACAACTTATATTAATCATTCTCGAGACCTCATTCCTGATGAAGAGGCAACGAGGAATTTAAATGCCTTGCATAAGGGTAAAATCGTAACGGCAGAGCTCGAACTACGGGCCTTTCGCACCTGAAGCGAACGCGCATCCACTGCGCTATCACGACTTCCACAAATATTCGATGGAATTCTTCGTATTTCATGTTCATGTAATAATGATCATATAATGTAGGTGTGCGTTTTCTATGTCTTCTAGCATAGATGCAACACACTGTATTAACTTATTGCATCCTACCGTCATGCAAAATAACGTACAAAAACGGCCTGCGTAATTCAAATGTATTCATGACGTCATACCGCCGTGACGTCATGCCTTCACAGATGGCATGATAAACTTCAGGTCATGAATATTCGGTAATCTTTGCTCACCTTGTATATTTTCTCCAACTCGACAAATAAATTAAAATTGATAAGACAGTAACATAATATTCATTATCAATATACCATTTCGAATACTGCATCAAAAGCTTTGAGAAAATCAACAAATACGTTTTAACTTATTTATTTATAGCAGAATAACAATGAAGTGTGCCACTTTCTACACCGTCGCACTAGCCTGTTGCATTGGTCTTGCTGTCGCCGACTGGGATGCACTCTACGGATCCGGAAGCTATGGATTGGGAGGCAGCAGCATGGGTTACGGATCGAGTTACGGTTACGGCGGATACGGCGGATACGACGGAGGAGTATCCTACGTTCCTGCTTCAGCTATCCATGGAGCTGGATTTGGCGCAGGACGCGGCGGATTTGGAAGCGGTGGAATCATTGCAGGTAAGTTCCAAACGAAACTTAACACATACGTATGCGGAAAAGGGCCAGAAGGATCAAACTTTACATTTTGGGATATGGTTAAAATGATTTAATCTTTATTGCAACTATGCTTATTTTCCTGCATATAAATAAGGGAACTATTTAGATTGTTGTTATGTGCTTGTCATATAAATCCTACTCAAGTAATAAGTCACTGTGATAATAGCTAGATTTCAAAATGCTTAGTTTGAAGTGGGCTATTCGTTCAATTCCAGTACATGCCTCACTCAATATTAGTGTATACACACATTTATTTTAGCTCGATTAGTTCTTACAACTTATATTAATTACTCTCGAGACCTCATTCCTGATGAAATCCATCGCCACGAGGGAGAGAGAAGAGGAAATGTGGAATTTAAATGCCTTGCCTAAGGGCACGGCTCCAGCGGGGCTCGAACTCGGGGTCGTTCGCACCTGAAGTGAACGCACTACCATGCGCTATCACGACTTCCACTCATTATTAGTTCATACAAATTTATTTTATCTCGATTGCGAAACAAGTTCTTACAACTTATATTAATCAATCTTTAGACCTCTCGGTAGTATTCATTTACCTTTAATATATTGTCTTAAAACAGAGAATTTACAGAAAATTGCGATTGAGTTGCAGTAATTGAATTCCTAACATGCACTATTTTGGTGCGAAACTAGACAGTACTGGAAAGTAAGCAGAAACTATTTCTTAGAAGATACATGACCCCTAGTTTATATATGCTTATTGTGAGCTTTCCAATGAAATATATATACACTGTTGCTCGCTTAATAGCAACATTCCAGAACTCGATTCATAAATGATATGAAATCACCACGAGCGTAAGAATCTGTATATCATATCACCATATAGTGCTCGTTTTAAATATATTTTTGCACAAAATGACGTCACTAAATTATCATGACGTCACTAAATTCTAATGACATCACTAAATTGTAATGACGTAATTATGCAAAACTGAGTTGAGACTTTTTGCACTGAAACAAACTAATATCCCCTTATTATGTTGGCAGTTAAAATGGTTCTCTATTATTTTTAATTTAAAATTGGACAGGCTGTGATGCCCAACTTTTATTATAGTTTATAAAGTTTATTTCATTATAGAGTGTAGGCAGATTCATGAATAATCACATCCCACAATCTACATTTCAGCGCTATTCGGGTGTTTCGTTCTGTTCAGCCTCTTCAGCGGTGGTCTATTCGGATCGGGGTCACAAGACCAAATTGTTATCGTGAACTCCACTTTGGAGGGTTAAACATAGTCATATCACCATAGCCACAGTTTATGCAACTTGTAAAGGTAATGTAGCGTCCATATTCTAAAGAATCTTTAGTTTAATCAATATTTTATTGCGTTAGTTTGTACACATTTATTTTAACTCGATTGCGAAACAAGTTCTTACAACTTATATTAATCACTCTCGAGATCTCATTCCTGATGGAATACATCGCCACGAGGGAGAAGAAAGAAAGAGAGAGAGAGAAGAGGCAACAAGGCCTACGGGCACAATCGTAACGGCTCCTGTGGGGCTCGAACTTCGAGCCCATTCGCACCTGAAGCGAACGCACTACCACGGCGCTATCACGACTGTGACATTGTGTTCATACTATATATACAATGTATAAAACAAAAGAAATGAACAAACTTGTATAATAATCCACAATATATGATGCATGGCATTGGTTTGCACATGAATTATCAAGATATATTGAAGCAAATGGGTTGGGCCACAAGTTTTAACAACATTAGTTAGTGACTTTCATTAATAGTTTACTTGACCCACCGCAGAGTGGTTACGGTCATTGATTTCAAGTAGGCCTAATCTAGCCCCTCACATCCGGTTACAAATCCCACTGGGGGAATCGACTTGTTTCGGAAGCTATTCAGCTGGAAGGTATCCGTCCGTATCTGTAATATTGCTCGGATGGGCACCAGGGGTCATTCTCCATCACTAATGACCAAGGCTGTTGACGCGACATTAACCCCCAAAATCAAGCATACAATGAAAGACATCGGTCAGCTACTGTCCCTGAATGCTCCCTATTAGTATGTAGGTTCCATTAAGTTGTTTCCTCTGTTTTTATCGTTGTTTCCTTTGCACAACATGCTATCAATTTTCTTCCACTTTCTCATATTATAATTATTATGTTACTATATCTCGACAGATATTCTACAGTAAAGCATCCGTAATTCTTTTATCAATTAACTAATATGACTTGTCTAAAATCACACGAAACATCTGGTTAGGGAACAACTGTAAAAACAAAGGATTCCAACTGAAAGAACCGCTGTACATTTAGGGATAAATCGGACTTTATCTGCCAAGGGAGGTAATAGAAAAGCAAGCGATGGCGCTCGTTGTACGTATTAATGGATGTCACATTGTACTGTGCAGTTGTCTTTGCTTCGTATATTCCATATATACAGGCTTGGAGGTTATAAAACTGTTCTCCATTCTCAAAACTCAATCTCAAGCGTCTGATTGGTTGAGCAGACAGTAACACTCAGAATCAACCAATCAGATCACTTGAGGTCGAGTGTGAGATCTGAGACAAGTTTTATAACATCGGTGCCAGGTCAATATTGATGTGATGATTTGTTCTGAACATTGTTCCCATAGTTTCCTTTTCATATCTTTTCAGGTGAAGTCATCAACTATATTATTGTAGAGTAGTTCGAATCATCCAAAGTCAACGAAATAGCTGCCACCACAGCCATTGTACATAATAATTGTTGTCATTTACGTTATTATTCAAGTGTCATTTACGTTACATTTTAAATCGTTACTGTTTTGTCAATGTTGTTACTCATTATATCACACATGTCGTTTACACTCGGGTCAGTCTAAAATAAAAAGCATTTGTCAAATCATACATGTATGAACTTCATTTCTTCATTCCAAATGTTCCATTCGAAGAGCATGATCTAAGCATTCCAAATGTTCCATTCGAAGAGCATGAGCTAAGCATTCCAAATGTTCCACCCGAAAGCATGAGCTAAGCATTCCAAATGTTCCACCCGAAAGCATGAGCTAAGCATTCCAAATGTTCCACCCGAAAGCATGAGTTAAACATTCCAAAATGTTCCATCCGAAAGCATGAGCTAAACATTCCAAATGTTCCATTCGAAAAGCATGAGCTAAGCATTCCAAATGTTCCATCCGAAAGCATGAGCTAAGCATTCCAATTGTTCCACCCGAAAGCATGAACTAAGCATTCCAAATGTTCCATCCGAAAGCATGAACTAAGCATTCCAATTGTTCCACTCGAAGAGCATGAGCTAAGCATTCCAAATGTTCCATTCGAGTTAAAATCAAATATCAATACACATGTCACAGACGCTTGGAATTGTATCGACACCTACTGACCTAGCACAGCCATTCAAATATCTGCCTTGCTCAGCAGTTGTACCTGAATTTATTATGATATTTTTCGTGGTCGAGTGTTTGCTGTCATTCACTTCAAATCACTTGGCTCTCATAACTTTAGGTTCGAACCCCACATTTTTTTTTCATTTTTTATTTTTTAAAGACCATTTTGATACACCATAGGCTTGACACTATACACACATTCTTAGGCCATATCCAAGCATGTTTAAATGACACCCCGTTAATATCAGAGCATAAACTTACTTGGATATGGTATAAAAAAGGTGTACAGTGTCAAGCATATGGTGTATCAAAATGTTCCTAAAATAAATTTAAAAAATAACACCCGAAACCATTTGTCAAGAACCCAAACGTATGTGAAACTGTTTAGCTCGGATACATCATTGTCCCTTATTTGAAATTGCGACATCTGTCGAAAGAATTTTCATTGATCAAAGACAATCACCTGACTGGAGTGTGTACTTCATAAACAAACCATATGGTGGACACATCCAACGTCTGACCCTATTAACATCAACAGTCTTTCAGATGGGATTATAGACAGGCATACAAAACTAAATGCATATGGGCGAGTATTCTTGTGAATCTTGCAATCATGTAGTTTTATTGAAACTCGCCACCGCATTAATGCATCTGGGCGAGTATCTTGTGAATCTTGCAATCATGTAGTTTTATTGAAACTCGCCACCGCATTAATGCATCTGGGCGAGTATCTTGTGAATCTTGCAATCATGTAGTTTTATTGAAACTCGCCACCGCATTAATGCATCTGGGCGAGTATCTTGTGAATCTTGCAATCATGTAGTTTTATTGAAACTCGCCACCGCATTAATGCATCTGGGCGAGTATCTTGTGAATCTTGCAATCATGTAGTTTTATTAATACTCGCCACCGCATTAATGCATATGGGCGATTATTCTTCTAAATCTTAGAATCATATAACTTTATTTAATCTCGCCACCGCATAAGTGCATATGGGCGAGTATTCTTATGAATCTTGCACTATTCTCCAACATGTATAATTGAACCACTGACCCGTGTACTATGTGATGATGCATTAAACTACGAAATCCCAACTACACTCTTTTAGGAATTCACGCTTCCCGTGTGCATGATTATTTTCATGAAATGTGAAGCAACGAAGTCGCTGTCCGATTAGCGTAGTGGTTAGCGTGCTCGCTTCTCACCATTTTAACCCGGGTTCGATCCTCGGACCAGGAAGTATGTGAGATGGTACGGTGGTCGCCAGATCGGACAAGTGGGTTTTCTCAAGGTACTCCGGTTTCCTCCCACACACGCTTTCATCCGCGCCAACGAGAGTGATCAATATAAGTTGTTAGAACTTGCTTCGCAATCGTTGTAAAATAAATAAAGTTTAAACTTTAAAACGAAGTCGCTTTCATGCTCCATTTCAATGTCGAGCTTTGTCACTTTTGTGAGACTCTCACAATTGCACGAGTTTCTACATTAAGTCACACTAAGACGGGTCAGTGGTCCAGTTCCTAAAACTTTGCACTGTGAATCCAGGAATCGTAGGTCCGATCCTCGTTCTTGTCATAATAATATTAATAGTATTTCAGATGGGAGTGTGCACTGATGTATCATGTATCGGTGATATACACCGGACATGTAAAATAACTGTCAACGGCTGAGTTTTTGTATATTCGTCTTTATAAGGCGGATACGGCGTTTCATAATTTAACGCAGTTTCAATCGCGCATGCGTCATGTTCATTCAGGTGTGAATCGGTGACGATCGGCAATGTCCGTCTGTGACGGAAATTGCCGACGTTCGACGAATCAACCACATGTGGGAAGGTGTCACTGCATTGTAATCTACATGTTCAATCGGTTGGCCTGTTGTGTGTACATATATGACATACAAAATATCAACCTGTAACATAACTGATGAGGCATCTGGAATGGCAGCTGTGACTACTGATCCTTGTCATTACAAAGAAAATGAGCTACTGGATACACCAAGTGGTACGGCACGGTACGGGAGTTAATGATCTATTCCAACATGGTTTCCTCGTAAACACATGCGTATAAATCGTGGATATTTCTCTGCGGCGTATGTGCCGTTTGAGAGGCGCCTGAAGAGCGGATACGCACCAGGCATCATGATAAAATGTTAATAAATACTGTTAACCCAATAAAGGATTCAAAACATAACGTACCAACACCTTCAAAACATAACGCAACAACACCTTCAAAACATAACGCAACAACACCTTCAAAACATAACGCAACAACACCTTCAAAACAGAGCAACAACACGTGCAAAATATAACGCAACAACACGTGCAAAATATAACGCAACAACACCTTCAACCCATAACGCAACAACACCTTCAAACCATAACGCAACAACAACACCTTCAAAACATAACGCAACGCACCAACAACACCTTCAAAACATAACGCAACAGCACCTTCAAAACATAACGCAACAGCACCTTCAAAACATAACGCAACAGCATCCTCAAAACAGAGCATCAACACGTGCAAAACATAACGCAACAACACCGTCAAAGCATAACGCAACAACACCTTTAAAACATAACGCAACAACTCCTTCAAAACATAATGCAACAGCACCCTCAAAACATAACGCAACAGCACCTTCAAAACATAACGGTCAACTTATCATTACATGATGATATTCAGATTTCATTAACACTAGAAGCAAGCTGGATTGCGTGACGTCACGCCGAAGTACATGTCTGTTCTGCAATACACCGTGACATTAGGTACAATCAAGTTGAGCCAATCTTTGTTTATATTCAGGGTCACACTTGCATAATTCCTTCCCTTATCATATCAAACAGCACATTCTGTTTTGTGTATGTGTTTTACGTTTATTTATCGTCTCTACTGGTTGCCCATAGGAGCGACGCCTCCTGGAGAGATTAATCATTTTAGATTTTTGGAGGATAGTGCAACGATACAGACAGAGACCCATTCCAGAGTCTCCTGGTTCTTTGACGTGCACGGTGTACAAGCACCGGCACGAGACCTCCGTTTAAAGTCCCATCTGGAAGACTGTTAATTATATTAGAGTCAGACGGGGGATCGAACCTGCGATCCCTGGATTACCAGTCCAGCGTGTTACCACTTGACTACAGATCCGTCTGCATCATTCTGTTCCACGTTTCAAAGTGTTATATATCGGGTTGTGCAAATAACAGACCGTTAACATAATAAACTGATCAATTATAATTATACATGAATATAAGTATTAGTTCTTGCAGCTTATATCTTATTTCCTATGAAAGTTTTACATGTTTCATTATGCTATTACCTGTTTCAATTGGTACAGGCCTCATGGTTGATTAACCCGTTCCCTCATAGAAGCATTAAAGAGCGTGCCTGGAAAAGAATACACATCATGCGAAAACTCAAGTTCCAACTAGATAGAAGATCTCTAGAAGTGATATATGTATCCTTCATTAGACCTCTTATTGAATACGCGGACGTTGTTTATATCAACTGCACACACTATGAGAAATCGGAACTTGACAAAATTCAGCACGAAGCTTCCCGTATTGTTTCTGGAGCTACCAAACTTGTATCACTTAACAAACTCCATAGAGAAGTTCCATGGGAATCCCTTGAACGTCGAAGACACAACCATAAACTAATTATGCTGTACAAGATGAAGAACGGCCTAACTCCTGATTATCTTTCTTCTCTAGTCCCACCTACTGTAGGAGAAACTTCTAGGTATAATTTGCGCAATGTCGATGATATCCAAACCATACGCGTAAGAACATCTCTATACAACAATGCGTTTCTGCCATCGGCTCTGAGAGACTGGAACAAACTATCAAATGTACTACAAAATTCACCATCTCTTTCCTCATTCAAATCGCAGCTAAAGAGTGACGTCACAAAATGCCCAAACTATTTTTACTTAGGTGACCGCAAATGGCAAGTCTATCATGCTCGACTCCGTACTAATTGTAGCTCATTAAACCAGCATTTGTTCACAAAAAACATTTCTCCATCACCACTCTGCCAATGTGGTCTTCCTGAGAGTAATCATCATTTCTTCTTTGAATGTGTCTACTACAATGACATCAGAGTTCGTCTCTTAGCAACTACTTCTAAATATTGTACCATAACACTATACACTCTATTACACGGAGACCGGAACCTTAGCGATGACCTCAACGCACACATATTTGAAGCAGTCCAAAACTACATCCGGGAAAGCAGACGATTTTCATGAGCATCTGTTCACTAAATGTAGCAGGTTTGCTTCTCCCATTGAACTATCCGAATGAATACATCATGTTCCTCCATCTTCTATCCTTTTGCCTATCTTCTCAGTCAATCTTAATTTCAACTTACTAATTTAATTACTATGTGTATTTCTATCACCTTAATAATCTCATTATATTATTGAGATTATAGTTTACAGTTCATGGTTAATATAATTTTATACTTATCTTTATCGAATTGCAATTAATAGTTCATATACGATTAAAACGCTGTCATACTGTAATTACAATATACATCTAAATATAGGAGAAGACCTCTATAAGCTATAGCTTTCGGTTCTAATCCTTTTTCATACATGTATGTAAATATTTGTGTAAATTGTACATTTGTATATGTTATATCATTGTTTGAAATAAACTATGTTTAAACTAGAAGCACCTCTTGACGCCATTACCAATACAACATACAGTGACTATGTAGTACCCAAGCCAATGTTCATAATGAAGGCCACGATCTCATGTAGTCCCAGTAATATCTATGGAGGTGGGATAGATATGACGACTACTTATCCACTGCATGATAGCTAAATGGCTGTCGTTTTTATGGAGACCTAATAGTATATTAACCTAAATCTCTATGAAGTCCCAGTAATATCTATGGAGGTGGGATAACCATGGCGACTACTTATCCACTGCATGATAGCTAAATGGCTGTCGTTTGTATGGAGACCTAATAGTATATTAACCTATATCTATATGAAGTCCCAGTAATATCTATGGAGGTGGGGTAGCCATGGCGACTACTTATCCACTGCATGATAGCTAAATGGCTGACGTTTGTATGGAGATATAATAATATATTAACCTAAGTCTCTATGAAGGAAAAGGTTAAACAAAGTCTCGCTCAGCCAGTGACTCTTAAAAAGAGACAGTTTCTTACGGAGGTTGGTGCACCAAGTACTGGTTAATCGCTGGAGCATGTACAGGAAAGATGCCGTTTTGGGAAGAGCCGTCTCTAATGTTGTAAGAACTTGTGGTTCGACCTATGTTTGCTTTCTTTGCATACATTGTATGTAGTCTGTGTCATAATAGAGCAAAATAAAATATGATGAAACGAGACGAAATGTGCTAAGTAAACAGCTAGCTCTGTATTTGAGCTCGCTTAACACGCACGCACGCACGCACACACACACACACACACGCACGCGCGCGCGCACGCACGCACGCACGCACGCACGCACGCACACATGCACGCACGCACGCACGCACACACACACACACCAACATCACAAATCATTGATATAGTTTATATATGTGACACCAGGTCATACATGTCTTTGCCTTCTCGTGGAACCAAATATATAACAATTATCTTATTGGATAAATCAAACAAGACACATATTTTAATACACACTACTCCTATATCTGGTTCTTCAAATTTCGATAGTGTGTCGCTTCTATTAAGATAGAGACTGGTCGGTTTGTAGGTTTGCCGTAGGAATCATGAATGGATTTGTTCATTGTGTGATATTAATACGAGAAGCCTCACTCCCTCTCCCTATCTTAACCTCTCTCGTTCCCGCCCTCCTCCCTACCTCTATATCTCCCTCTCTATCTCCCTCACTCCCTCCATCACACTCCCCCTATCTCTATCTATCTCTCTCCCTCGCTCGCACTCCCTCCCTATCTCCCGCACTCCCTTCCCCATCCCTATCTCCCTCACACCCCTCCCCTCCCTACCTCCCTCGCACTCCCCCTCCCTATCTCCCTCACTCCCTCGCACTCCCTCTCCCCTCCGCTTTCCCTATCTGCTTCTAAAGCAAGATATATTCTTTATCCTGACTCAGTGTTCCACGTGAAACAGTACACCCCCATTTTAATATCATTAAATTAAGATAGTGTAAAACAGTAAATTAGCACTATGTTCACCCAATTAGATTATATGTCATAATTACAAGTTACGTGACTGTTGTTATCCACAGTGACAGATTTGTGGATAATACTTGTCGAACACTTACAAACTAGTATCAACTTTTGATTAGCGTTTATAAAAATGATTTAACATTTGGTGCATTTGACTGTGGGCGATCTTTCATATAAAACAATAAACTTTGATTTTGGTAACATGTCTGTATGTATGTTCCATTAATGTCAAACCCATTGCAGGGATGAATACATGTTCTCCTGGGCAAACTTAGCCGACCTAAGTGGTTAACCAGTACTAAGCAATGTGTGTGAGGTGCTTTACTCAATGACACTACACACGTGGCCTGACCAAGTATCGAACCCGGGACAGATCGATTCCAAATCCGACGCTCTACCACTGGACCACGGATACCACACATGTACTAACTGTACTCAGTATCAATGCAAATATTATATTATTTAATTAATTATCCAAGTCAATAGAACAATTTTTTTTAATACAGTCAACCCTGTGCTAAAGGCCACCTCCGAATAAAGGCCGCATATGAAAAATCTGTATCTAAAGACCACCATTTTTCTCTTCGGTCAAGCCAATTTCAATGTATTTAACCTCTATTGAGACGCCACCTGCCAACAAAGGCCACTTTTTTTACTTTCCTGAGGGTGGCCTTTATAGACAGGTTTGACTGTACTTACAAACATCAACCTATCGGTATTTAATTGAACTATCCGAATGAATCTATCATATTCCTTGTTCTATCATTTCTTCTTTCTTCTGAGTCAATCTCAGTTTCAACCTTCTAAATGAGTTACTATATGTACTTGTTTCATCTTAATAATCTCTTTATATTTATATTCTAATTAAAGATATGAAGGCCCGGGGGATGGACACCACCAACTGGCAATCCCTCGTAGCAAACAGAATAGCGTGGAGACAACAGCTGTCAGCGGGCATAAAGAGGGGAGAACTCGCTCTGCAAGCAGCCTCTGACAACAAACGCAGGAAGAGGAAAGCCAAACAGTGTGAGCCGCCATCAACTGCATCGCCTTCCAGTGACTCTGTCTTCACATGCGAAAACTGCAACCGCCACTGCATGTCACGCATCGGACTGTACAGCCACAGCAGACGGTGTTCATCTGTAGACTCAACGGGCGCTAACTCCATAGTCTGACAAGACTGACGGATGCCGAAGAAGATTTTAATTTACAGTTCATGATTAAAACGTTTACCTACCATTATTTCAAATTTAAATTAATAGTTTAGAAAACAGTACAACACTGTCATATCGCAATTGCATTAAGTAACGTGCTATAGGAGAAGACCTATATAAGCTATACTAGCTTTCGGTTCTAATCCCTTTTCATTCATGTATCTAAATTTGTGTAAGCTGTATATTTGTATATGCTGTATGGTTTGAAATAATCTATGTTTAAACTATCGGTATTTACTTCTTAGCTTCCTTGTATGTCAATTACGGTGTATCTACTAACACCATTACTACACACATTATATAACGTAACGTAACGTAACGTAGACGACATGTTGGTTGTCCGCATGACTGATTGTGATCATTTACAGATTTTAAAACTTTATATTTACAGAACGTTGAGGATTGACTGTCAACACCCCTAAACAAGGTAGGGATATAACATTATTAATGTTGACAGAACGGGGTAGAAAATAGAGGATATGTATGCTTATTAGTGTACGACAGGATTTTATTTCATCTCGTGAGCACCGAAATTTGTATTTCTACTCGTGGCGTTATGTCTTTTTTCTTTATAATTTTCAATGATTTTGGCTAATATAACTATTTGTTTTCATAATTTATTCATTTTGTCTTCCCTGTCGGGAGCCTCATTGCACTACAATACACAACCGCACAACAACTTCCGTTAGTGTGAACGTCTGTAATAAGAAATAGTTCCGGTATTAATTTTTAAGTTAGTTTCTTCTTGCTGTCAATACTACAGACAAAACAAATTCATTATAATATATTACTTTATAATTAACTGTTCATAATTGTTAGAAAAATAGCTAAAATACAAAAGTACATCTAACCGCGGAGGAATACGAAACTCAAGCAGTGACAGACAGAGAAAATGCCATTAGTGGAAGTCGTGATAGCGCAGTGGATGCGCGTTCGCTTCAGGTGCGAAAGGTCCGGAGTTCGAGCCCCACTGGAGCCGTTACGATTGTGCCCTTAGGCAAGGCATTTAAATTCCACATTGCCTCTTCTTTCTCCCTCGTGGCGATGGATTCCATCAGGAATGAGGTCTCGAGAGTGATTGATATAAGTTGAAATAACTTGTTTCGTAATCGAGCTAAAATAAATTTGTATAAGAAAATGCCATATTTCACTGTTTCAAAACGGTGTAAGATGGAGTTGTGTGTGTGTGTTTTACGTTTATTTATCGTCGTTACCGGTTGCTCATATGAGAGACGCCTCCTGAAGAGATTAGTCATTTTAGATTTTTAGAGGATAGTGCAATGATACAGACAGAGACCCATTCCAGAGTCTCCTCTGGTTCTTTTACGTGCATGATGTAAAGCACTGACACGAGACCTCGGTTTAAAGTCCCATCTGAAAGACTGTTAATTTTATTATGGTCAGACGGGGGATCGAACCTGCGGTCCCTGGATTACCAGTCCAACGTGTTAAGCACTGGACTACAGATCCGTCTGTGAAGAAAACGCCGCAAACAATGTTGTTTCTTTTATATCATTTTGAGAACAGCGATGAAGTGTGCAATCTTCTACACCGTCGCCATTGCCTGTTATATTGGCCTTGCTGTCGCCGACTGGGACGCACTCTACGGGTACGGAAGTTATGGTGTTGGAGGTGGTATGGGATACGGATCGAGTTACGACTCGGAAGGGTACGGATCGAGTTACGGCTCGGAAGGGTACGGATCGAGTTACGGCTCGGAAGGGTACGGATCGAGTTACGGCTCGGAAGGGTACGGGTCGAGTTACGGACACGGCGGTATGGGAAAATCCATCTACGTCCCAGTCTCAGAGGGCGGCGTGAAAAGTGAAAAACCCGGACACGATGGATTAGTAACATGTAAGAGTTTATGGTTATAATTGTGTTACAAAATAAGCTCGTTTGTTGCCCATGCAACACCACGTAACTGACATGGACTGGTCCATGATATTTTTAGACCAATAAATTAATAAGAAAATTACATTTATTTGGACCTGTTTATTTATCAAAATGGGTAAATTTCTCTAAAATATTCATATTACTGGCAAAAAGTGCAGATCCTGATGAGACGGCTCGTCATGAGCCGGCTCATCTGGATATACACTTGCTGTATACCTATTTAGAGTTAGAGGCCTGTGGTTGAAAGGGTTAATAAATAAACGATATATAAAGTGAGTATTATTTTCTTCATATTTGTACTAAATTTAGAGATCTAAGAAAACAACATCAGAAACGCTAATGTTACACTAAGCCTGTGTGTGTTGTGGGATAATGCAGATATAGACCAATTCCAGTTCGTTTATTTGCATGGTTTAAAGCACTGACACGAGATGTTTTCTATGTTATTGTATATATGTTGAGGTCCTTATTTGTATTAGCCATGTGTTATGTAAGCTCCCTCGTAAAATAAAGTCTTTGTTATTATTTACATTATTATAGACCTCGGCTTAAAATCCAATTGTTAATATGTTAATATCTTTATGGTCAGACGGGGGATCGAACCTGCGATTCCTGGATTATCAGTCAACGATGTCAGCCACTGGACTACTGACTGGCAGGGTTATTGTTGTGTGTGGGTTTTACGTTTATTTATCGTCGCTACCGGTTGCCTAATGAGCGACGTCTCCTGAAGAGATTAGTCATTTTAGATTGTTGGAGGATAATTGAATGATACAGACACATTCCAGAGTCTCCTCTGATTCGTTTACGTGCACAGTGTACAGCACCGACACGATACCTCGGGTTTTTTAAAGTATCGCTTGAAAGACTGTTAATTTTATTAGGGTCAGACGGGGGATCGAACCTGCGATCCCTGGATTACCAGTACAGCGTGTTACAACTGGACTACGTATCCTTCTGTGACACTAAGCCTACATAACACAGTGCATTATCTTACCCACAGGGATTCGGCACATTTGGGGGTACTAGTATATATATTTAAGTACTTAAATATATATAATAGTACCCCCAAACGTGCCGAATCCCTGTGATCTTACCCACAGGCGCTTGGGGTCTGGACAAGTGGTTTCGGGTACAAAACCAAATTATTCATTTTGTAAAAAGAAATGAGACCATTTTGATAAACCATAGGCTTGACACTATACATACAAACATTTAAGTTCATGTCCAAGCATATTTAAATATGACACCCCGTTACTATCAGAGTAATTATTTATTTTAAACCCGAAACCCCTTATCCAGACCACAAGCGCCCGTGTTCTTACATATACTAATGTTAATACAAATTTATTTTAGCTCGATTGCGAAACAAGTTATTTCAACTTATATAAATCACTCTCGAGACCTCATTCCTGATGGATTCCATCGCAACGAGGGAGAGAGAAGAGGCAACGTGGAATTTAAATGCCTTGCCTAAGGGCACAATCGTAACGGCTCCAGTGGGGCTCGAACTCCGGACCGTTCGCACCTGAAGCGAACGCGCATCCACTGCGCTATCACGACTTCCACGTATACTAATAGGGGGAAATGCAATACATGTATTGAATTGAATTGATGTTATAATCTACACATCTGTAGTAAATAGCAAATGATTGCGAAACATTTACTTTATTCAACAGTGTACTAATTGTGTTGAATATTCCATACGTCACGTCACGCTACCGGTTGCCCATATGAGCGACGGGCAGTTTACCAAACAACACATTTCCTGGACAGGCTCCATTTCAGATGGGACGTTAAACCGAGGTCTCTTGTCGGTGCTTTACACCGTGCACGTAAAAGAACCAGAGTAGACTATGTAATGGGTCTCTGTCTGTATCAATGCACTATCCTCCAAAATCTAAAATTACTAATCTCTTCAGGAGGGGTCGCTGATATGGGTAACCGGTAGCGACGATAAATAAACGTAAAACACACACAGGCTTCAGCGGTTAACCAGTACTTGGTGCACCAACCTCCGTAAGAAACTGCCAACTTTTTTCAAGATACACGGTATGAGCGGGACTGGAACTCATGACTGTCAGTGAGTATACAGGTCAGCGACCTTAACCATTCGACCACGGAGGCGGACTAAGGCGGGCACTTCTCACGAAACAAACTCTATATTGCAGTTATCGGCTTGACTTTCGTCATGATGAGCTTCATCGGTGCTCTTAGAAAATAACAATAGAAGGTAATATAGAAGTCATGGTGAAAATAAAACCTCTGACGTAAGTCTACATCCGTTATGTCGAATTCCGTCGGACCGAACAAAAGAAAAAGACTTCGACATAATCGAAGTTTGACTTAACGAAATTCGATATAAGCAGATCCGGTTATATTGAAAATGATAGTGTCTGAAAAACGGGACTTTGATCCGACTTCGAGATAACCGGAGAGTTCGACATAACCGACTTTGACATAACGGATGTAGACTGTATATTATACTGACACCAAAAAGAAACTGCGCATTTGCCTTAGAGGTAACATTTATATCCTTTTAGAAAACTAAATCGTAAGTATAAGTACATTTGCGAAATATTGGGTAAATTAGTGCAATGTGTGAAGGATTATTTTCTTCACTCATGATAGTAATATCAATAATTCTAAAATGTATAGCTAAATTGTAACGCTCAAAAATATAAAAGTGCACAGTTCTTGTATGGTGTCAGGTGGCCCTGTAACCTAGATTGTGAGTCCGATTCTCCCAGAACCACGATCGTTATCTTCTTAGGCAAACCATTTAAAATTTCACATTGCCTCTTCTGAGACAGAAGACGGTGTATTCTATAAGGAATGAGGTCAAGAGAGCAAATATTCTGTTATGCTTTCCAACGAATGATTGAGTTTTCTCAGTGGAAGATGGCATTTTCTCTGTCACTGCTTGAGTTTCGTATTCCTCCGCGGTTGGGTGTACTTTTGTATTTGACCTATTTTCTGACAATAATGAACAGTTAATTATAAAGTAATATATTCTAATTAGTTTTAATTAAATTTATTTTAGCTCGATTGCGAAACAAGTTATTTCAACTTATATAAATCACTCTCGAGACCTCATTCCTGATGGAATCCATCGCCATGAAGGAGAGAGAAGAGGCAACGTGGAATTTAAATGCCTTGCCTAAGGGCACAATCGTAACGGCTCCAGTGGGGCTCGAACTCCGGACCTTTCGCACATGAAGCGAACGCGCATCCACTGCGCTATCACGACTTCCACGTATATATATATATTCTAATTAATGTGAATAGTTTGTAGTTTTTAATTTTGACAGCAAACGGAAACTAACTTGAACATTATACTGGAACTACTTTCTTATTACGGACGTTCACACTAACAGAAGTGATGGTACGGTTGTAGGGCAATGAGGTTCCACACAGGGCAGTTAAAATGAATAAAATTTGAAGAAAAAAAAATATATTACCCAAAATCATAAAAGAAAATATTAATTAATAAATAAATAAATAAAAAGTATCAGCGATAAATGTGATTCAAACTCACAAAAATATTGGTTTCTAACAAAATATGTAAAAAACCCGCCAATTTGTCATTGTTTTACTGTAGTGTGCGGAACATTCATTTCTTGTCCTTTTTCATCTCGTTTCAGGTGAAACCACAAACTGTATATTATTGTAGAGTATTTCCAATCATCCAACGTCCATGAAATACCTGCCAGTACAGCACTGTACATACGTGATGTCACATACGTTACGCTATCATTGAACTTACGTTACACTTTCAATGGTAACGTTTATGTCAGTAACGGTTGTTATCACTCTTGACATGTACATATGGGTCAGTCACAATAAACCGTTGTTGTAAAATCATAATTGCATGACTCACTCTTCATTCTGTCGAGGTACAGACACGAGGAGATTATGTGAAAATGGCACGGCTTTCTCAGTAGGCATAGCGCTCATCCAGTAAGCGAAATGTCCAGGTTCGAGCTTGTTCAATAAATTGAAAGGGCCAGCCATTACTGACTTATGAGACACCTTGTTTATGAACATCAGTACATCCCGAATCCTATCCTTGTAGGCCATGCTATACCAGGCTGGTAGACAATCGGTAACCATTATCTAATTAGCTGGCGGCTCACTAACCGGCCATATCAGAACGAACCCTAGGTTCGAACCTTCGACCTCCCGCTCCGTATGCGCACGCGTTAACCTCTAGGCCACGGATACGCTATGTCTGTATCAATGTACTATTCTGCCAACCCTAACAGGGAATCTTCGACCACCCACTCCGTATGCGAACGCCTTAACCACTAGGCAACGGAGACGTCATGTCTGCATCATTGCACTATTCTGCCAACCCTAACAGGGAACCTTCGACCTCCCGCTCCGTATGCGCACGCGTTAACCACTAGGCCACGGATACGATATGTCTGCATCATTGCACTGTTCTGCCAACCCTAACAGGGAATCTTCGACCACCCACTCCATATGCGAACGCCTTAACCACTAGGCAACGGAGACGTCATGTCTGCATCATTGCACTATTCTGCCAAACATAACAGGACTAAACTCTTAGGAACAACCGATAACCAAGATAAATAAAGACGAGCCATATGAGAGGGAAACTATGTTGTGCATGTTATAAATATTCGTGTACCAATCTTGGCTAGTCAGGTAATGGCAGCAAGAATGAATCCGTCCTGTTTTCTCGTTGTGACGTTTATGTGGCGACATCTGTGTTATATATGGAACAACCTCACATATATATAATCTTAAACTATGGTCACCCTCTTAGTGTTTGGCTGTTCATTCTCGTCAGCGACTGCTTCAAGTGACGTATCCATCTCACCTATTGTCTCGTACCTGTCCATGTTATCCGTCGTAAATATGTCTGCTTCGATAAATGTCGCGTCATTTAACGAGTTCATCATAGCTGTGGAAATATTGTTGTCTGTGTTATCCATTGTAATAAGTTCGTCATCAACAAGTCCTGTGTCATTTAGCGAGTTCACCATAGATGTGGTAACATATCCATCAGTGTTATTCACTGAAGGTAGACCGTCTTCAACACGTGCCAATTCATTTTGCGAGTTTACCATAGATGTTGCAACATATTTGTCAGGTTTTTCAACAGTAATTAGATCCCCATTAACAGTTGCCATTTCATTTAATGAATCCATCAGAGAGGTACCAACATATGCCAAAGCAGTAACATTCTGCGAATCTACTTCATCTAGCGAATTATTGTCGGGTTCAATAGGGGCATCATTATCACTCAGCACTTCTAATGCTTGCCAGATTGAGTTCCTTATTGCATCTCCATTTCCACGTGACTAGTTATTGCACTTATTCGGGTCCAAACCAGGCTGGCTTCTGTCCGGGTCCAAACCAGACTGACTTCTGTCCGGGTCCAAACCAAACTGACTTCTGCCCGGGTCCAAACATGGCTTGCTCTTGGTGGCCGTTTGGATTTCTTTGGTGATGGCATTTAAATCCGGATGCTTTTCATGATATTCACTAGCTATTTTGTTCTCTGTTTCAATGACATTAGATGATGCAAACACGTCTTCCGCGTTTCTGTTCATATCGTTATCTCTGTTCACATGAGCATTTGCAACTACGTTACTTTCATGAAGTGTTCCGCCACTCTTCGCAAAGGTCGGAACTGGGACATTCCGTCGGAATTTACCAGGGGTGTTGATGTTCCCCGGCGGTTGATACTGTACCACGACAACGTATGTGTTGTCATACGGGAACTTTGCGATGCCGACGCCGACAAACTGGCTGGCTTTCCATACCATCTGTGTAAAATTTGAAGTTCCTGTATAAGATAAGTACATGTAAATACAGATATATACAAAGTTTAGATGGCAGACATTTAAGCAATAATAAGACATCAAGAAAAATGGCTATTCTTTAAATCAATGTTGTTTTAGGTTCCGTGAAATGGTGACCACTATCTTACTAAAGCAAGATAATATTATAGTACTTCTATTAGAAAAATTAGATACATCACAATTCTTTTGTAGATACAATTAATAATTTGCATAACGTGAGTTACGCTACTGGTAAAATACTATAATTTCGCGAACACTTTATTTTTCCAGGTTCGATCCCCAGTCTGACGCTAATAAAATTAACAGTCTTTCAGATGGGACGTTAAACCGAGGTCTCGTGTCGGTGCTTTACACCGTGCACGTAAAAGAACCAGAGGAGATTCTGGAGTGGGTCTCTGTCTGTATCATTGCACTATCCTCCAAAATCTAAAATTACTAATATCTTCAGGATGCGTCGCTCATATGGGCAACCGGTAGCGACGATAAATTAACGTAAAACACTTTAATTAGCAATTTTCACGATTTTGAACATTTTCAATTAATTTTAGAAAAGCGATAGTGGAAGATACAGCAGACGTCCAAAGCATCCATGAGGAACTGCTAATAGTGATATGTCGTACCTCTGTTTATAATGTGCGTGTTTTACGTTTATTTATCGTCGCTACCGGTTTCCCATATGAGCGACGCCTCCTGAAGAGATAAGTCATTTTAGATTTTTGGAGGATAGTGCAATGATACAGACAGAAATCCATTCCAGAGTCTCCTTTGGTTCTTTTACGTGCACGGTGTAAAGCACTAACACGAGACCTCGGTTTAATGTCCCATCTGAAAGTCTGTTAATTTTATTAGGGTCAGACGGGGGATCGAACCTGCGATCCCTGGATTACCAGTCCAGCGCGTTAACCACTGGACTACAGATCCGTCTGTTGTAAAATGTGGGTCACTGATAAATGTCGTACCTCTGTTTATAATCACAACTGACAGACTATTAATACTACTGTGGCGTCTCGGATGATCGAACTCACGATCCCTGGACTAACAGTCCAGCGTGTTACCACTGAACCACTCACTCGACCCAATGCTTGAACACGAATATAACGTTTCATAATAAAACACGCATATATCGCACAGCTGTTTCTAATCCCATCTGAAAAACTAGTAATACCATTGTGGTGGGACGAACTCACGGCCTCTGGACTTACAGTCCAGACCCTCGACCAATACTTACTCGTTTCTCACCAATGCAACCCGGGTTCGATCTTCGGATCGGGAAGTATGTGAGATGGTACAGTGGTCGCCAGATCGGACAGGTGGGTTTTCTCTGGGTAATCCGGTTTCCTCCCACACGAATGACCACATTAAGCTTTCAGCCGCACCAACGAGAGTGATTAATATAAGTTGTTAAAACGTGATTCGCAATCGTTGTAAAATAAATTAAATTAATTCTTGCCTCTCTGCCAGCGAGGGTGTTTATAGTTGTATAATCTACTTTCCCTGTACCACGTGTCAACCACCTGACGCCCCGTTACACTGTCGTTAATGTCCACAACTAAGATGTTTTCACCTCGATCTTAAAGAGAATATTGAAACTTCATAATATACTTGATAATAGCTCAATTTGTTCAATTATTTATAGACTATACAATTTAAACGAAAAAATGGTTGTCCATTTATGCACTGTATAATTGGAAATGTGAGGGTAATGCTGAAAACAATATGAAAAACGCACTTTAAATACAGTAGCTACGGTAATTTGAAATATTGTTCAAAATGGCTGCCATTTTCAATATGTGTAGTAGTTATAACATCATAACCACAGGCACCAGACACATTTTTTTTTTTTTTTGGCCTATGGTCATATAGTATGTAATATATAATAAAGGCAACCAACGAAATTGAAACATGCATGCAGAAACATCGACGAGAAACTAGGTAAAAACGACCAGATCACTGATTTGCCCTCGTGGTCCCGACCGGAAGACCTTTTTCTGTCAAAAAATACTTTTTATTTCATCGAGATCGATCAAATAACACATGAACGGCGCATTGTTTCATCGGGAACAGCAGGAAACGAAAAGTTGTCGTTTTGGCTGGGCGATCGGTTTTTGACAACATACGATGTGAATGAATGCTTTTTTCTCATTGGTCAAAAATGAAACATGTAAATACATATATAAACAGCAGCCAATGAAATGCCGCTGTATATTCACCGCGGATCTTATCCAAGATGGAACAATTATTGAATTTTACTTTTGTTTTGTATTTGATTCCTGTATTGCTCTGTTGGATCTGCACGCCGAGGCTGCAAACAACATGATTCGCGAGAGAAAGATTCCATTTAACGAAGTAGGAGTGATTTTTAGATGTTATGAGTATTACACTGGGTAAAACGCCGAGAAAACATACCGCCAAATCAAAAACCGAACACCCAGCCAAAACGACAACATTTCATGTCCTGCTGTTCACGATGAAACAATGTGCCATTCTGGTGTTATTTGACCGATCTCGATGAAATAAAAAGTATTTGTTGACAGAAAAAGGTCTTCGGTCGGGACCACGAGGGCAAATCAGTGATCTGGTCGTTTTTACCTAGTTTCTCGTCGATGTTTCTGCATGCATGTTTCAATTTCGTTGGTTGCCTTTATTATATATTACTTACTATATGACCATAGGCCAAAAATAAAAATAATATTTTGTGTCTGGTGCCTGTGATCATAACCACACAGATGAAAAAATGGCAACATAATTATGCAAATGACACAAACATATTAGTAAACTTGTTATGTAGGGCCTAATATACATGTTATACAACTGTTAATAGAAATGTTAATTAAATATTTGTGCTGATACAATGAGTATAATTAGATCATTTTTTAAAGGCACGTGACTTGGCTAATCCAAGATGGCCGCCTCTATAATTTTCTATTGGTTGTATATACGTAAATAGGCGGAAGTGCATCCGAAGTGGGTACTGTAATATTTGGCGGAGGAATACAGTGTGTAAACACAGTGACGTCATTCACAGGTGACCGGTGACAATGTTCACCATTGCATTAGCGATAATTTTGCTGTTTTTCAATTTGAGTTGAAGACCTCTTCACAGTGGGTCAGAAGAAATTAGAGATTGGAAATATAGATGTTTTTACTATGCTCTATAATAGGCAATGTATTTATTGTTTTACAACCTATTTGAGATAATCAACCTGTCGTTGACTTCAAATGAATCCGTTGCCACCAGCTCATCGCTGTAGGTTCCAATCCCGCTAGGGGTGTCGAATTCATTCGAGTGAGGACGTTATCCATTTGGCTCTCGGAAGGTCGGTGTTTCTAATTGGGTACAAGGTCGTCCCAGAAATACTGATTGAGCGGCATGGGTCTTCTTCTACTAATACTAGCTGTATAGGCGCTTTATATGTTGAGCTCGGCTGTCCGATTAGCGCAGTGGTTAGCGCGCTCGCTTCTCACCAATGCAACCCGGGTTCGATCCTCAGACAGGGAAGAATGTGAGATGGTACGGTGGTCGCCAGATCGGACAGGTGGGTTTTCTCCGGGTGCTCCGGTTTCTTCCCACACGAACGACCACATATACGCTTTCATCCGTGCCAACGAGAGTGATTAATATAAGTTGTTAAAACTTGCTTCGCAATCGATTTTCAACCATCAAAACAAACACTCACATTGATAATCCTTGTTACGCCGCATAAAGCTCCTAACCCATAGAGCTCCTCGAGGAGCTCTATGCATCGTTAAAGAACCGCATAGAGCTCCTGTCCGATAGAGCTTCAATGCGTCAATATGCCCGATCGTCCCACATTGAGCTCCTCTGTTGTCAACTACTAAAACATATTAAACTACTGACTATTGTTATGCTCCCCAAAGGGAGAGCATATAGTTGCCACTTTGTCTGTCCGTCCGTCCGTTTGTTCGTCCATCCGTTCGTCCGGGTACTTCTTGTCCGGAGCATAACTCGAAAAGCATAGAAGGAAATCAAATGAAACTTGATTCTGTGATGGAGGGCAATGAGATGGAGAGCAGAGCGCAAGAACCATAACTCTCTGTGTTGTCATTGATGCATTATCTCCCTTTTCACTTTATTAAATGCTTGCTGTAGCATAACTCGTAAAGTATTGAATGAACTCTAATGAAACTTGAAACTGTGATAGAGGGAAGTGAGGCGGTGTATAGAGCGCGAGAACAATAAATCTCCGTGATGTACCTACTGAATTAGCTCCCCTTTTCACCTTATTATGTGCTTGTCCGGAGCATAACTCGAAAAGTATTGAAGATAATAAAAAGAAACTTGAAGCAGTGATAGAGGGCAATGAGGCGGAGTGCAGAGCGCAAGAACCATAACTCTCTGTGTTGTACTTACTGAATTATGTCCCATTTTCACTTTATTAAAGACTTGTTAGGCCCCTACTGGTCGAAGACCCGGTAATGGGGACTATAGGATTGGTCGATGTCCATCCGTCATTCCGTCCGCCCATCCCACCGTGCCCGGTCCATATCTCCTAAACCTCTTGAAGGATGTTCACGAAACGTGGGTCAAATGTTCACCTCATCGGGATGACGTGCAGAACTCATGTTCCAGCCATGTAGGTTCAAAGTCAAGGTCGCACTTTGAGGTCAAAAGTCAAATGCCTACATTTCGTGTCCGGTCCATATCATGCAGGTGTGAATAGGTGTTAGGTGTTAATACCTACAACGCGTACGTGCATTTGTATCTACAAGTGCACGTACAAGTCATCTCAACATCTTAATTATCGGAAGTGGGGAGCTCTATGCGTCAGGTTGAAAGACCCATTTTAAAGTTGATGTGTACCTTCGACCGATAGGGCTCTCGGGAGCTCTATGCGTGTTTGCCTAACGCATAGCGCTTCTTAGGCCTAACGCATAGAGCTACCTGGGAGCTCTATGGGTTAGGAGCTCTATGCGGCGTAACAAAGCCTGTATGGACAGTATAATTGTATGGGTAACGCACATTTCACATAACATTACACAATATTAAATATTATACGTTTTCAATAAACGAGCTTACTCTGTGAATCACTATACTGGGCATAGCCTCTAGCTGCTAAAATATCCGACCACTGTTGGGCGTCACTCGCTAGGTCTGCTGTTACCATCAGTTCGGGACATCCGTGTTCACGACGGAACTCGTTGTGTACGATCACCACATCGTGCCTCATTGCTTCCATCTCTAACACGGAGAGTGGAAAATAAACCCTAAGATGTCAGTGACTACACTAAGTGATATGAAATTGGAATAAATGAATTTCTTTTGAAAAAATCTTAGTTTTTAGACTTTTAGAAAATCTCGCTGTCACGATGGGTTCTAATAATATGGAATCCTGCTCCCGTCGATTGTTCGACAGACGGATTTGTAGTCCAGTGGTAACACGCTTGACTTGTAATCCAGGGAATGCAGGTTCGATCCCCAAGCTGACCCTAATAACATTATTTCAGATGGGACTTTAAACCGAGGTCTCGTGTCGGTGCTGTACACCGTGCACGTAAAAGAACAAGAGGAGACACTCTGGAATTGGTGTGTCTGTATCTCTGTGTCTCTGTCTGTATTATTGCACTATCCTCCAAAAATCTAAATGACTAATCTCTTCAGGAGGCGTCGCTTTTTATTGAAATCCACGGTTTTGAGATACTGAGAATTCAATGGCTTTTCTATTACCTCCCTTGGCATATAAAGTCCGATTTATCCCGAAATGCATAGCGGTCCTTTCAGTTTGAATCCTTTGGTTTTACTGCTGTTGTCTAACAAGATGTTGCGGTATGACAATGTGATTTATCAAAGTCGTGTTAATTAATTGATAAAATAATTACAGTAAAGAATCCATTGGATTTACTGTAGGTCATTAATCGAACGATCCCGGGTTCGATACTCGGTCAAGCCACGGATGTAGTGTCATTGCTTAGTGATGGTTAACCGCTTAGGTCGTCTAAACCTGCCCAGGAAAACATGGCTAGGTCCTCGAAAGGCGGTTAACATTGATGGAACATACGTATCTACCACCATTGCGTACATTATGTGTGAAAAAACACAGTGACATGCTAGGTATGGCTGCAATCACGGTTAGGGCCATCTATGTATAATAAAGAATTAAGGATGACGATGGTATTATGACGATGGTACGATTACGATGGTACGATGACGATGGTACGCTGACGATGGTACGATGACGATCGTATGATGACGATGGTATAACGATGGTACGGTGACGATGGAATAACGATGTTACGATGACGATGGTAGGATGATATAGCGATGGTACGATGAAGCAATGATACGATGGTATACCGATGGTACGATGAGGCGATGATACGATGGTATAACTTACGTTCCATTCGTTCTCTAAGTTTGTCTATATCCCCCTTATCTATTCCAGGAACGCGCCAACCCTCCCACATGTATGGCACCACCTTGGCCCTCCAGTCATCTGGTGCCTCTCCACACATGCAGCCCCGGTCCTCACAATCAGCATCATCTAAGGTTGACCTTGACCCCGACCTACTGGGACCCCAACTGTGACGATAACTCCTACAACATCAAATGGCATTTGGAATTGCATCAACATTTTGCACAGGCATTCAAATCTGCCTTAGTCAGCAGTTTTATCTAATTTTATTATCATATTTCGTCGTCGAGTGATTGTTGTCTCGCCTCTGTAGGGTTGAACCTAGCCTGGGCTCCAATCTGTCGATTTTTCACATTTTATCTTCTGGCAAAATGACAATGGTGGCCAATTATAAAGTTGTATCAACATTACAGTGCCTCGCTTTCGATTCAAGTACGTCATTAATTAAGTCACGTGCTAATAGGCCTATTAATAGGATTAATGCTAGTCAATAATTACACGGAAAACCCGTCGAGTTTCCCCAGTCTCGGTGTTAAAATATATTTATTTGACTGACCAGGCAAAATATATCGACGCCTGTTCCCAGGTTTTTGTTATGAATATTTTGATACACAATAGGCTTGACACTATACATACAAATTGTGTTGGCCATATCAAAGCATATTTGAATATGACTGATAGTGACGTGGTATCATTTTTAAACATGCTTGCATATTTGCCTAAAATATGGTATGTATAGTGTCAAGCCAATTGTGTATCAAAATGTTCTTAAATGTTTTTTAAAAAAATGAAAAATGTTGGTCTTGAACCTGAACCAATGTGTCCAGACTCCAAGCGTCTGTGCTTTTACATGCCTGATGTCCTAGCACTGATGCATGACACCTCGGTTTATAGTCCCATCTGAGGGAATGTTACAAACGTCATATGTTATGACGTCATAAAACTAATAATGGACAAATTATGTTATTTTGTATAATTAGTCTATAGTCTAGTGTAAGATTGAATTTAGCCCACATTCTACGTCGTTGTCAGTTCTCGAAATTATTTAACACAAAATTGGGGCATATAACGAACAATGCCTGTCTACATAGTGTGGCGTCCGTGGTCCAGTGGTAGAGCGTCGGATTTGGAATCGAACGGTCCCGGGTTCGATACTCGAACAGGCCACGTATGTAGTGTCATTGAGCAAGGCACCTCACACACATTGCTTAGTACTGGTTAATCGCTTAGGTCGGCTAAGTCTGCCCAGGAAAACATGTCTAGGTCCCCGAGAGGGGTTTGACACACGCACGCACGCACGCACGCACGCACGCACGCACGCACGCACGCACGCACGCACGCACGCACGCACGCACGCACGCACGCACGCACGCACGCACGCACGCACGCAGCACGCACGCACGCACGCACGCACGCACGCACGCACGCACGCACGCACGCACGCACGCACGCACGCACGCACGCACGCACGCACGCACGCACGCACGCACGCACGCACGCACGCACGCACGCACGCACGCACGCACGCACGCACGCACGCACGCACGCACGCACGCACGCACGCACGCACGCACGCACGCCGCACGCACGCACGCACGCACGCACGCACGCACGCACGCACGCACGCACGCACGCACACACACACACACACACACACACACACGAAAGATCAACTGTGGTGACTTTTTTCATTAGACGTTACTTCATAATCTATCTATTTCGCTGGACAGCTTCAAACAGTTTAGGTAAACTAGGTCAGATTGGTTTGGCAATTATCTACATATCAAGTGTGAGCAGGCTGATAAGCAATATGGCTGTAAATCATGCATCTGTAACAGGGTGCGAAAAATGTGCTGCCAACCCGGGGCTCGAACCCGGGACCGTTCCCTTGCATGAGCCGCTTTACTCATGATTTTCCCCAATAGTGACTAAGTCCGTGTCGCGACACATCGTTCTTGCAGATTTATAGAGGACGCTGTGGTGGGCATGTATGGACACAGACCCCCCCCCCCCCCGTCTGACCCTAATAGCATTAACAGTCTTTCAGATGGGACATTAAACCGAGGTCTCGTGTCGGTGCTTTACATCGTGCACGTAAAAGAACCAGAGGAGACTCTGGAATGGGCCTCTGTCTGTATCATTGCACTATCCTCCAAAAATCTAAAATGACTAATCTCTTCAGGAGGCGTCGCTCATATGGGCAACCGGTAGCGACGATAAATAAACGTAAAACACACATGTATGGTACTTAGGCCTACCTGTATAACGCGTTCCAGGCTCGATACGAGCGATGTGCTATCGTTTTCCCGTCACCGCTAAAACAACAACCGTATCCGGGAACCATTGATCGAGAACTGCAACTCGAGTTAACACTACACTGACTCGAACGAAGCCAGTTATTCCGTTGGCTGAATAGTGTTTTGGATTGAAACTTGTCATAACGTCTTTCATAAGATGTGTCTGCTTCAGTACCCATTTTATCTACAAAATCTACAGACTTACTGCATTTCACTCTAATTGCCTGTTGTGTTTTGGCAGTGTAAGAGCTCGTGAGAACGTCTTTCCTGATAGGCGTCACGGGATTCCATGTTTTGAATTTCGTACCAAATTCAATGACGTCTCCTGTGTGATTAATCTGTTTTCGAATACCGTTGATGTCATTAATGACACCATCGTACACCTGACGTATTCTATTCTCGAAATCGCGTGCTAAACCACATTGCTGCATGACGAGGGTGTCCTTCAACGCGTCAAGTGAGGAACGAATGACGTCAACTTCCTTCTTCAATTCGCTGCAATTCCGAGCCTCACTTTCGTATATATCACGTGACATAGATCGGGGTAGCACCTTACACTCGTTCGCCATTTTAGAAGCGCCCTCCATGCTTAATAATGCATTACTTCCGCTTGATTTCGTTGATGCTGTTGTTTTCGACGTCATCGATGTTGTTGTTGTTTGTTGTTGTTGTTGTTGTTATTGTTGTTGTTGTTGTTGTTGCTACACTGATTTCATATTACATGAATAAAAGAGGTAAGTCATGTTGTTAAACTAGTATATAGTCTCTGAAAATAAAGTAAATTGTTGTTGCTGCTGTCGCCGCCGCTGCTGCAACTACTGCTGCTGTTGGTGTTCACGTTATGAATGTCCATCCGCCAAATAAATTCTAAAACTACACAGAGTGAAGCTATCCCACCCACTATTTCATAAGCCTACACAAAATGCGTCTGCGACATAATTCCAGTACGCTTGCCACACAATAATTTACATTTTGATCCGATTCGTTTTCGTCTATTGATCCAATTACATTTAAACAATAAACCACGCCATATCATTGAGATATTAATATTTTGAAAGTCGATCCGTAATACATGTGTTTAGTAGAATGCATTTCAATATCTGTGATCAAAACTGTATTTTAAATGGAACAATATTATTATTATTTTGGACTGGTAATTCAGGGATCACAGATTCGATCCCCCGCCTGACCCTAATAAAATTAACAGATGTTCAGATGGGACTTTAAACCGAGGTCTCGTGTCGGTGCTGTACATCGTGCACGTAAAAGAACCAGATGAGATTCTGGAATGGGTCTCTGTCTGTATTATTGCAATATCCTGCAACAATCTAAAATGACTAATCTCTTCAGGAGGCGTCGCTCATATGGGCAACCGGTAGCGACGATAAATAAACGTAAAACACACAATCCCTGGTATATTCAATCTGAGTTTTGTTTGTTAACAGTGAACGTATATATGGTTCTGACATCGCTATCTTCTAATGAGAGATATCGTTAATTTCTATTACCTCCCATGTCTGATTCATCACAAAATGTAAAATAGGAATCCTTTGTTTTTACTGTTGTTCCCTAACCAGATGTTGCGGTATGATAAATGTGATTTTTATTAAAATCGTGTTAATTAACTGATACTATTGTTTTACAAATAAGTACCCACTGCATATACTGTAGGAGATCTGTCGAGATATAGTAATTTAATAATCACAAGAAGCGAAAGTGGAAACAAATTGCTAGCATGTTGTGCAAATGAAACAACGATAAAAACAGAGGAAAACACTTAACAGGACCTCGATATATAATAATTTAATAATTATACGAAGCGAAAGTGAATACAAATTGCTAGCATGTTGTGCAAATGAAACAACGATACAAACAGAGGAAAACACTTAATATGACCTTTGCACTTTTATATTTCGTGAATCCATTCTTGTTTTTCATATTCCATAACATAGTGTATAATATAGTTTCTCTACTTTTCAGCTTTAACATTACCATATAATGTCACTATGCAGTTTTCACTTATAGTCCTAGCATTTGATTTGTATATATGTTGAGGAGGGCCTCATGGTAGATTAACTTTTAATAAATCACTCGTATAATAAAGTTTTTTATTATTATTATTATTGTTTTATTATTATGTTATTATTAGAATAGAGTAGAGTAGAGTAGAGTAGAGTAGGGTAGAGTAGAGTAGAGTAGAGTAGAGTAGAGTAGAGTAGGGTAGAGTAGA
Organism: Archivesica marissinica; assembly: GCA_014843695.1. Lineage (NCBI taxonomy): Eukaryota > Metazoa > Mollusca > Bivalvia > Venerida > Vesicomyidae > Archivesica > Archivesica marissinica. Next base: position 36,099,213 of record CM026400.1, on the reverse strand, counting down.
GTAGAGTAGAGTAGAGTAGGGTAAGTAGAGTAGAGAGGGTAGAGTAGAGTAGGGTAGTAGAGTAGAGTAGAGTAGAGTAGAGTAGAGTAGGTAGAGTGTAGAGTTAGAGAGAGTAGAGTAGAGTAGAGTAGAGTAGAGTAGGTAGGTAGAGTAGGTAGAGTAGAGTAGAGTAGAGTAGAGGTAGAGTAGGGTAGGGTAGAGTAGAGTAGAGTAGAGTAGTGTAGGGTAGAGTAGAGTAGAGTAGGGTAGAGTGTAGAGTAGAGTAGAGTTAGAGTAGAGTTAGGGTAGAGTAGAGTAGAGTAGGTGTAGAGTAGAGTAGTAGGTAGGGTAGAGTGTAGAGTAGAGTAGGTGGGTAGAGATAGTAGTGTAGAGTAGAGTAGGTAGAGTGTAGGGTAGAGTAGGTAGAGTAGAGTAGGTAGGGTAGGGTAGGGTGGGTAGGGTAGGGTAGAGTAGGAGTTAGGGTAGGGTAGGAGTAGGGTAGGGTGAGTAGAGTAGAGTAGAGTAGAGTAGAGTAGAGTAGAGTAGGGTAGGGTAGAGTAGAGTAGTAGTAGAGTAGAGTGGTAGTAGGGTAGGGTAGGGTAGAGTAGGGTAGAGTAGAGTAGAGTAGGGTAGGGTAGGGTAGAGTAGGGTAGGGTAGGGTAGGGTAGAGTAGGGTAGGGTAGGGTAGAGTAGGTAGGGTAGAGTAGGGTAGAGTAGGTAGGGTAGGGTAGAGTAGAGTAGGGTAGAGTAGAGTAGAGTAGAGTAGAGTAGGGTAGGGTAGAGTAGAGTAGGGTAGAGTAGAGTAGGGTAGGGTAGGGTAGGGTAGGGTAGGGTAGAGTAGAGTAGAGTAGAGTAGAGTAGGGTAGAGTA
>CM026400.1:36022762-36097364 GCA_014843695.1 Archivesica marissinica | reverse complement strand
GTAGAGTAGGGTAGGGTAGAGTAGAGTAGAGTAAGAGAGAGAATGAGCAGAGTAGAGTAGAGTAGGGTAGAGTAGGGTAGAGTAGAGTAGAGTAGGGTAGGTTAGAGTAGGGTAGAGTATAGTAGAGTAGAGTAAGATAGAGAGAGAAGAGTAGAGTAGAGTAGGGTAGGGTAGAGTAGAGTAGGGAGAGTAGAGTAGAGTATAGTAGAGTAGGGTAGGGTAGAGTAGAGTAGGGTAGAGTAGAGTAGGGTAGGGTAGGGTAGGGTAGGGTAGGGTAGAGTAGAGTAGAGTAGAGTAGAGTAGGGTAGAGTAGTATTGTTATTACCAGTCCAACGTGTTAACCACTGGACTACATATCCGTCTTGTACCAGGGGTTGTAAAGTGAAATCCGATTTAGTTGGAACTTGGAAACATTGAACGTAATTATACAAACATACGAATCAACGGACCAGCTGGTAAATCTAAAACGCGATACTTGAACAATAATAAAAGATTAAAGCGCCTGATTAGTCGCAGCGAAATAAAGAACTATAAAGTATTTAATTGATCGGAAATTAAGGATCGGTGGTGTATGATTATAACTACACGTTGTATACTCACACGAAAAAGAAAAGATGCACTTGGTTAGAGGTAAAAATGTATACTTATAAAATTATATAGAAACAATAAATAGATCAATTTAGTATCAAAATGTGCATAAATGTATTGGCTACACGATGTTTTACTCTTAATTGAAATTTGATAATTATCAGAACACTGTTTTACGTGCGAATTTATATTGTATGTAATTTTTAATTTTTACCTCTAACCAAGTGCGCACTTTCTTTTTCGTGTGAGTATATTAATACGTGCTTATTGTATTATGCAACTTGGGTACTGTATTGGGTACTGTATTATAGACATGTACACGCAAATGTGCAAGTTCCCGTCTACCGCACAGACGCTTGGGGTCTAGATGAATGGTTTATACAAAATTATTTTAGCTCGATTGCGAAACAAGTTCTTACAACTTATGTTAATCACTCTCGAGACCTCATTCCTGATGGAATCCATCGCCACGAGGGAGAGAGAAGAGGCAACGTGGAATTTAAATGCCTTGCCTAAGGGCACAATCGTAACGGCTCCAGCGGGGCTCGAACTCCGGACCTTTCGCACCTGAAGCGAACGCGCATCCACTGCGCTATCACGACTTCCACTTCCAGATGAATGGTTTCGGGTTCAAAACCAAAAATGTTTATTTATATATAAATTAAGCTGCCAGGCCATATTGAAGCATGTTTTAAAATGATTTCCCGTCACTATCAGAGCACTTAAGTAGCTCTGGGTGTGACCGGTTTTTAAATGATTTCCCGTCACTATCAGAGCACTTATGTAGCTCTGGGTGTGACCGGGTGTCATTTTAAACTTGCTTGGATAGGTGTAGTCCTATTGTTCCCACTTATATAAAATTAGGTAAAAACGGGTGTGGGACGGATAGACATGCAGACAGACAGAATGTGTTTAAGAGTGTTTAAGATCAAATACAATCAAACGGACGGACAGACACGCAGACAGACAGCAACTATATATATACATACCATGAACCTGTAGCCACCAACAACAAGACTTTGTCCACCGCGTTTGTTGCGGACAAACTCAATTTGAACTTGTGCATTCGCCATAACTTTAAGTTGTATGCATATGACATATATGTCTACTGGACAACAGCAAGTGGGAATAAAAGGATTAAACCCTTGGATATGGCCAATCAAAGTGTACATATAGTGTCAGGCCTATGGCGTATCAAAATGTTCTAAAAAATGGTTTTGAACCTGAAACTATTTGTGCAGACCCCAAGCGAGACACCAAGCGTATGTGCGCCTGGCGATAATAGTATTAACGTACAGTAATCCAGGGATCGCAGGTTCGATCCCCCGTCTGACCATAATAAAATTAAGTCTTTCAGATTGGACGTTAAGCCGAGGTCTCGTGTCGGTGCTTTACACCGTGCACGTAAAAGAACCAGAAGATACTCTGGAATGGGTCTCTCTGTCTGTATCATTGCACTCTCCTCCAAAAATCTAAAATGACTAATCTCTTCAGGAGGTGTCGCTCATATGGGCAACCGGTAGCGACGATAAATAAACGTAAAACACGTATCAAAATGTTCTTTTTTAAAAAAAATGGTTTTGAACCCGAAACTATTTGTGCAGACACCAATCGAGACACCAAGCGTATGTGCGCAAGGCGATAATAGTATTAACATACCTCCACACACAAAATCTAACACGCGTTTGCAGTGAGCGTGACTCGCCCTAGTGAAATAGACATGCGGTCTAGCGCTTATTTACAGGCATGTTTAATAGAAACAAACATGTTTTCATATACAATAGTACATATAAATGGTGCATACATCCAATTGATGCTATGACTGTCCCACCCTTTTGAAGTAGGTATTGTCAAATATGTTCATACCGGGCCAGTGTAAAAACCAACCACATATATATATTGCAAGAAACAGAAACGATTTATCTTTTGGACTGGTGGAATGTTCATCTTTTTTCTCCACGTAGCCCGGTTAGATCACAGTAACAGAGCAGTGTACAGGACTGAGACAAGAACACATCATTATTCTTAGCGGGTCTTCCTTGTGGACATTCAACTATAACCAACGAGTTTCAATTTGATTTCAGGTAGATAACTTCTGTATGCACAGGAACTTCGCTAGTAAGAGTTGTTCCGCTTATACCATTAACTTAGGCGGAATTAATTGACAAGTCACTGACTGTCAATCAAACTAATCAATGATCCAATCAGCTATCGTTATTTTACTCCCCCCCCCCTCCCGACAACACATATCTTAAAATAATATCCTCCGAGAACGTAGTCTGCTTGGACTGATAATTCAGGGATTGCAGGTTCGATCCACAGTCTGACCCTAATAAAAAATTAACAGTCTTTAAGATGGGACTTTAAACCGAAGTCTCGTGTCGGTGGTTTACACCGTACACGTAAAAGAACAACAGGAGACAGTCTGGAATTGGTTTGTCTGTATCAATGCACTATCCTCCAAAAAATCTAAAATGACTAATCTCTTCAGGAGGCGGCGCTGATATGGGCAACCGGTAGCGACGATAAATAAATGTAAAAGACACACCTAGTCACAAGGCCAAATACTACAGTGTAGCAACGAGAAACTGGAGATGTGATTGAACATATGTGATTGAATTCAATAAAGCAGCATTACATTGTATGAAATAAAAGATATTTGAAAAATTCAATTTTTACGTATGGATAGCAATGCTGCTACGCATTCTAACATTATACTTTGTATGCTTATGTTCATTTGGTAAACAGTTTTTTTTGGCGATAAAACAAACTCGAAACTGAAAGTAGGATTTTCCGAGTCGACCGGTCACGCACTTGTTTACAATACATCGTCCCCATTTGTCCCACGTTGTCTTTTTTTAATTAAATTACTTGATATGTTGATTCATACCTCTGTTAGCTAAGTCTTTTAGGGACATTTCTACGTCCCCGCGTGCGGTTCGACATTAGAGGAAGATACATAATATAATATATATACGTTGTTTTCTACATCCTCCGTTGTTTCATGCATGCGCGCTGTGCGTGTTTACATTTTGTGTGTTGATAAACAAATTCGCGTATATGACGGTTTAAATTTATTGGAATTTTATCGTTTCTGAGCGACTATTTCGATTTTTGTAAACAAACACACATTAGTATTTATATTTTACCCAAAACATCCTTTATTACGATGTGTAATGCTGCTTTAAAGGTTGGCCTACTAAATGTATATTAAAATATATGCCAGTTTGCCTTTCTTGGTGTCCAGATATTTCCAGCGGCATTTTATCATCTTGCTCCATTGTTAAAGCGACATTACATCGCAAAAAACAAATTAAATGCATTGCTACTACAAATTTTGCCGAATACATTCGAACACTAATATTGAATAAAACAGTGTTTTTGTGGATTGAAAGTATGATTTCATATAATGGTCGTCCATGCTCCTGAATTGACGTTTGTTTGTCATCGGAGTCAATACTAAACACGAGATAATGTCGGTTAGAGATAATTTAACTAACTTGAAGAATAGTTTACAAATAAATAGGCACAGAATGTGAGGTATAAAGGTAAATCTGTACCATAAATAGTGTTATTCAGGATACACACATTGCATTACGCATGGATGTCGACCATATTTACATTATTTTGTTATGTCAACAAGCCATGTATACAACGTTTGTTTATTGGTTGAAATACTCAGTATTTGAGGCAAATATTTGGGCAATTAATTATATCATATAATAGAAAAGTACATTCTGTAGAAATGTGTACTGATATAATGTCGCTTTAAAACACCATTGAATAAATATAATTCCAAAGCAGGAGATACGTGGTTTCTGTATACAGTCAAACCTGTGTTAGGGGTCACCTCTATTAAACAGCCAACCTGCATTAAGCAGCCAGTTTCCTTATTCCCCACTATGTTACTTTATTATACATTTTACCTCTATTAAGCAGCCAGCTGTGCTAAGCAGCCATTTTCTGTGATTCCCTTGGCTGGCTGCTCAAGACAGGTTCGACTGTAATGCCATTATTTTGAAGAATACAAGGGTTGCAAATGTATATGATCAACATCATTTTTTAATTGGACTGAAATATTAAGGTCATTATCAAAAATAATACCTCCAAGTTTTCTTAATAGCTTACATCATGGGCCATTATAAAAATTTATTTTAGCTCAATTGCGAAACAAGTTCTTGCAACTTATATTAATCACTCTCGAAGCTTCATTCCTGACTCCATCGCCACGAGGGAGAGAGAAGAGACATGTGGAACTTAAGTGCCTTGCCTAAGGGCACAAACGTAACGGCTCCAGCGGTGCTTCAACTCTTGGCCTTTCGTACTTGAAACGAACGTGCTACTACTGCGCTATCAATAACACGGAAATCAGCAATTCGGAGGCATATTCCTGTTCGGAAACATGAATTAGCATTTTATCACATAGCTTTGCCTGTATTTAATATCATATAATTTTTTATGCATGTTTTTACGTTTATTTATTGTCGCTACCGGTTGCTCACATGAGCGACGCCTCCTGAAGAGATTAATCAGTTATACATTTGACATATATTAACCCATTCAACCCCAAGTAACTGACATGGACTGGTGCATGATATATTTTTAGACCAATAAATTAATAAGAAAATTACCTTTAGACCAGTTCATTTATCAAAATGGTTAATTTTATCTAAAAATAGTAATAATTATTACTGGCAAAAAGTGCAGATCCTGATGAGACAACTTGTCACAAGCCGGCTCATCTGGATCTACACTTTTTGTAAGCCTATTTAGAGGCCTGTGGTGTTGAAAGGGTTAAGCAGCCACTTATGCTAAGCAGCCACTTTCTGTGATTTCCTTGGTAGGCTACTTAAGACAAGTTTCACTGTAATATTTTCACGGGCATTAAAAAGGAAATAAATACGTATAGTTGAGGATATCTTTTTATTTTATACAATTTCATCAATACAAGAACAAGGTAACATCACAAATTACACAAATTTTAAATCTATGAATACTCTGTACTCCCTATGTTAGCTCAAACTAATAGGGAAGGGCCGTAACTAAGGTTGCTAGAACTTGTGGCCCGACCTGTTCGCCTTATTTAATTTGTCTTAATAATGTTTTGTATTCACATGTATATGTAAACCGAATCAATAAAATATGATTAACCCATTTAATATGATTGCTTTACTTTGGCAATGACATGAACTCTATCTAAAACTTCAAAAGTTAGTAGTTCCTTTCCACAATATCTTGTCAATCCAAGCTACGGTCAAGCAACTCTATTTCTGACCTAATTTTGTTCAAACTTTGTTACAATATACATGTACAGTTTGATCGGCATTTCACCAATTAACTAGGTCATATCTTGTCAAGCCTAATTACGGTCAAGGAACTCTTATTTCTGACCTAATTTTGTTCAAACTTTGTTACAATATACATAAAATATGATTAACCCATTTCATTCTGGATACCGTTCAAACAGCATTTGCAAAAAACATAGAGCCAGATCAGCTGCCACGGAACATGCCGTCTGATCAGGCTCTATGCTGTTTGCTATTCAGATGATCTTGCTAAGACACTTGGCTATATAACAAACAACATAGATCCTGATCAGCATGCAGCACCACGCTGCGTGCTGATCTGGATCTATGTTGTTTGCAAAGGCCATTAAATGTATCCAGAATGAAATGTGTTAAACTAATTAAACTAAACTATTAGTTTAAACCAAATACGCAGGCATCTCATCAACTTTACAGCAGCTGATATAGCAGGACATCCAGCTATATTAATGATTGCTACCACAGACGTTTGAGGTGTGGACCAGTGGTTTCTGGTTCAAAACCCTTTATTTTTTAAAAGAACATTTTGATAAACCATAGCCACGACACTTTACATTCAGGGCTATTAGGCCGAAATAGTATCCTGACACTTCTCCCTATAACAAAAACAATTTTATTTTTACAATTTTCATACAAGATTTTGTCCAGTAAGATACACTGGCTCATTATAAAGCACTTCTATTCAAATGTTGTATTTAATGGTCATACTGTGCATTTTAACCATATTTCGTTGAAATTTATTCAATAACACCATTTAAGGACGCAATCGCACACTTTAACTCTTTCAACCCCAAGTAACTGACATGGATTGGTGCATGCTATTTTTAGACCAATAAATTAATAAGAAAATTACCTTTGGACCAGTTCATTTATCAAAATGGGTAATTTTATCTAAAAATAGTAATAATTATTACTGGCAAAAAAGTGCAGATCCTGATGAGACGGCTCGTTACGAGCCGGCTCATCTGGATCTACACTTTTCATAAGCCTATTTAGAGGCCTGTGGGGTTGAAAGGGTTAAGGAATAGGTATTTATAAAAGCTAATTTTAGCTTCCTACTTGATCCTTTGCATTATGTATTAGGCCATAATAAAATATTTCCTAGATTTTCATCCCCGCCCGCCCCCGTTTTTAGGGCCCGCCCCGATTTTTTTTATTACTATTTGAAAAAAAAAAAAAAAAAAAAATCTTGTCAAAACACCATTTTATCAGCATAAATATCGATATCCTGAAAATATAAAATAAAATTTCACCCCCCGCCCCCATCAAAAAAATTTGGATGAAAATCTAGGATTTATTTTATTATGCATGTCATTGTATGTTATATGTGATTTATGTCTTGCAATAAATATTGTTTAAACCAATATGTCTTATAAAGTCATTATATAAGCAGTCTGCAGACACTGTCTGTATACACGCAGTCTGCATACATGGTCTGTATACACGCAGTCTGCATACATGGTCTGTATACACGCAGTCTGCATACATGGTCTGTATACACGCAGTCTGCAGACATGGTCTGTATACACGCAGTCTGCATACACGGTCTGTATACACGCAGTCTGCATACATGGTCTGTATACACGCAGTCTGCATACATGGTCTGTATACACGCAGTCTGCAGACACGGTCTGTATACACGCAGTCTGCAGACACGGTCTGTATACACGCAGTCTGCATACATGGTCTGTATACACGCAGTCTGCAGACATGGTCTGTATACACGCAGTCTGCAGACACGGTCTGATTACACGCAGTCTGCATACATGGTCTGTATACACGCAGTCTGCATACATGGTCTGTATACACGCAGTCTGCATACATGGTCTGTATACACGCAGTCTGCATACATGGTCTGTATACAAGCAGTCTGTATACAAGCGGTCTGCATACACGGTCTGTATACAAGCGGTCTGTATACAAGCAGTCTGCATACAAGCAGTCTGTATACAAGCAGTCTACATACATGGTCTGTATACAAGCAGTCTGTATACATGGTCTGTATACAAGCAGTCTGTATACATGGTCTGTATACAAGCAGTCTGTATACATGGTCTGTATGCAAGCAGTCTGTATACATGGTCTGTATACACGCAGTCTGCATACACGGTCTGTATACACGCAGTCTGCATACATGGTCTGTATACACGCAGTCTGCATACATGGTCTGTATACACGCAGTCTGCATACATGGTCTGTATACACGCAGTCTGCATACATGGTCTGTATACACGCAGTCTGCATACATGGTCTGTATACACGCAGTCTGCATACATGGTCTGTATACACGCAGTCTGCAGACACGGTCTGTATACACGCAGTCTGCATACATGGTCTGTATACACGCAGTCTGCATACATGGTCTGTATACACGCAGTCTGCATACATGGTCTGTATACACGCAGTCTGCATACATGGTCTGTATACAAGCAGTCTGTATACAAGCGGTCTGCATACACGGTCTGTATACAAGCGGTCTGTATACAAGCAGTCTGCATACAAGCAGTCTGTATACAAGCAGTCTACAAACATGGTCTGTATACAAGCAGTCTGTATACATGGTCTGTATACAAGCAGTCTGTATACATGGTCTGTATACCAGTCTGCATACATGGTCTGTATACACGCAGTCTGCAGACACGGTCTGTATACACGCAGTCTGCATACATGGTCTGTATACACGCAGTCTGCATACATGGTCTGTATACACGCAGTCTGCAGACACGGTCTGTATACACGCAGTCTGCATACATGGTCTGTATACACGCAGTCTGCATACATGGTCTGTATACACGCAGTCTGCAGACACGGTCTGTATACACGCAGTCTGCATACATGGTCTGTATACACGCAGTCTGCATACATGGTCTGTATACACGCAGTCTGCAGACACGGTCTGTATACACGCAGTCTGCATACATGGTCTGTATACACGCAGTCTGCATACATGGTCTGTATACACGCAGTCTGCAGACACGGTCTGTATACACGCAGTCTGCATACATGGTCTGTATACACGCAGTCTGCATACATGGTCTGTATACAAGCAGTCTGTATACAAGCGGTCTGCATACACGGTCTGTATACAAGCGGTCTGTATACAAGCAGTCTGCATACAAGCAGTCTGTATACAAGCAGTCTACATACATGGTCTGTATACAAGCAGTCTGTATACATGGTCTGTATACAAGCAGTCTGTATACATGGTCTGTATACAAGCAGTCTGTATACATGGTCTGTATACAAGCAGTCTGTATACATGGTCTGTATACAAGCAGTCTGTATACAAGCAATCTGTATACAAGCGGTCTGTATACAAGCGGTCTGTATACAAGCAGTCTGTATACAAGCAGTCTGTATACAAGCAGTCTGTATACAAGCAGTCTGTATACAAGCAGTCTGCATACACGCAGTCTGTATACAAGCAGTCTGTATACAAGCGGTCTACATACAAGCAGTCTGTATACAAGCAGTCTGCATACACGCAGTCTGTATACAAGCAGTCTGTATACAAGCAGTCTGTATACAAGCAGTCTGTATACAAGCAGTCTGTATACAAGCGGTCTGCATACACGGTCTGTATACAAGCGGTCTGTATACAAGCAGTCTGTATACAAGCAGTCTGTATACATGGTCTGTATACAAGCAGTCTGTATACAAGCAGTCTGCATACATGGTCTGTATACAAGCAGTCTGTGTACACGCAGTCTGTATACAAGCAGTCTGTATACAAGCGGTCTACATACAAGCAGTCTGTATACAAGCAGTCTGTATACAAGCAGTCTGTATACAAGCAGTCTGTATACAAGCAGTCTACATACATGGTCTGTATACAAGCAGTCTGTATACATGGTCTGTATACAAGCAGTCTGTATACATGGTCTGTATACAAGCAGTCTGTATACAAGCAGTCTGTATACATGGTCTGTATACAAGCAGTCTGTATACAAGCAATCTGTATACAAGCGGTCTGTATACAAGCAGTCTGTATACAAGCAGTCTGTATACAAGCAGTCTGTATACAAGCAGTCTGTATACAAGCAGTCTGTATACAAGCAGTCTGCATACACGCAGTCTGTATACAAGCAGTCTGTATACAAGCGGTCTACATACAAGCAGTCTGTATACAAGCAGTCTGTATACAAGCAGTCTGTATAAAAGCAGTCTGCATACAAGCAGTCTGTATACAAGCAGTCTGTATACAAGCAGTCTGTATACAAGCAGTCTGTATACAAGCAGTCTGTATACAAGCAGTCTGTATACAAGCGGTCTGCATACACGGTCTGTATACAAGCGGTCTGTATACAAGCAGTCTGTATACAAGCAGTCTGTATACATGGTCTGTATACAAGCAGTCTGTATACAAGCAGTCTGCATACATGGTCTGTATACACGCAGTCTGTGTACACGCAGTCTGTATACAAGCAGTCTGTATACAAGCGGTCTACATACAAGCAGTCTGTATACAAGCAGTCTGTATACAAGCAGTCTGTATACAAGCAGTCTGCATACAAGCAGTCTGTATACAAGCAGTCTGTATACAAGCAGTCTGTATACAAGCAGTCTGTATACAAGCAGTCTGTATACAAGCAGTCTGTATACAAGCGGTCTGCATACATGGTCTGCATACACGGTCTGTATACAAGCGGTCTGTATACAAGCAGTCTGTATACATGGTCTGTATACAAGCAGTCTGTATACAAGCAGTCTGTATACAAGCAGTCTGCATACAAGCAATCTGTATACAAGCAGTCTGCATACAAGCAGTCTGTATACAAGCAGTCTGTATACAAGCAGTCTGTATACAAGCAGTCTGCATACAAGCAGTCTGCATACAAGCAGTCTGTATACAAGCAGTCTGTATACAAGCAGTCTGTATACATGGTCTGTATACAAGCAGTCTGTATACATGGTCTGTATACAAGCAGTCTGTATACAAGCAGTCTGTATACAAGCAGTCTGTATACAAGCAGTCTGCATACACGCAGTCTGTATACAAGCAGTCTGTATACAAGCGGTCTACATACAAGCAGTCTGTATACAAGCAGTCTGCATACACGCAGTCTGTATACAAGCAGTCTGTATACAAGCAGTCTGTATACAAGCAGTCTGTATACAAGCAGTCTGTATACAAGCGGTCTGCATACACGGTCTGTATACAAGCGGTCTGTATACAAGCAGTCTGTATACAAGCAGTCTGTATACATGGTCTGTATACAAGCAGTCTGTTACAAGCAGTCTGCATACATGGTCTGTATACAAGCAGTCTGTGTACACGCAGTCTGTATACAAGCAGTCTGTATACAAGCGGTCTACATACAAGCAGTCTGTATACAAGCAGTCTGTATACAAGCAGTCTGTATACAAGCAGTCTGTATACAAGCAGTCTACATACATGGTCTGTATACAAGCAGTCTGTATACATGGTCTGTATACAAGCAGTCTGTATACATGGTCTGTATACAAGCAGTCTGTATACAAGCAGTCTGTATACATGGTCTGTATACAAGCAGTCTGTATACAAGCAATCTGTATACAAGCGGTCTGTATACAAGCAGTCTGTATACAAGCAGTCTGTATACAAGCAGTCTGTATACAAGCAGTCTGTATACAAGCAGTCTGTATACAAGCAGTCTGTATACAAGCAGTCTGCATACACGCAGTCTGTATACAAGCAGTCTGTATACAAGCGGTCTACATACAAGCAGTCTGTATACAAGCAGTCTGTATACAAGCAGTCTGTATACAAGCAGTCTGCATACAAGCAGTCTGTATACAAGCAGTCTGTATACAAGCAGTCTGTATACAAGCAGTCTGTATACAAGCAGTCTGTATACAAGCAGTCTGTATACAAGCGGTCTGCATACACGGTCTGTATACAAGCGGTCTGTATACAAGCAGTCTGTATACAAGCAGTCTGTATACATGGTCTGTATACAAGCAGTCTGTATACAAGCAGTCTGCATACATGGTCTGTATACACGCAGTCTGTGTACACGCAGTCTGTATACAAGCAGTCTGTATACAAGCGGTCTACATACAAGCAGTCTGTATACAAGCAGTCTGTATACAAGCAGTCTGTATACAAGCAGTCTGTATACAAGCAGTCTGTATACAAGCAGTCTGTATACAAGCAGTCTGTATACAAGCGGTCTGCATACATGGTCTGCATACACGGTCTGTATACAAGCGGTCTGTATACAAGCAGTCTGTATACATGGTCTGTATACAAGCAGTCTGTATACAAGCAGTCTGTATACAAGCAGTCTGCATACAAGCAATCTGTATACAAGCAGTCTGCATACAAGCAGTCTGTATACAAGCAGTCTGTATACAAGCAGTCTGTATACAAGCAGTCTGCATACAAGCAGTCTGCATACAAGCAGTCTGTATACAAGCAGTCTGTATACAAGCAGTCTGTATACATGGTCTGTATACAAGCAGTCTGTATACATGGTCTGTATACAAGCGGTCTGTATACAAGCAGTCTGTATACAAGCAGTCTGTATACAAGCAGTCTGTATACAAGCAGTCTGCATACAAGCAGTCTGCATACAAGCAGTCTGTATACAAGCAGTCTGTATACAAGCAGTCTGTATACATGGTCTGTATACAAGCAGTCTGTATACATGGTCTGTATACAAGCGGTCTGTATACAAGCAGTCTGTATACAAGCAGTCTGTATACAAGCAGTCTGTATACAAGCAGTCTGCATACATGGTCTGTATACAAGCAGTCTGCATACATGGTCTGTATACAAGCGGTCTGTATACAAGCAGTCTGTATACAAGCAGTCTGTATACAAGCAGTCTGCATACATGGTCTGTATACAAGCAGTCTGTATACATGGTCTGTATACAAGCAGTCTGTATACATGGTCTGTATACAAGCAGTCTGTGTACAAGCAATCTGTATACATGGTCTGTATACAAGCAGTCTGTATACAAGCAATCTGTATACAAGCAGTCTGTATACAAGCAATCTGTATACAAGCAGTCTGCATACAAGCGGTCTGTATACAAGCAGTCTGTATACAAGCGGTCTGTATACAAGCAATCTGTATACAAGCAGTCTGTATACATGGTCTGTATACAAGCAATCTGTATACAAGCAGTCTGTATACAAGCAGTCTGTATACATGGTCTGTATACAAGCAGTCTGTATACATGGTCTGTATACAAGCAATCTGTATACAAGCAATCTGTATACAAGCAGTCTGTATACAAGCAGTCTGTATACATGGTCTGTATACAAGCAGTCTGTATACATGGTCTGTATACAAGCAATCTGTATACAAGCAATCTGTATACAAGCAGTCTGTATACAAGCAGTCTGTATACATGGTCTGTATACAAGCAGTCTGTATACATGGTCTGTATACAAGCAATCTGTATACAAGCAATCTGTATACAAGCAGTCTGTATACAAGCAGTCTGTATACATGGTCTGTATACAAGCAGTCTGTATACATGGTCTGTATACAAGCAATCTGTATACAAGCAATCTGTATACAAGCAGTCTGTATACAAGCAGTCTGTATACATGGTCTGTATACAAGCAGTCTGTATACATGGTCTGTATACAAGCAATCTGTATACAAGCAATCTGTATACAAGCAGTCTGTATACAAGCAGTCTGTATACATGGTCTGTATACAAGCGGTCTGTATACAAGCGGTCTGTATACAAGCGGTCTGTATACAAGCAGTCTGTATACAAGCAGTCTGTATACAAGCAGTCTGTATACAAGCAGTCTGTATACAAGCAGTCTGTATACATGGTCTGTATACAAGCAGTCTGTATACAAGCGGTCTGTATACAAGCGGTCTGTATACATGGTTTGTATACAAGCAGTCTGTATACAAGCGGTCTGTATACATGGTCTGTATACAAGCAGTCTGTATACAAGTGGTCTGTATACAAGCGGTCTGTATACAAGCAGTCTGTATACAAGCGGTCTGTATACAAGCGGTCTGTATACATGGTCTGTATACAAGCAGTCTGTATACAAGCGGTCTGTATACAAGCGGTCTGTATACAAGCGGTCTGTATACATGGTCTGTATACAAGCAGTCTGTATACAAGCGGTCTGTATACAAGCGGTCTGTATACAAGCAGTCTGCATACATGGTCTGTATACAAGTGGTCTGCATACAAGCAGTCTGCATACAAGCGGTCTACATACATGGTCTGTATACAAGTGGTCTGTATACAAGCAGTCTGCATACAAGCGGTCTGCATACATGGTCTGTATACAAGCAGTCTGCATACACAGTCTGTATACAAGCGGTCGATCCAACATACACGAGGAACTGTTTTCTTGTTTATTCATATTACAAATGAATTTATTTAAGATTTGCATTTCGGCCTATCGAGAAATGCACAAAATGGTGAGTCGACATCATGGTGAGTCGACGTCATGGTGAGTGGACGTCATGGTGAGTGGACGTCATGGTGAGTCGACGTCATGGTGAGTGGACGTCATGGTGAGTGGACATCATGGTGAGTCGATGTCATGGTGAGTCGATGTCATGGTGAGTGGACGTCATGGTGAGTCGATGTCATGGTGAGTGGACGTCATGGTGAGTGGACGTCATGGTGAGTGGACGTCATGGTGAGTGGACGTCATGGTGAGTGGACGTCATGGTGAGTGGATGTCATGGTGAGTGGACGTCATGGTGAGTGGACGTCATGGTGAGTCAACGTCATGGTGAGTCGACGTCATGGTGAGTCGACGTCATGGTGAGTGGATGTCATGGTGAGTCGACGTCATGGTGAGTGGACGTCATGGTGAGTGGACGTCATGGTGAGTGGATGTCATGGTGAGTGGACGTCATGGTGAGTGGACGTCATGGTGAGTGGACGTCATGGTGAGTCGATGTCATGGTGAGTGGACGTCATGGTGAGTCGACGTCATGAACTTTTGTATTGCAGTCTATTAGGAAACTCACAAAATTAGAAACTTTGACTTCAAATTTCTCTTCTAGTTACGATTAAATAATTTTAAATAAATTTATTTATATGAACACAAGAATGAGGTTCCACAGGTAGGTGGGCAAGACTTGAACAAATGAAAGCTTGAAAAAGTAAACGAAAGCATCACATAGTTGGTACTGTGCTTTCAAAGTAAAAGTAATAACGGTTGCAAAGAAACACTCGATACACTATTGCATTATAGGTAAGTCAGGTATAACCTATTAAACAATAAATCACAGTACCTGTAAGCTATCGTATATTGCCTTACCTATACAGTAGTGTAATATTCCAATGGTATTATTAGTTTACTTTGAAAGCACAATATATATAAGGCACTGTTTATGCAATTAATTCAATAACACAGACTGGTAATCCAGGGATCACAGGTTCGATCCCTCGTCTGACTATAATAAAATTAACAGTCTTTCAGATGGGACTTTAAACCGAGGTCTTGTGTCGGTGTTGTACACCGTGCACGTAAAAGAACCAGAGGAGACTCTGGAATGGGTCTCTGTCTGTATCATTGCACTAACCTCCAAAAATCTAAAATGACTAATCTCTTCAGGAGGCGTCGCTCATATGGGCAACCGGTAGCGACGATAAATAAACGTAAAAAAATTGAATTTATTGAAATATCAAAGATCTTTCACATTTACTTTCACATTTACTTTCACGTTTATTTCCGCTTAAAGCAATGGCTTTTGGTTACAAATTCTTCAACAACATTTCAATATAAAATACGAGACATACAATGTACGACAGAATTTAATAAATTTAAACAACTCTAGAAACACAAGTGCCAATAGACAGCTTAACCCATTCAATGCTACATATCTCTAAATCGGCTTACAAAAAGTGTAGATCCAGATGAGCTGACTCGTGACATTTTGCCAGTTAATATTACTATTTTTAGACAAAATTACCCATTTTGATAAATGAACTAGTCCAACTGTAATTTTCTTATCAATTTATTGGTCTAAAAATATCATGGACCAGTCCATGTCGATAGTTTGGTGTTGAATGGGTTAATAAAGTTAAATAACTCTAGAAACATAAGCGACAATACGCAGTTTAATAAATGATTTTGGTGCATATTTTGACACTCAGTCAATCCTGTCTTAACCCTTTCAACACCAAGTAACTGACATGGACTGGTCCATGAATTGGTTTTAGACCAATCACTTTATTATAAAATTACATTCGGATCTGTCCATTTATAACAAAATGGGAGTTTTTGTTTAAAAATAGCCAAATATTTTACCAAAAGTGCTGATCCTGATGAGACAGCTGGGTGCGAGCCGGCTCAACTGGATCTGCACTTTCTGAAAACCTATTAACAAGCATGTGGTGTTGAAAGGGTTAAGTGGGAAGGGCCATAACTAATGTTACTAGAACTTGTGGCCCGACCTGTTTGCCCTTTCTTTAAAATGTGATGTATAACGTAAAACAAATCGAGCAATAAAATATGATTAAATTGATTCAACTAAGCAAACAATTAATAGAATTACAGGAAGTAATATAAGTCAAATAACCAACAAAATGTCAGTTAGGGAATCTGGAAACTGGCTGCTTAATATAGGTCAGATAACCAACAAAATGTCAGTTAGGGAATCTGGAAACTGGCTGTTTAATATAGGTCAAATAGAGACAACAAAATGTCAGATACGGAATCTGGAAACTGGCTGCTTAATATAGGTCAAATAGAGACAACAAAATATCAGATAGGGAATCTGGAAACTGGCTGCTTAATATAGGTCAGATAACCAATAAAATGTCAGTTAGGGTATCTGGAAACTGGCTGCTTAATATAGGTCAAATAGAGACAACAAATTGTCAGATACGGAATCTGGAAACTGGCTGCTTAATATAGGTCAAACAGAAACAACAAAATGTCAGATGCGGAATCTGGCTGCTTAATATAGGTCAAATAGAGACAACAAAATATCAGATAGGGAATCTGGAAACTGGCCGCTTAATATAGGTCAAATAGAGAAAACAAAATGTCAGATACGGAATCTGGAAACTGGCTGCTTAATATAGGTCAAATAGAGACAACAAAATGTCAGATACGGAATCTGGAAACTGGCTGCTTAATATAGGTCAAATAGAGACAACAAAATGTCAGATACGGAATCTGGAAACTGGCTGCTTAATGTAGGTCAAATAGAGACAACAAACTGTCAGATACAGATATCTGGAAACTGGCTGCTTAATGTAGGTCAAATAGAGACAACAAACTGTCAGATACGGAATCTGGAAACTGGCTGCTTAATATAAGTCAAATAGAGACAACAAAATGTCAGATACGGAATCTGGAAACTGGCTGCTTAATATAGGTCAAATAGAGACAACAAAATGTCAGATAGGGAATCTGGAAACTGGCTGCTTAATATAGGTCAAATAGAGACAACAAACTGTCAGATACAGATATCTGGAAACTGGCTGCTTAATGTAGGTCAAATAGAGACAACAACATGTCAGATACGGAATCTGGAAACTGGCTGCTTAATATAGGTCAACAGAGGTGAGCGCTCTACACAGTTACTACTATATGTATACATACATAACGTAATAGTAAAACTAGCATTAAATATAAATTAAAGTTATTAAACCCAAAGTGAAAATATTTAAATTAAAGATGTAAAGATGATCGAAAGGTCAACTTTGTAAGAGTCTTATTTCACACAAAAATGCATTAATTATTTACAGCTTTAAACTATTTGCAATAATCCCTAATATCTCCAAATAATCCGGTATTACATTAACATATATAAATAGTTAAATACACTTTCAATTTATGCATATCTCTATATGCAAGTCCATTAACAGTTTGTTCCTAAATCTATTTATTTCAGAGTTCAACCTTAAAATCCAATTTAAAACAATTTTAATAGTACATAATGCAATGAATCTACCATTAAGCATTTAAATTATTTAAGTACCGGTATATGCTTTACATATTTACTCACCTATAAGACAATCTCGCCTCTAAGACGACCCCCAAACATTGGTCTTAAATCAGTGGTATTTTGCATAGATCCGCGTATAAGACGGGTTGAGAAAATGGAAACCACTCAGAAGTAAAGATCAAACAAATTGTACTGTAAAAGCACTAAATTATGTCAAATCGTAAAAGCACTAAATTATGTCAAATCGTAAAAGCACTAAATTATGTCAAATTGTAAAAACAATAAATTTGCAAGGAGATTCATGTTTGGGAGTTTTGAAGAAGGTTTGTTACATTTGCTTGGTCTTTTCTGATGCAGTCAATTGCTGTTTTGTGCTTATAGTGGAAGAGGTAATTGTCTGGCTTACCATTAAGGTGAAGGGGCTATTGTTGTCCAACGGGCAATGTCCTATGTGGGCAATCTTCCTATATGAAGGGGAACACAACAATTTCGCAGTATACTATTATAGTACAACAAATTCTCCTTCCAGGGAAAAGTTGATTCAATGGAATATACGCATACAGAATGCACGAAAACAAGTTTCAACAATAAATTTACCAGTAAACAAAAAACCTGTAGAAAAAATCTTATTTGTGAATTATCTCCCTTTATTGAAGATTTATTTATAAAAATCGTCAATTACTTTGTAATTGTAATATACTAAAATTAATGCTTATATAAATCTACATGAATAACTACTTTATGAGAAAGAAGACTAGGGCTTTAATAAAAAAAACTTGCAAAAAAACCACAAACAATATCAAACACTCAAACCAAAATAACTCCTTTATGTGAAGCAATCTGACAAGTTTCCCTCAGGTTTTATTATGACTTTACAAATTAGTTATGTCAAGTTATACAATATAAGTTGCTTAAAACAAAGAGATTTTCACAAAGAAAATATAACACTCATTACATAGACAGTACTTGACAGGACGCAGAATATGAAACAAATCGTTCTTAATTTTCCTTTTTTGTTAAGTGCCACTGTTCGCTGTTTCCTTCTGTAAATGATAATTCTGTTAATATTCTATTATATCTGCATACAAACGACAACCACTTAGCTATCATGCAGTGGATAAGTAGGCGCCATATCTATCCCACCTCCATAGATATTACTGGAACTACATGAGATTCTGGCCTTTATTATGAACATTGGTTTGACTGCTACATTGTCAATGTATGTCGTATTGGTAATGGCGTCAAGAGGTGCTTCTGAGGGAAAGGGTTAAATGCCGCAGTGCAGGAGATTCTGACAGTTCCAAAAACGGAGATTTATACGGAATAAAGATGGAAAAATTACTACATTAATATTATCTGTATATATTATAGCCATTACAATTGTGCCCTTAGATAAGGCGTTTATATTCCACGTTGCATCTTCTATCTCCCTCGCGGCGATGGCTTCCATCAGGAATGATGACTCGAGAGTGATTAATATAAGTTGTAAGAACTTGTTTCGCAATCGAGCTAAAAATAATTTGTATAAACTAAACTAAACTAACCACTACACCACTCAAGTCTAGACATTCCAATTCTTATATACAGTCAAACCTGTGTTAGTGGTCACCTCTATTAAGCAGCCAACCTGTATTAAGCAGCCAGTTGCCATATTCCCAATATGTTGTTTTGTTATATATTTGACCTCTATTAAGCAGCCACCTGTGTTAAGCAGCCACTTTCTGTGATTCCCTTGGCTGGCTGCTTAACACAGGTTTGACTGTGTAAAAGTTATTTGTCAATATTTATTATTTCTATGGCAGCCTATATTCCCAACACTAAAATAGATACATCATGACAAAAACTGTCTAAATTATGCAAGTCACTGGTCCCTAATCTGATCTTAGCACCTGTTAAATGATCCTAACAGGTGCCTCCCATCAATTGACTCAATTTTTTTCCAAAGACCAAGGACATTCAAATTATTTTAAAATGTAAAGTAATTCATCCAGGGGAAATAAACATACAGTACCATATTTATTTCAATTAAGGCACTTTGCCTGTCAAATATCGGTAATTGAAATACAAAACATGCCTTTTGGTAACTTACCGTAGGTCTCAAATACATATTAACCCTTTCCCTGCTGAGTAAATAAAATCACATTTGCAAACAACATAGATCAAGATCAGCCACGGTGTAATGCCACGTCTGATCAGGATCTATGTTGTTTGCTAAACAGACACGTGTTTTATCTCCACTATCCGAATAGCAAACAGCAGAGACTGATCAGACGGCATGTCGATGTTCTGTGCCGTCTGATCAGGCTCTATGCTAGACTTTATTTGTGATTGGCCGTTATTTTAAGGTTTAAGACAGACTGTACTTCAACTAAACATTGTCAAATTAAATATGTCACAATTAAGCAAACGGTACCCAATATCGCTACCTAGTATCAGCAAACGGTACCCAATATCGCTACCTAGTATCAGCAAACGGTACCCAATATCGCTACCTAGTATCAGCAAACGGTACCCAATATCGCTACCTAGTATCAGCAAACGGTACCCAATATCGCTACCTAGTATCAGCAAACGGTACCCAATATCGCTACCTAGTATCAGCAAACGGTACCCAATATCGCTACCTAGTATCAGCAAACGGTACCCAATATCGCTACCTAGTATCAGCAAATGGTACCCAATATCGCTACCTAGTATCAGCAAACGGTACCCAATATCGCTACCTAGTATCAGCAAACGGTACCCAATATCGCTACCTAGTATCAGCAAACGGTACCCAATATCGCTACCTAGTATCAGCAAACGGTACCCAATATCGCTACCTAGTAACGGTTTATGATTTTTCAAAAATCATTCACGAGTAAAAAAAAAACCCCAATTAATATGGATGACTCAGAGGGTCTGGCGGCAGAGTGTCCCATAATGCAACCACTTGTAATTTGTGCTGTGTAAGCATGCGTAAGCAGGTAACGGGCATATATCATTTATAAATTGAAGCAGGATTTTTTGAATATAATATTATTTTGTTCTATCGTGGGCCAGTAACCATGGAGATATAAATGTCTAAGATGGCAATTATGCATAAAAGCAAAAGGAAAATAAATATCGTATTTAGGGAATAGATAGGTGACCTACTTTAATAAACAAAGATATTCTTCATTCTCAAATTTAAATTTTTGATCAAACAACGAAATGATATATATACACAAGATATTTGCATGTTTTACATTTATTTATTGTCGCTACTGGTTACCCATATGAGCGACGCCTCCTGAAGAGATTAGTCATTTAGATTTTTGGAGGATAGTGCAATGATACAGACAGAGAGCCGTTCCAGAGTCTCCTCTGGTTCTTTTACATGCACGGTGTAAAGCACTGACACTAGACATCTGTTTAAAGACTGTTAATTTTATTAGGGTCAGACGGGTGATTTTAATTCCATCAGACTTTCATTCTAATCCCATAAAATTTTATTTTACATTTATTTAACGTCGCTACCGGTTACCCATTTGAACGACGGGTAGTTTACCTAACAAAACCTTTCCTGAGTAGACTCCAGAGGTTAACCAGTACTTGGTGCACCAAATTCCATAAGAAATTGCCAACTGTTTCATATAAACAGAGACAGTCTGAGCGGGGCACGAACCTGTGACCATCAGTGATGATAGGTTACAGTGGTATTCAAGTCAGCGACCTTAACCACTCGACCACGGAGGCGGATCAAAACCACAAAATGCATTTACTTGGAATGTGCTGCACACCGAGATATTGTAAGGAGCGGATGATTAGATATTGTGATTATTGTCTCATATTTTAATTTTTCAATTATAAACTATTATGGTAAAAAGTCAAATTTGGAAAATATGCTCACAAACGCTGCTAATATGAAATCACCATTTGTAAATTACCTCCCTTTATAGGTATTATATTAACAAAAATATATAATGGTGTCCGTGGTCAAATTGTAGAGCACAGACGGATCTGTAGTCCAGTGGTAACACGCTGGACTGGTAATCCAGGGATCGCCGGTTCGATCCCCCGTCTGACCCTAATAAAATTAACAGTCTTTCAGATGGGAAGTTAAACCGAGGTCTCGTGTCGGTGCTTTACACTGTGCATGTAAAAGAACCAGAGGAGATTCTGGAATGGGTCTCTGTCTGTATCATGCACTATCCTCCAAAATCTAAAATAACTAATCTCTTCAGGAGGCGTCACTCATATGGACAACCGGTAGCGACGATAAATAAACGTAAAAAATAAAATAAAAAATTGTAGAGCGTTAGATTTGGAATTGAATCGGTCCCTGGTTCGATACTCGGTCAGGCCACGTATGTAGTGTCATTGAGCAAGACACCTCATACACATTGGTTAGTACATGTTAACCGCTTAGGTCAGTTAAGCCTGCCAAGGAAAACACGTCTAGGTCCCTGCAATGGGCAGAACATACATAAATATAGTAATTTATCACTTTCCTAGTGTTCAGTGTATAATACAGCCATGACATAAATTCTTATATAACCACACGTTTAATGACACCTGGAAGGATTCTGATTGGTCGCGGCAACAAAAAGGGAGAAATATCTACTAAAGGGAGACATATCCATTGAAGGGAGGAGAAATATCCATTGAAGGGAGAAATATCCATTGAAGGGAGCAATATCCATTGAAGGGAGAAATATCTATTGAAGGGAGAAATCTCTATTGAAGGGAGAAATATCCATTGAAGGAGAACTATCTATTGAAGGGAGAAATATCTATTGAAGGGAGAAATATCCATTGAAGGGAGAAATATCCATTGGAGGGAGAAATAGCTATTGAAGGGAGGTAAATTTACAAATAACAGTGGTGGTGTTCCTTGGCAAGACACTAACATCCACATTTCCTCTCACAAACTT
Organism: Archivesica marissinica; assembly: GCA_014843695.1. Classification (NCBI taxonomy): domain Eukaryota; kingdom Metazoa; phylum Mollusca; class Bivalvia; order Venerida; family Vesicomyidae; genus Archivesica; species Archivesica marissinica. The sequence continues at coordinate 36,074,673 of CM026400.1, read as the reverse complement.
GCTCCCTCTCCCTGCTACATACAGTCTCTCCCCCTCTTTCTCCCACCTAGCTATGTACTCATTCCTGATTGAGGTTTAATGAGGTTTCGAGAGATATACAGTCCTGATTCACCAATGGAGCTAAAATAATTCTGTATGAATAAATACTTATGTGTGTCTAGGGAAGTGCTCAATCACAGCTCTATCACTCTCTCACTCTCTCACTCGCATCAATCCATACCTGGTGCCTATAACTGTAAAATACTATCATTTTGCCAACATGTTATTTCGTGATTTTTCACGATTTTGAACTTTTCAATTAATTCGCTGGAGTTTTGAATTCGCGCATCCGTTGATGTATCGCGAAAAATGAAGTTGACTGTTTATGTAGATCGCTTATAATTGTAGCGACTTTCAAAATTTGGATAAAATGTACATATTTACGGATATAACTACATTCGGACAAATTATTATTCACGAGAATCATGAATTCGCGATCGAACTTGGATCGCGAAAACCGGCGAAATATAAAATCTCGCGTATAAATAGTGTTCTACAGTATTAGGAAAGCAGTACGCCATTCTATACCCATATTATCAATAATGGTATAATTGGATTGCTATGTCATTTCCATTATTTTTTCGATTTTTAAAAACATTTGTAATTTAATCCGTAATAGATCACACGATAGGAAGTTCTGACACATAGACAGTAGTATCCATTGAAATATTCATGCATGCCCGCGTCGTGTTATCTCTTATAAACATCCTGTCAAAACAATAAAATTTACTTCTTAAGCTTTTTCGCTCTGAAATTACCTACAATTTCATGATATTATCAGAAGAAATGATTTTTGTAACATAAAAGGCCACTTTGTCGTAAAAAAATAATGTCAAACAAATACAGACTTTGTTTGATATTTTTATCTGGGTCAATGTTTTTCGGAGATAATTTTCAAAACAAATTTAGACATTTCTTCAATGTCGTGTACATTAAGTGCATTGATATCCTTGGAAGTTACATTATCAATATATACAAGACAAGACCCTTCCCCTCCCCATTTTGGTAATTTGCATAAATCCGCGAATAAGAAGGTGTGAAAGGAAAGACCAAACAATTTCATTAAAATGTTTTGTTTTTTTTTAAGTTTAAACTTTATTTATTTTACAATGATTGCATAACAAGATTTAACGAGCTTAATCACTCTTGTTGGCATGGATGAAAGCGTGAATGTGGTAATTCGTGTGGGAGGAAACCGGAGTACCCGGAGAAAACCCACCTGTTCGATTTGGCGACCATCGTACCATCTCACATACTTCCCGGTCCGAGGATTGCATTGGTGAGAAGCGAGCGCGCCAACCACTGTTATGTTTTTTAACATTTCAAGGGACAGTTTTGTCACTTGTCATTACATAAATTAATTTTCTTTTGTTAATTAGTAAACTGAATGTTATAAGCTGTCTTGTGTACACAGCAATATTATAATTGTCTTGTGTACACAGCAATGCTATAAGCTCTGCTGCCTTGTGTACACAACAATGTTATAAGCTGTTTTGTGAACATTTTAATGTAAGACGATTTTTAAGGTATAATTTATTTTTATATACTATTCTACAGTATGCTGTTTTCCCATTACAGAACAATGTTGCATGCTGTTTTCCCATTACAAAACAATGTTGTATGCTGTTTTCCCATTACAAAACAATGTTGTATGCTGTTTTCCCATTACAAAACAATGTTGCATGCTGTTTTCCCATTACAAAACAATGTTGCATGCTGTTTTCCCATTACAAAACAATGTTGCATGCTGTTTTCCCATTTTACAAAACAATGTTGTATGCTGTTTTCCCATTACAAAACAATGTTGTACGCTGTTTTCCCATTACAAAACAATGTCGTATGCTGTTTTCCCATTACAAAACAATGTTGTATGCTGTTTTCCCATTACAAAACAATGTTGTATGCTGTTTCCCATTACAAAACAATGTTGTATGCTGTTTTCCCATTACAAAACAATGTTGTACGCTGTTTTCCCATTACAAAACAATGTCGTATGCTGTTTTCCCATTACAAAACAATGTTATATACTGTTTTCTAACGGCTTGAATTGTATAGTGATGTATACGCCATTTATTTCAAAGTAACAATAATACATCTTGTTATTGATATCCCCCGCCGGAGGATGTTCATTGTTCACGTAGGAGGCAAGTGTGGTGTGTAATGTTAAATGAAAGCCACTGAACATATGCTAGGTCAAAAAAGAAAAATACTTGTGTTTACTATTTCATGCCCAAAAAAATAGGGTCGGTCGGTACAGAATGTTATTTTTTATAATCCTCATGAGGCACAGAAAAATGTGGGGAAAAAACAGGTTGGTCGGGAAACCGTAAACACAGGTCCCCCCCTAATATTGATAAAGGAACATTATAGGCCATCTTCTCAAGACAAGAATAATAAACTGTTGCCTAAAGGAACATTATAGGCCATCTTCTCAAGATAAGAATAATAAACTGTTGTCTAAAGGAACATTATAGGCCATCTTCTCAAGACAAGAATAATAAACTGTTGTCTAAAGGAACATTATAGGCTGTCTTCTCAAGACAAGAATAATAAACTGTTGTCTAAAGGAACATTATAGGCCGTCTTCTCAAGACAAGAATAATAAACTGTTGTCTAAAGGAACATTATAGGCCGTCTTCTCAAGACAAGAATAATAAACTGTTGCCTAAAGGAACATTATAGGCCGTCTTCTCAAGACAAGAATAATAAACTGTTGCCTAAAGGAACATTATAGGCCGTCTTCTCAAGACAAGAATAATAAACTGTTGCCTAAAGGAACATTATAGGCCGTCTTCTCAAGACAAGAATAATAAACTGTTGCCTAAAGGAACATTATAGGCCGTCTTCTCAAGACAAGAATAATAAACTGTTGCCTAAAGGAACATTATAGGCCGTCTTCTCAAGACAAGAATAATAAACTGTTGCCTAAAGGAACATTATAGGCCGTCTTCTCAAGACAAGAATAATAAACTGTTGCCTAAAGGAACATTATAGGCCGTCTTCTCAAGACAAGAATAATAAACTGTTGCCTAAAGGAACATTATAGGCCGTCTTCTCAAAACAATAACAATACATTGTCGTGTAAAGGAACAAAATAGGACTGTTATATGCATAATAGGCCGTCTTCTCAAGACAGGACTGTTATATGCATTATAGGCCGTCTTCTCAAAACAGGACAGTTATATGCATTTTAGGCCGTCTTCTCAAAACAGGACAGTTATATGCATTTTAGGCCGTCTTCTCAAAACAGGACTGTAACTGTTATATGCATTATATGCCGCTAGACTTTTATATGCATTATAGGCCGCTAGACTGTTATATGCATTATAGGCCGCTAGACTGTATCAAAGGACGTTATATGCATTATAGGCCGCTAGACTTTATATGCATTATAGGCCGCTAGACTGTTATATGCATTATAGGCCGCTAGACTGTTATATGCATTATAGGCCGCTAGACTGTTATATGCATTATAGGCCGCTAGACTGTTATATGCATTATAGGCCGCTAGACTTTTATATGCATTATAGGCCGCTAGACTGTTATATGCATTATAGGCCGCTAGACTGTTATATGCATTATAGGCCGCTAGACTGTTATATGCATTATAGGCCGCTAGATATACGAGATCTTACACTGATGATGCCATACCATATGTTATGGTTATAAGTTTTGGAATTGTTCTATTAAGCGAGCCTTTTAACGAGCCTTTTAACGAGCTTATTAGAAAAACTTTCATAAAATATTGTATAGAATCATCACAAGTGTAAGATCCTTTTTTGTCACATTACCTTAGCATGCTCGTTTTAATAAATAACGATGCTCCAAGTATCGGAGCAAATTGTCATGACATCACTAAATTGTCATGACGTCACTGAATTGTCATGACGTCACTAAATTATCATGACGTCACTAAATTGTCATGACGTCACTGAATTGTCATGACGTCACTAAATTGTCATGACGTCACTAAATTATCATGACGTCACTAAATTGTCATGACGTCACTGAATTGTCATGACATCACTGAATTGTCATGACGTCACTAAATTGTCATGACGTCACTACGCAAAGCAGCGTTATATTTATGTTTTAAACAGTGTTATTATTGCGTCGAGACTTCTTTTAAATCGTAGTTTATCTTACCATTAACGTTATGTACCAATTCAAATAGAAATATGCATACTTTAAAGATTAATTTACAAAGTATAAGGAATATTCGTTCAACCAATCAGAATCCTTTTAGGTGTTATTAACCGTGTGTGCATATAAGAAAATCTGTGATGGCTGTATGTAACTGAATACAAGCAAACTTATGTGATAAATCCAGCTATGCAAGAACATAGTGAGCTGTTTGGTGACTGCAAGCATGGTGAGCGCTATTCAAAACAATACTGCTTGAAGTTGTATTTTAAATGAAAGACATGTTATAAAACTACTGTTTTGCACACACACAAAATTTCATGTCAATTTCTATGCAACCGCATGATATCTCCGGAATATTTGGATGAAATTTCCAGTTTCCAAAGTTTCCAAAGTCTCTCATCTTGACAGTTGTATGTCTCTGATTCAACAAATATCAACAATAGTATGATACCACAGTGACCATGACAACAGGGTGACTATGACACCATAGCAACCATGACAACAGGGTAACTATGATACCATAGCAACCATGACACCAGGGTGACTATGACACCATAGTAACCATTACACCAGGGTAACTATGACACCATAGCAACCATGACACCAGGGTGACTATGACACCATAGCAACCATGACACCAGGGTAACTATGACACCATAGCAACCATGACACCAGGGTGACTATGACACTACAGCAACCATGACACCAGGGTGACTATGACACTACAGCAACCATGACACCAGGACGATTATGACACTACAGCGACCATGACACCAGAGTGACTATGACACCAGGGTGGACACTAGGGTGACAATGACACCAGGATGACTATGACACCAGGAACAACCATGACACCAGGGTGACTATGACACCATGATGACCATGACGACTATGACACCAGGACAAGCATGACACCAGGACGACTATGACATGTCATATTTCTGGAAATGTTTCTTAAGTGCTTCACTATATTCCATATTTGTAGTTTGCGACAAAGACACCGATCGTTTTTTATGACCCTTATTCTTACTGCTACCTTTTCTGCGAAACATTGTCTTAAATGTCTGAAAAGGGGTCAGCTCATTCTTACTTTGCACATATGAAGGACTTGCCGGCGGCGTACTCATCTCTGATACACCAGTTACGTGCTCAGCATTCTTATTCCCAAATTTGGAGAGATTCTGCGCCTGCTGTTGAATAGAGGCCAGATCTACACTCGACAGCGAATGGGGTCGGTTCTTTCCCGAACAAAAGCTGTCCTGCTCCTTAAGGTTCGCTAACATGGGCATCGATCCCATCGACATCATCTGACCAGAATGAGACATGATCGGTCCGATAGTGTCCTCCTCGTCGATCACGGTGTTGATGTGTGTGGAACTGAAGGAGAAGATTCTGTCGTCATCTTCGTCATCGTAATCATCATGGTTGCCGTTGTTATCATTTGTCATGGAGTCATTGTGCGCCGACAGATCGTGGTCACTTAGGGAGTGCACACCGCTAGACGAGCTTGTAGATTCACTTAAGTGAGACGAATCACTATTTGACTTATTCAACTCGTATTTCGGAGACCCGCTGTCGGAAAAGAAATTTTGATGCGAGTAGCGGACATGTTTCCCACGATTTCCATTTTTGTATTCACTACTATCACTCACTGGTCTGTCCTTTGGGCTAATTTCATGTGTTTGGGTTCTTTCATCTCCACTAGGAATGCTTCGTCTCCTTTCGTTACCCAGTCTACGTAAATCTTCCTGACTAGAACACAGCCGTTCATCCTTAATCAAATACTTCTCCAAGTTGAAACTGTTCAACTCCAAACTACTCCGATTCTTCGACAAGAACTTATCCCTCATAGAACCCAATTTCCCCACATTTTGCCACTTTTTATCTCTTCCATGTTTTGCACTATTTTCAATTCCATCTGAACAATTTCCATTTTTGCGTCGATTTTCACGCATATATCCGTTCATACCACCTTTAGCACAAATCTCCTTTATCGCGTTCAACAATTGTTCGTTCTGATCTTTCAGTTTCACGATCTCGTTCCGTTGATTTTCCATTATTCCGTTCTTGTCGCTCATTTCCATCTTCATTCTTATTTGTTCTTGTCTTAATTGACTTTCCAACATAACTAACCGCGACATGATATCCGTCAGCTGTTTTTCTGATTTGGTTTTCTGTTGTTTTAATTGTGTCTGGCTGCGGTACAGCTGCAGCTTCAACGTCATCACGTTGCGGTTATGCTTAGACCGCTCATCTTGAAGACATCGCTGCGATGTTTGAAGTGCCACCTGTGTTTCGTGCAATTCTTGTTCCACCATCTTCACGTCGTCTCCCTGCAGATAGAGAAAAATATAAGTTATACCAAAACATACAAATGTCATTTCTGTGTTCAAAATTTTTAGCTATAAAATTATAATTTGGTAATAATAAAAAAAGGAAAATAATAAACAAATAGGTCATCTGAATACAGTCAAACCTCTATTAATCCTGGCCACCTCTATTATGCAGCCCACTTGTATTAATCAGCCAGTATTCAGATTCCCAATATTCTGTTTTATTATACACTTGACCTCTATTAAGCAGCCACCTGTGCTCTGCAACCACTTTCTGTGATTCCCTTGGCTGGCTGCTTAACACAGGTTTGACTGTAGTTACTTTTCAGCACGTTTCTCTTATTATTTTAATCTTTGTCTTGGTTAAGAGGATACAATTACGGTAGTTAATTGTTCTCATCAATATACAAATGGTTTACCTGGAGAACAATTTCTTTGTTCTATATAAATATTATAAAAAATACTCCTCTCTGAAAATTAATAGTTTCTGTCAATATTTTACACAGTTATATTTTGAGTGTTTGTTTGGAGTATTATTTCCAGACACATATAACACGGAAGATACACACTCACATAAAACATGTCCAACATTCAAGGTTTGTTTTAGTTACGAAATATAGCGACTCTAAAACAAACTCTTAATAAACACTATACTAGATAACCCAACACACGAACGTGTCCAGTACTCACTTATATATCACTGTTTCTTACTTAAAACATGTCCAACCTTCAAGGTTTGTTTTGGTTATGAAATATAGCGACTCTAAAACAAACTCTTAATAAACACTATACTAGATAACAACCCAACACACGAACGTGTCCAGTACTCACTTATATATCACTGTTTCTTACTTAAAACATGTCCAACCTTCAAGGTTTGTTTTGGTTACGAAATATAGCGACCCTAAAACAAACTCTTAATAAACACTATACTAGATAACCCAACACACGAACGTGTCCAGTACTCACTTATATATCACTGTTTCTTACTTAACCCTTTCAACCCCACAGGCCTCTAAATAGGCCTATGAAAAGTGTAGATCCAGATGAGCCGTCTCATCAGGATCTGCACTTTTTTGCCAGTAATAATTATTACTATTTTTAGATAAAATTACCCATTTTGATAAATGAACTGGTCCAAAGGTAATTTTCTTATTAATTTATTGGTCTGAAAATATCACGCACCAGTCCATGTCAGTTACTTGGGGTTGAAAGGGTTAATGACTATACTGGTTACATTAGGGTTTGTGTGGTTAACCAGGGAATCAGCGCGAATCATACGTAAATAACCGGAAGTCATAACAGCGGTGCGGATCATAACCACATTTATGTTTCTGTTATATTAATCATGGCGGACGATTATTTAGACAGAGGACAAGAGTTATGTGTTGTCACAGGGATCATTCTAGAGGGCGATGTGGGCGAAATTGTCACCCTAGGGACCCTGACTTCGCCCTCTGGGGGCCCCACTTCTCCCTAATAAAAAATAAAAATATTGTTTTGTTTTTACGATTTTCAAACCAAATGTTGTCTAGTAAGATACACTGGCCCATTATAAAGCACTCCTATTCAAATGTTGTATTTAATGGTTGTTGTACTGTGCATTTTAACCCTATTTTGCAGAAGTATATTAAAGAACACCATTTAAGGAAGCGATCACGCGCTTTCTCACTTCTCCCAAAAATTCTGACCTAGAATGAACCCTGTTGTCATAGCAATGTACAATTGGGAATAAATCAGATTTTATCTGCCAAGGAAGGCCATGTCTCATTTATATACAAAAGTTGGAGGAGGTTGGTGCACTAAGTACTGGTTAACCGCTGGAGCCTGCCCAGGAAAGGTGTTGTTAGGTAAACTGCCTGCCTGCGATGATGCAGGCGTAAAACTCCAACAATCAATCAAATCGATCATCTGCCAAGGGAGGTAATATATAAAACAAGCAATTTCGTCACAGACGGATCTGTAGTCCAATGGTTAACACATTGGACTGGTAGCGCGTCTGACCCTAATAAAATTAACAGTCTTTCAGATGGGACGTTAAACCGAGGTCTCGTGTCGGTGCTTTACACCGAGTACATAAAAGAACCAGAGGAGACTCTGGAATGGGTCTCTCTCTGTATCATGCACTATCCTCCAACATCTAAAATAACTAATCTCTTCAGGAGGCATCGCTCATATGGGCAATCGGTAGCGATGATAAATAAATGTAAAACTACACTCACATTATCCTTAATACAGTATTATGTTTCCTTGCTCATTTCCTTTAATTCAGGTTATTATGACTTTTAGTTTATTCAAATTTATTTTAGCTTGATTACGAAACAAGTTCTTACAACTTATATTAATCACTCTCGAGACCTCATTCCTGATGGAATCCATCGCTACGAGGGAGAGAGAAGAGGCAACCTGGAATTAAATGCCTTGCCTAAGGGCACAATCGTAACGGCTCCAGCGGAGGCTCGAACTCTGGACCTTTCGCATCGGAAGCAAACGCACTACCACTGCGCTATCACGACTTCAGCGACTACGGTAACGAACAACATGCAGTGCCCATTTTAGCAATTGATCGATACAAATTTATGTTACTACATAACTTTCAATCAAGCATGCAATTAATCTATAACCCTCAATTTATAAGTACTCAAACATCTAAAGTTACCCTGACAATAAAATAAAACAGATAATTAATTATTTCATCCTTTTATCAAAACTCACATTCTTCTTCAAAAATTCACTTAAAAGCACCGTAAACACTTGATAAATGATTTATTGTTCATGATATAAGATCAATTAATCATAATTGGACATATACTTACAGGTATTCAATCATAGAAAAATGACAATTTAAAGTAAGAACTGTAGTATTCAATTAACCCATTTCATTCGGGATACCGTTCAAACAGTATTTGCAAAGAACATAGAGCCAGATCAACCACCACGGAATGTGCTATTCAGATGATCTTGCTAAGACACTTGGCTATGTAGCAAACAACATAGATCCTGATCAGCACGCAGCGTCACGCTGCGGCTGATCTGGATCTATGTTGTTTGCAAAAGCCTTTCAATATATCCAGAATTAAAGTAAATGTGTAAATTGAACATAAATTGAATATAAAGTGAAGTGTTTGTTTATATTTGACAGACGGTGTAGTCTAGTGGTTAACACGTTTGGGACTGGTAACTGGGACTGGGTCAGTAGTCCAGGACTGGAAATCCAGGGATTGCAGGTTCGATCCCTCCGTCTGACCCTAATGAAATTAACAGTCTTTCAGATGGGACTTTAAACCAAGGTCTTGTGTCGGTGCTTTACACAGTGTACGTAAAAGACAACAGAGGAGACTCTGAAATGAGTCTGTATCATTGCACTATCCTCCAAAAATCTAAAATGACTAATCTCTTCAGGAGGCGTCGCTCATATGGGCAACCGGTAGCGACGATAAATAAACGTAAAACACACACACATGTGTCTCCTGGGCTGTCTGTCCCATTTCTCCATATTTTTGGATTAAGAACTATTTTCAAATATATGTTATTTAATGAGCAAACAAATTTCTCCCAAAGATGCCAAAACAATCTAATCTCCCAGCCTTAACATGGTACAGTGGTCGCCAGATCGGACAGGTGGGTTTTCTCCGGGTACTCCAGTTTCCTCCCACACGAATTACCTCATTTACGCTTTCATCTGCGCCAACGAGAGTGATTAATATAAGTTGTTAAAACTTAACATAATAGATCCAGATCGTGTATTAACCCCCCCCCACCCACCCCCACCCCCGACATATAATAGAAAATGAATTTACAATCAAGCTTCAGCTTGCACCCTGTTGGAGCAGTTACGATTGTGTCCTTAGGCAAGGCATTTAAATTCCACATTGCCTCTTTTCTCTCCTTCATGGCGATGGATTCCATCAGGAATGAGGTCTCGAGAGTGATTAATATAAGTTGAAAGAACTTGTTTCGCAATCAAGCTAAAATAAATTTGTATAAAATAAAAATAAGGCATGTAAATTCCACATGTCTCTTCTCTCTCACTCGTGCCGATGGATTCTATCAGGAATGAGGTGGTAGGGTGTTCGCTTCTGGTGCGAAAGGCCCAGCTGTATTCGTTATAATGTGTCCTTAGGCAAGGTATCTAAATTCCACAGTCCTCCTCTCTCTCCATTGTGGCGATGGATTCCATCAGGAATGAGGTCTTGAGAGTGCTTAATATTAGTTGTACAAACTTGTTTCGCAATCGAGCTCAAAAATAAATTTGTATAAACTAACCCCTGGATGTATATAAGAAAAGTTGTACAAACATTACAATTAGTACTAAACATGATGAACATGTCTGACTGTATATTTGGAAAAGTAACACCCTTTTAACGTAAACACAGCAAGGAGATACTAGGTCAGATAGTGTTATCTCTATAGTATAGGTCTATACGTACACAACAAACATGAATCATTCCCCCATCAATATTGTTGGTCAACCTTTTAAAGATATCCCAAACAAACTTCAAGTCACCAATGAGATGTATACAGCTGATTACAATCCTACCTATGGAGTGACTGGACCACCATGGTATTTCTCCTAGATTCTGCTTACCTCATCTAGCCTCAATACAGTGATTATATTGACTGCCTACTCAGTTTTATTTATGGAATTATTAGTGGAAGTCGTGATAGCGCAGTGGATGCGCGTTCGCTTCAAGTGCGAAAGGTCCGGAGCTTGAGCCCCGCTGGAGCCGTTATGATTGTGCTGTTAGGCAAGGCATTACATTGCCTCTTCTCTCTCCCTCGTGTCGATGGATTCCATCAGGAATGAGGTCTCGAGAGTGATTAATAAAAGTTGAAAGAACTTGTTTCGCAATCGAGCTAAAATAAATTTGTATAAACTAAATGGGGCAAAGCCACCAGAAGTAGTTTAGTAATTTTGCTGGAGGAGAGGTCAAGATACAGAAGACACTCCAATGAGCGACCTCGTTATGGAGGAGAGGTCAAGATACAGAAGACACTCCAATGAGCGACCTCGTTATGGAGGAGAGGTCAAGATACAGAAGACACTCCAATGAGCGACCTCGTTATGGAGGAGAGGTCAAGATACAGAAGACACTCCAATGAGCGACCTCGTTATGGAGGAGAGGTCAAGATACAGAAGACACTCCAATGAGCGACCTCGTTATGGAGGAGAGGTCAAGATACAGAAGACACTCCAATGAGCGACCTCGTTATGGAGGAGAGGTCAAGATACAGAAGACACTCCAATGAGCGACCTCGTTATGGAGGAGAGGTCAAGATACAGAAGACACTCCAATGAGCGACCTCGTTATGGAGGAGAGGTCAAGATACAGAAGACACTCCAATGAGCGACCTCGCTGACTCTTCAGTTATCTCTCCCTTGACAGATATAGTCTGATATATCCCAAAATCGGTCATTTTTAGTTGGAATCCTTTGCTTTTGCTGTTTTGCAAATTTATTTTAGCTCGATTGCTAAACAAGTTCTTACAACTTATATTAATCACTCTCGATATCTCATTCCTGATGGAATCCATCGCCACGAGGGAGAGAGAAGAGGCAATGTGGAATTTAAATGCCTAAGGGTACAATCGTAATGGCTCCAGTGGGGCTCGAACTCCGGGCCTCTTCGCACCTGTAGCGAATGCGCTATCACTGCGCTATCATGACTTCCTTACCCCGATTAACCAGGGGTAGCGGTAAATAAACATACCAACCCCCAAGAATCTGCATAAACTCATTCTCAAATTGGATGCTCTACTGCAAACAGATGGGTCAGTAGTCCAGGACTGGGAATCCAGTGAGGGATCACAAGTTTGATCCCCGATCTCGACCATAATAATATTACCAGTCTTTCAGATGGGACTTTAAACCAAGGTCTCGTGTCTGTGCCTTACACTGCGCACGTAAGAGAACTGGAGGAGACTCTGAAATGGGTCTCTGTCTGTATCATTGCACTATCCTCCAAAAATTTAAAATGACTTAATCTCTTCAGGAGGCGTTGCTCATATGAGTAAACGGTAGCGACGATAAATAAACGTAAAACACGCACACTACCATGCAGTGACCGACAGTTCCAAGTGTCATAGGTCCCCAGGCCCCCCCCCCCCGGCATAATGTTTAGTTGAAGATAAATACGGGGTAGACAAGTCATAATTCTAAGCTAACATTATGACTTCCAATGACCTCTGTCAAATATAACTTGCATTTAAATGTCAGCACCCATTGATAAACCAGACACATAAAAATGTTTTACTGTCCCAGTGATAAAAGACTTCCTGGGATTATAAACCAATTACCTTCTGGTATCTAGTCACTATCAAATATTGACCAAGTGTCATCAGCTCTGAATGATAACATAGCAATTCTTGACTTGTCTCCAACTCTTTGCATGCTGTGTGTGTGTTCTACATTTATTTATCTTCCCTACAGGTTGCCCATATGAGCGACGCCTCCTGAAGAGATTAGTCATGTTAGATTTTTGGAGGATAGTGCAATGATACAGACAGAGACCCATTCCAGAGTCTCCTCTGGTTCTTTTACATGTACGTGTACAGCACCGACACGAGACCTCGGTTTAACGTCCCATCTGAAAGACTGTTAATTTTATTAGGGTCAGACAGGGGATCGAATGCTGGGTAAAATAAAGGCTATAAATAGTTCAAATAATTGTAGCAGACGACAATTCATTTCATGTGTTTTTCTTATTTGTAGCATATGAAAAATCTATTACTATTTCACTACAACGCGATTCTAATGAAATTACACGACATATTTGACTCTGACATTGTACGACATATTTGACTCTGACATTGCACGACATATTTGACCCTGACATTGTACGACATATTTTACTCTGACATTGCACGACATATTTGACTCTGACATTGCACGACATATTTGACTCTGACATTGCACGACATATTTCTCTGACATTGCACGACATATTTCACTCTGACATTGCACGACATATTTGACCCTGACATTGCACGACATATTTCTCTGACATTGCACGACATATTTGACTCTGACATTGCACGACATATTTGACTCTGACATTGCACGACATATTTCACTCTGACATTGCACGACATATTTCACTCTGACATTGTACGACATATTTCACTCTGACATTGTACGACATATTTGACCCTGACATTGTACGACATATTTGACTCTGACATTGCACGACATATTTCACTCTGAAATTACACGACATATTTGACTCTGACATTACACGACATATTTGACTCTGATATTGCACGACATATTTGACTCTGACATTGCACGACATATTTCTCTGACATTGCACGACATATTTGACTCTGACATTGCACGACATATTTCACTCTGACATTGTACGACATATTTCACTCTGACATTGCACGACATATTTCACTCTGACATTGCACGACATATTTGACCCTGACATTGCACGACATATTTCTCTGACATTGCACGACATATTTGACTCTGACATTGCACGACATATTTGACTCTGACATTGCACGACATATTTCACTCTGACATTGCACGACATATTTCACTCTGACATTGTACGACATATTTCACTCTGACATTGTACGACATATTTGACCCTGACATTGTACGACATATTTGACTCTGACATTGCACGACATATTTGACTCTGAAATTACACGACATATTTGACTCTGACATTACACGACATATTTGACTCTGATATTGCACGACATATTTGACTCTGACATTGCACGACATATTTGACTGTTACTTTCACCGGTTAAGCGTGCAAAGAGTTTATGATAATTTAGAGGTATTTCTACATTTTTCAGCAATATTTTACTGTCATTGCACCCAGATAAACCCTAACATTTTATGTATATGGTTTAGAGCAGACAATAAATTTGGCCTCCTATAATACCTGATGATAATCTGGCCTAAATGAAATTGCACCAATCCCATCATAAAAATGTCATAAATATTGATGTTCTCCAGACGAAGTACATCTATATGGTATAAAATAGAACTAAAAACTGCAACTTTTATTCAAATATGGAAATGACTATGCAGAAACATGACCTGTATTAATCCACGGGGCTCTACACAACTGTTTGGGTTGTGGCAACCTGCTGCGCGAGCCCACCCAGGTAGGCTTATCTATCAATGCCAAGGTTACACATCTACCCCAAGGTCACATCTACCCCACTATCACATTTACTTCAAGGTCACATCTACTCCAAGGTCACACATCTAGCCCAGGGTCAAATCTATGCCAGGGTCAAATCTACACCAAGGTCGCATCTACTCCAAGGTCATACATCTACCACAGGGTCAAATCTACACCAAGGTCACATTTACCCCACAATCACATTTACCTCAAGGTCATATCTACTCCAAGGTCACACATCTACCCCAGGGTCAAATCTACACCAAGGTCAAATCTACATCAAGGTCACATTTACCCCGCAATCACATTTACCCCGCAATCACATTTACCTCAAGGCCGCATCTACCCATAAACAAATATAAATAAAGGGAAGTAATTTTCAATAAATAACAGCTCATTTGTTCGCAGCTCTTCAAAACATTACTTCTTCATTACATGTATTATTAAATAACAATGGATTAATGCAAAACGGTAAAGTATGATATTTAATCGTTTGCAATCGTTGTAAAATAAATAAAGTTTAACAAAAATAAAATCATTCGCTCCTTATACAGAATATATCTATGTTGTTTGCTATTCAACCAAGCGGGGTTTTTTTATTTGGTTTTTTAAAGCAAGTTATAACAACTTATATTAATCACTCTCGTTGACACGGATGAAAGCATAAATGTGGTTATTCGTGTGGGAGGAAACCCACATTTTATTGCTTGATTCGTTATTCGAATAGCAAACAGCATACAGCTGGATCAGACGGAACGTTCTGTGCAACACATTCTGTGCCATCTGATCTGGCTCTATGCTGTTTGCAAAAGCGACACTTGTTGTGATTGTCATGTTAAGGTTAATCATTCGGTCCTTATATAGAATATCTCGTGGGGCAGCACATTCTAACTTTAAAATACACAAATAGTGGCCGTAACATAAATAAACACAACAAGGCGCTTTAAACAAATAAACACAACATGGTGCTTTAAACAAATAAACATAACATGGCGTTTTAAACAAATAAACACAACAAGGCGCTTTAAACAAATAAACACAACATGGCGCTTTAAACAAATAAACACAACATGGCGCTTTAAACAAATAAACACAAATAGGCGCTTTAAACAAATAAACACAACGTGGCGCTTTAAACAAATAAACACAACATGGCTCTTTAAACAAATAAACACAACATGGCGCTTTAAACAAATAAACACAATATGGTGCTTTAAACAAATAAACACAACACAGCGCTTTAAACAAATAAACACAACATGGCGCTTTAAACAAATAAACACGACAAGGTGCTTTAAACAAATAAACACAACATGGCGCTTTAAACAAATAAACACAACATGGCGCTTTAAACAATGTGACTGGAAATATCGTACTCCATAGCGAGTAGATTAGGGCTAATTTAGGTTATAGAACATTTCTCAGAACTCAAACTCAAGACTAGTGATTTGATTGGTTGATTCCGAGATTTACTCTCACTCACTGCTAAACCAATCAGAAGAAATGTATAACCATGGGGCCTGCAGGGAGCAATTAATCAGTGGTACTATGGTGCAATATAACCACATCAAAGCCATGAGAGAGAGAGACAGCTCTTGGCATTACCATCTGGCAACAGATGTCCATGCTTTTAAAACACATTTGTGTTCTCTTTATATCAATCTGGAAAAAAGAACACTTTTTTTGCTGAGTCATTGTAGCCAATTGTAGTTGGATGCTACCACCTTGCAATGTCCCGGGGAGATTCAGCGGGTGCGTGAATTAGCACGACTGATGCCTTGTTTGTGGAGTGATGTTGCCAACTTGAAACTTTTTAATTTAATAAAACGCCTATTTTTACATAAAAACATATTCGATGGCGTTGTACAAATAAATAAAATAAATATCAGAGCGAATTAATAAAGGACATTTACACCATATTATTTAACAGTTATTAATTAAACTCTGAGAGAGAATATCCTAAAATCAATATAAAACTCGGTATAATAATGTATAATAAAATATAAATTCATGACTAAGAATATAAAACAGTATTTGTAAGACTAACTGATGCACTTTTAGTATCTACAGGGTAAAATTAACATCATTTATTTAACACAATCAACCCCAAGTATCTGACATGGACTGGTCCATGATATTTTTAGACCAATAAATTAATAAGAAAATTACATTTGGATCAGTTCATTTATCAAAATGGGTAATTTTATCTAAAAATAGTAATAATTATTACTGGCAAAAAAGTGCAGATCCTGATGAGACGGCTCGTTACGAGCTGGCTCATCTGGATCTACACTTTTCATAAGCCTATTTAGAGGCCTGTGGGGTTGAAAGGGTTAATACATCTACTTTCTATCGCAGTCACTGCATTCACTAATATAGTATGTGCAACTTAAATCGAGCCACAGTACATTAACTGAACAGTTCACACACAAACAAAACTACAGTTAACCCATTTACTGGATACCGTTCAAACAGTATTTGCAAAGAACATAGAGCCAGATCAGCTTCCATGGAACGTGCCATCTGATCAGGCTCTATGCTGTTTGCTATTCAGATGATCTTGCTAAGACACTTGGCTATGTAGCAAACAACATAGATCCTGATCTATGTTGTTTGCAAAAGCCTTTAAATATATCCAGAATGAAATGGGTTAAATATGTTTTAAATTCAGTTTTTCATTTCTAGTTTTCCGTAGCTATGTTGTTTCCTTTGCACCTCACACTATCTATCCATTTTCATTGCTTTTCTTATCTTATAATTATTAAATTATTAAATCTCGAATAATTAAAGTTTAAAGTTTTTTAGTCTGTTCAACTTTAATTAAGTCTCAGTACATTAACTGAACAGTTTACACACAAACAAAATTACAGTAAAACATGTTTTAAATTCAGTTTTTCATTTCTCGTTTTCAGTAGCTATGTTGTTGCTCTCGCTCGCGTAATACAACCTTGAAATATAATAACCGCATAGCTATGTAGCTGAGAAACGTTAGTCAGTTACCTCCCCTGTTATTTTTTATTTTTTATGTTATGATTCGGGTTTTTACGCCTGCATCAGCACCATTTTGGGCTATATCGCCGGCGGGCAGTTTACCTAACAACACCTTTCCTGGGCAGGCTCCAGCGGTTAACCAGTACTTGGGTGCACCAACCTCCGTAAGAAACTGCCAACTTTTTCATATAAATGAGACACGGCCTGAGCGGGGCTCGAACCCTCCCCTGAATACTCCTACAACTAGATTGGTTCTCTTGATTGGGTTCCTTTGTTTTTATCGTTGTTTCCTTTGCACCTCACACTATCCATTTTCATCGCTTTTCTTATCTTATAATTATTAAATCTCAACAGATATCTTACAGTATATCCAATGGACACTGCTACTTCTACTGCCCATCAATCATTTTCTGATTATTATTGGGCGGTCAGTCTGTCGTGGTGGAGAGTAGACCACCCCACCCGCATTTCCTGGGCAGAAACCAGTACCGCTGCCCATCAATCATTTTTTGATTATTATTGGGAGGTCAGTCTGTTGTGGCGGAGAGTAGACCACCCCACCCGCATTTCTTGGGTAGAAACCAGTACTCCACTCTCCAACTCTTGCTGTAAGAAGTGGTTGATAGGGAGAAGAACTATATAAGTTTTCTTTCATTCTAATCCCTTTCAGTCTACTGCTGTTAATTTATATGTTTTTGTTTTTTTTTACGTTTATTTATCGTCGCTACCGGTTGCCCATATGAGCGAAGCCTCCTGAAGATATTAGTAATTTTTGATTTTGGAGGATAGTGCAATGTTACATTTTACGTGCACGGTGTAAAGCACCGACACGAGACCTCGGTTTAACGTCCCATCTGAAAGACTGTCAATTTTATTAGGGTCAGATGGGGGGATCGAACCTGCGATCCCTGGATTACCAGTCCAGCGTGTTACCACTGGGCTATAGATCCGTCTGTAATTTATATGTAAAATGTTAATTCTATTATGTACCTGTAAAATACTCAAATAAATAATGTTTATACTAAAATGTGGTCATCAATTAACTAACATGATTTTGATAACATTACAATTCTCCTACCGCAACATCTGGTTAGAAAACAACAGTAAAAACAAAGGATTCCAACTAAGAGGACCAATATACATTTAGGGATAAATCAGACTTTTTCTAGATCTGTCAAGGGAGGTAATAGAAAATCCAGTAATGTCGCTCATTTAATCTTGGATTTCGAGTTTTTTACCACAATAATTATACGGTACCGTCCATATGCGCCTATAACACGAGTTTTTTACCACAATAATTATACGGTACCGTCCATATGCGCCTATAACACAAGTTTTTTACCACCATAATTATACGGTACTGTCCATATGCGCCTATAACACAAGTTTTTTACCACCATAATTATACGGTACTGTCCATATGCGCCTATAACACAAGTTTTTTACCACCATAATTATACGGTACTGTCCATATGCGCCTATAACACAAGTTTTTTACCACCATAATTATACGGTACTGTCCATATGCGCCTATAACACAAGTTTTTTACCACCATAATTATACGGTACTGTCCATATGCGCCTATAACACAAGTTTTTTACCACCATAATTATACGGTACTGTCCATATGCGCCTATAACACAAGTTTTTTACCACCATAATTATACGGTACTGTCCATATGCGCCTATAACACAAGTTTTTTACCACCATAATTATACGGTACCCCGTCCATATGCGCCTATAACACGAGTTTTTTAACACCATAATTATAATGACCTCAAAATGGCTTCCTGTCTTATAAAAAAGTGAGTGCTAAAAAAAAAAATTTTAATTAATTTTTTTAAATGTGTTAAAGCGACATTACATCAGTGAAAACACAAATTGCTACAGAAGTATTTTCCTATTATATGGTATACTTTTTTCTCCAAATATTTGCCTCAAATACTGAGTATTTCAACTAACGTCATATATGCGGTTTGTTGACATAATAAAATAATGTAAACATCCATGCGTAATACAACTAGTGTATCCTGAATAATACAATTATGTTACAGATTTACCGTTATATCTCACATTTGTGCCTATATATGTGTAAATGTAGACTATTCTTAATTAATTTACCTCTAAGCGACATTATCTCGCGTTTAGTATTGACTCCAATGACCGCTATATGAAATCATACTTTCAATCCACAAAAACACTGTTTATTGGTTCAATGTTAGTGTTTGAATGCATTCGGAAGAATTTGTAGTAACAATGCATTTATACGTGAAAAAATGCATTTTATTTGCTTTTTGCGATATAATGTCGCTTTAAATAGCGCTTCAGAAAAGGAAAGCACTCTGAACATGAACATTTCTTCAACATGCACTGGCAAAGCATGCAATTGAAAAGCAACATCCATTTTATCAACCCGTCTTATATGCAAGTGCATGCCAAAACTCACAGATTTCATGACCATAGTGGGGGGGGGCGTCTTATAGGTGAGTATGGATGGTACCTGCCATTAGGAGAATCTGCATAATGACCACACATGTCGGCCTCATCATTGTAATAAACGAAACGTTATTAGAGAACGACATGACATGTCATTGCTTAATAACGGCTATCATGAATATGTATGTGAGGTCACATGATCACCACCCATTGTTACCATGCTTAACGGTTCTCTATATAACCTACAGTAAATGCCACGTATAACCAATCGTCTCCACCGCCTACGCCTCCATAGTATCCTATATCTCACAGGTTTTTGGACTAGGTTACAATTTTTATCTGACATTAAAGTCTCGGATACCGAATGATTTACTGAAGACGGTTATACATAATCACTGATCATACTTGAGCATGTTTGTTTTTCCCTCCGCGGCCAGCGAACCGTATGAGCAAACATCAAATATTGTCAATGAATATCATTTTATGTTCCGTGTTTGTTTTGTTGTCTTGTTAATGTTTCTTTTCCTAATTAAAGGAACACATTGCCCGAGTTTCATGCTTAAATTTAAAAAAGCTTTTCTTAGTTTTAGAATCATACCCCAAATTAAGTTATGTTATATTTCGGGTTTTACGCCTGCATCAGCACCATTTTGGGCTATATCGCCGGCGGGCAGTTTACCTAACAACACCTTTCCTGGGCAGGCTCCAGCGGTTAACCAGTACTTGGGTGCACCAACCTCCGTAAGAAACTGCCAACTTTTTCATATAAATGAGACACGGCCTGAGCGGGGCTCGAACCCGTGACCATCAGTGATGATAGGTTACAGTGGTATACAAGTCAGCGACCTTAACCACTCGACCACGGAGGCGGACACTCCCAAATTTAAAAAAAAGAATTTCTTAGTTTTGTGGTTTTGAACACTCAAACATTTGTCCAGACCCAAAGCGGCTGTGATCATACCCCCTATTTATTTACAGGCATAATACCAATTATACGGATTGATAAATGGAAAACCACTCGGACGAAATAATCAAACAAATATTTAAGCACTGTAAATTATGTCAAATCATTAAAAAAAATGAGGTTTTATAATGTTAAAGCAGCATTACATCGAAATAAAGGATGTTTTGGGTAAAATATAAATACTAATGTGTGTTTACAAAAATCGAAATAGTTGCTCAGAAACGATAAAATTCCAATAAATATAAACCGTTGTATACGCGAATTTGTTTATCAACACACGAAATGTAAACACGCACAGCGCGCATGCGTGAAACAAGCGTGAAACAACAGAGGATGTAGAAAACAACGTATATATTTTGAACATGAAAGACTATATATCTATCTCCCTCTAATGCCGAAGCCCTCTCGGGGATGTAGACATGTCCCTAAAAGAATTAGATAACAGAGGTATGAATCAACATCTCAAGTAATTTAATTAAAAAAGACAACGTGGGACAAATAGGGACGATGCATTCCGAATGTAAACAAGTGCAGACGATGCGTTCTGATTGTAAACAAATGCGTGACCGATCGACTCAGAAAGTCCTACTTTCGGTTTCGAGTTTGTTTTATCGCAAAAATAACATTGTTTACCAATTGAACATAAGTACCGGTATACAAAGTATAATGCTAGAATGTGTAGCAGCATTGCTACACATACGTTAAAATTTGAATTTTTCAAATATATTTTATTTCATACAATGTAATGCTGCTTTAAGTGTTTTATAAAGGGTGAGGTAATTAGTTCTGAACTAATCATATCCTCCTTATGGGCCTCAAACTTTCCATCTGAAACTATGCTCCAGTGCCTGCTAAGTAAATAAAATCACATTTGCAAACAACATAGATCCAGATCAGCTGCGGCGTAACACCGCGTCTGATCAGGATCAACATAGATCCGGATCAGCCGTGGCATAACACTGCATCTGATCATGATCTATATTGTTTGCTATTCAGCCAAGTGTTTTAGCTCCACTATCCGAACAGCATAGAGTTCTGTTCCATCTGATCTGGCTCTATACTGTTTGCAAGTTTTTTTCTGTCGCTAGCTAACAAAGGTCAATGCACCATATATTAAACACATCATTTTTATATTCTGTTTGCATGATCGGCATCTACATTATTTGCCACAAATCCTTCTCTAAGGTTCATTTAAAATTGTTATTCATTTACATAATGAAAATTTCAATGAATTCAGTTTCGTGTCTGGAAACGCAACAATATTTGCAAATGAAAACTTCACCTCTGTGAAGGACTTAATGCTAATTCTATTAAATATTATTTGAGCAGATTTAACAAATTTTCAAAAAGCGATATCAAAAACGAAATATACCGGTACAAGTCGATTCAAATTCAGGAAGTTTTTGTAATAATGCAAAATTTTATTTAAAAACGTGAAACATTAATTTGCAATAAAAAAAATAGAAACATGTTTCTCTGACAAAAAAGGTGAAATTTATGCTTGAAATGCGTTATATAATTAATAAAAAATTAAGAGGTAATTTTCTTTAAGTTTAAACTTATATTTATTTTACAACGATTGCGAAGCAAGGTTTAACAACTCATTGGCACAGATGAACGTGTAAATGTGGTCATTAGTGTGGGAGGAAACCGGAGAAAACCCACCTGTCCGGTGTGGCGACAACCGTATGATATCACATACTTGATGAGAAGCGAGCGCGCTAACCACTGCGCTAATCACTAAAAGATCAACAATTATTTTATACTAGACATATACTGATCATTTCGCTCATGTGGGCAGCCGGTAGCGAAGATAAATAAACGCACAAAAAAGTGAAATGCTTGAAATGTTTTACATTTAATTTATCGATAATTGTGTTGACTATTTGTACAAGATATAAAAAGGAATTTGAAATATTATTTTGCAGAAAAAGAAATAAAAATCTAATGCACAGCTAATGTGCCAGCTAGTGTACAAGCCAGTGTGTACCAGCTAGTGTACCAGCCAGTGTGTACCAGCTAGTGTACCAGCCAGTGTGTACCAGCTAGTGTACCATCCAGTGTGAACCAGCCAGTGTGTACCAGACAGTGTGTACCATACAGTGTGTACCAGACAGTGTGTACCAGACAGTGTACCAGACAGTGTACCATCCAGTGTGAACCAGCCAGTGTACCAGACAGTGTACCAGACAGTGTGTACCAGCTAGTGTACCAGCCAGTGTACCAGCCAGTGTACCAGCCAGTGTGTACCAGACAGTGTGTACCAGACAGTGTACCAGCCAGTGTACCAGCCAGTGTGTACCAGCCAGTGTGTACCAGACAGTGTGTACCAGCCAGTGTACCAGCCAGTGTACCAGCCAGTGTACCAGACAGTGTGTACCAGCCAGTGTGTACCAGACAGTGTGTACCAGCCAGTGTGTACCAGCTAGTGTACCAGCCAGTGTGTACCAGCTAGTGTACCAGCCAGTGTACCAGCCAGTGTGTACCAGCTAGTGTACTAGACAGTGTGTACCAGCCAGTGTGTACCAGCTAGTGTACCAGCCAGTGTGTACCAGTTAGTGTGTACCAGCTAGTGTACCAGCCAGTGTGTACCAGACAGTGTGTACCAGACAGTGTACCAGCCAGTGTGTACCAGCTAGTGTGTACCAGCCAGTGTGTACCAGCTAGTGTACCAGACAGTGTGTACCAGACAGTGTGTACCAGACAGTGTGTACCAGCCAGTGTGTACCAGACAGTGTGTACCATACAGTGTGTACCAGACAGTGTGTATCAGACAGTGTGTACCAGCCAGTATGTACCAGACAGTGTGTACCAGACAGTGTGTACCAGACAGTGTGTACCAGACAGTGTGTACCAGCCAGTGTGTACCAGACAGTGTGTACCATACAGTGTGTACCAGACAGTGTGTATCAGACAGTGTGTACCAGCCAGTATGTACCAGACAGTGTGTACCAGACAGTGTGTACCAGCCAGTGTGTACCAGACTGTGTGTACCAGACAGTGTGTACCAGACAGTGTGTACCAGACAGTGTGTACCAGACAGTATGTACCAGCCAGTGTGTACCATAGTGTGTACCAGCCAGTGTGTACCAGACAGTGTGTACCAGACAGTGTGTACCAGACAGTGTGTACCAGCCAGTATGTACCAGCCAGTGTGTACCAGCCAGTGTGTACCAGACAGTGTGTACCAGCCAGTGTGTACCAGCCAGTGTGTACCAGCCAGTGTGTACCAGACAGTGTGTACCAGACAGTATGTACCAGCCAGTGTGTACCAGCCAGTGTGTACCAGACAGTGTACCAGACAGTATGTACCAGCCAGTGTGTACCAGACAGTGTGCCAGCCAGTGTGTACCAGACAGTGTGTACCAGACAGTGTGTACCAGACAGTGTGTACCAGACAGTGTACCAGCCAGTGTGTACCAGCCAGTGTACCAGCTAGTGTGTACCAGCTAGTGTACCAGACAGTGTGAACCAGACAGTGTGTACCAGCCAGTGTACCAGCTAGTGTGTACCAGACAGTGTACCAGCCAGTGTGTACCAGCCAGTGTGTACCAGCCAGTGTGTACCAGACAGTGTACCAGCCAGTGTGTACCAGCCAGTGTACCAGCTAGTGTGTACCAGCTAGTGTACCAGACAGTGTGAACCAGACAGTGTGAACCAGACAGTGTGTACCAGCTAGTGTACCAGACAGTGTGTACCAGACAGTGTGTACCAGCTAGTGTACCAGACAGTGTGTACCAGACAGTGTGTACCAGACAGTGTGTACCAGACAGTGTGTACCAGACAGTATGTACCAGCCAGTGTGTACCAGACAGTGTGTATCAGACTGTGTGTACCAGACAGTGTGTACCAGACAGTGTGTACCAGACAGTGTACCAGCTAGTGTGTACCAGCTAGTGTACCAGACAGTGTGAACCAGACAGTGTACCAGACAGTGTGTACCAGACAGTGTACCAGACAGTGTACCAGCTAGTGTGTACCAGCCAGTGTACCAGCTAGTGTACCAGCCAGTGTGTACCAGCCAGTGTGTACCAGCCAGTGTACCATATTTCTTGAATGTGTTGCTACCTAACTGATTTAAATGGAATACAATTTTCATGTATTTCCCCCCCCCCCCCCCCCCCCCCAAGTCAACATTTTTGACTCTGGTCCGGTCCGTCTGTCTGTTGCTTCATTTTTTACTGAATAACTTTAGACGCGTATGACGGAGCAAAGCCTTCAAACTGCTAGGTACCTGTACTGAAGTCTGCCGTGTAACCGGTATCTGTGGTGTAATGGATATGGTGTTTGCCGTGTAACCTAGAGGTTGCGAGTTGAGCCCAACAAGAACCATGACACATCCTTAGGAAAGACACTTAAATCCACATTTCCTCTTTTCTCTTGCTCTAGACGATGGATTCCATCAGGAATCCGGTCTCCAGAGCGATTAATCTACCGGTAATGTTGCAAAAACTTGTTTCACAATCAAGCTAAAATAAATTTGTATAAACAAAACCGGTATAATTTCATTTTGTTTCTTCAAAACTTTAGAGAGCAAACTTAATCATGATTCTATTATAAGATTAATTTTAAATATTTTATGAAAATGAAATTTACCTTTTTAATCTACGAAATATTTATAATTCCGATGAGTTTACAACATCCTTTCCCTTCTCTTAACTTTCTAATTCTCGTATGAATTGATTTAAAAGTATTTACATAATTATCCCATCGCTGTATTTACAAAAGATTATCTAGTTTCTAGATTTGTAAAGACGTTTTGATTTGTTTATTTAATATGCGGTACCCGGCAGATAGAAATCTGTGATGGAATAGTTCATGTCTAGCTTGGTTCCCCGGGGCAGGTGCGCTGTGGCAATGTGATGAACCCTCAGGCATCCTGTCTGTGTAATATTTCATGCTATTTGCAAACATATGAAATATGAACAAAACATCAAAGATGTAATTATTGTATTGAAGTTTAAAACACTGTCGTGACGTCATACCTTTGTACTTGCATTGCAGTCCATTATTATTAATATTGGACTGGTGTCAAAAGGCCAGAGTATTATATTAACCCATTCAACCCCAAGTAACTGACATGGACTGGTGCTTGATATTTTCAGACCAATAAATTAATAAGAAAATTACCTTTGGACCAGTTCATTTATCAAAATGGGTAATTTTATCTAAAAATAGTAATCATTATTACTGACAAAAAAGTGCAGATCCTGATGAGACGGCTCATCACGAGCCGGCTCATCTGGATCTACACTTTTCATAAGCCTATTTAGAGGCCTGTGGGGTTGAATGGGTTAAATCCTACGTCGTGTACATGTACAAAATTAACAATTTTAATTAGTAGGATCTTGTTATAAAATTTTAGACAAATTTATTTTATCTTCATTGTGAAACAAGTTCTTACAACTTATATTAATCGCTCTCGAGACCTCATTCCTGATGGAATCCATCGCCATGACGGAGAGAGAAGAGGCAATATGGAATTTAAATGCTTTGCCTAAGGGCACAATCGTAACAGCTACAGCTAGGCACAAACTCGGGGTATTGGTTAGCGTGCTCGCTTCTCACCAATGCAACCCAGGTTCGATCCTCGGACCATTAAGTATGTGAGATGGTAGGGTGGTCACCAGATCGGACAGGTGGATTTCTCCGGGTACTCCGGTTTCCTCCCACATGAATGACCACATACACGCTTTCATCCGCGCCAACGAGAGTTGTTAAACCTGCTTCGCAATCGTTGAAATATAAAAAATAAAGTTTAAACTGTCTTATAAATTTTAGTTTATTAGGCTCGTTTCTGAAATAATACACAACTCAGTAGAGCCTCGCCTTGTATATTTTCTCCAACTCGCCGAATAAATTAAAATTTATAAGACAGTAACCTAATATTGTATGAAAATATGCATTTATACACTTTCATTTGATGAGGTGTATTATTGTAAGGTGTATTATTGTATATTATTGTAAGGTGTATTATTGTAAGGTGTATTATTGTAAGGTATATTATTGTAAGGTGTAGTATTGTAAGGTGTATTATTGTAAGGTGTATTATTGTATATTATTGTAAGGTATATTATTGTAAGGTGTATTATTGTAAGGTGTATTATTGTAAGGTATATTATTGTAAGGTGTATTATTGTAAGGTGTATTATTGTATATTATTGTAAGGTGTATTATTGTAAGGTGTATTATTGTAAGGTGTATTATTGTAAGGTATATTATTGTAAGGTGTATTATTGTAAGGTGTATTATTGTACTTAGCAAAGTGTCTACATTTCATGCAATGTATCTGCCAAACAAACGTATAATAAATAATAATATATTCATAAAAATCTAGACAATATCATGGCAGGTAATTAATACGGGGGCACCTGCAACAACATTGAAACTGTCCAAATTTAAGCTTGTACAAATTTATTTGAGCTCGATAGCGAAACAAGTTCGTACAACAATAGTTTAATCACTCTCGATACCTCATTCCTGATTGAATCCACCGCCATGAGGGAGGAAGCGACAATGTGGTTTTAAGAGTCTTGGCAGGGATCAAACTCGCCTCTCGGTTTTAAGAGGTTGACACTGTAACCATTTCATTAAGCCTGTGTTCTTTGAAAAAGAAAAGTTTACCTGTATAATTGCTACTGCACTTGGATTTTTAACAAACATTATCTAACCAGTCTATTTCCTACAGCAGGTACCAGCATTATCTAACCAGTCTATTTCCTACAGCAGGTACCCTGTGATTTATAAGACTCAATTTAATTACTATATGGGCCACCTGTTAAGTTCTACAGTGTAGGTAAGCTGTCATATTCAAGGACATAATTATCACAGATGCCTCTACTGGGACTGGGACTCAAACTAATGACCTGAATAACATTCTTTATTACCAAAATGTCCTCAAACAACTAGACCAGTCTGCATCCTGGCATTCAATTACACATGCTTTCTTTTATCCATTGTGTTATAGAATTGCCCATTGATTAAACAAACAATTGAATAAATCAACACATTAGACAAGGTAACAATTACCATTTATAATTATGCTGCTACAAAATTGATAAATAATTCAGAAAATTGGTGTGAACTTGATGTGCAACATTGATCCTGGATAATTGTCTTTGGTGAGAAATTTCCCACCATTGCCATGTGTTACTCTCAATTCAATTCAATCAAATATGTATCTTGCCTGTGTTTATAATTATAATACTATTTAACAACAACAACAACAACAACAACATTTATTGCATTAAGACATCAGCTGATGCTTATAGCATACAGATAAAATACATATACATGTATTGTGAAAAAGTGAAAACATGAAAACATGGTTTATAATGGAGTAGTTTCGGAGAAGCGTGTACGTATGAACTTTGAAAAGGATAATTTGAAAGCAAATAAATGAATGATATATGAGTATTTCTCATGCTAGCTCATTCATATGTATGAAAAATCAAACTTTATGAAAAATGTCGTCTGTAGGTCGTTGTGTAATTTCATTCATGAGCCTCAATGAATAAATTATTTTTTGCACGAGATTTTAGAGGAAAGTAGTACTATCAGTTAAATACTACCAGTAGTATATAGGTCGTTATCTTTAGATCGCCTTATACTTCAATGAAGTAGAAAAATGTTCGCACGAGTTTTTTGATTTACCTGGTACTATCAATTACTACGTCGCGGTTAACGGATGTGCTCGTTTATTGAATGATTGATTGTAA
Source organism: Archivesica marissinica (assembly GCA_014843695.1). Taxonomy (NCBI): domain Eukaryota; kingdom Metazoa; phylum Mollusca; class Bivalvia; order Venerida; family Vesicomyidae; genus Archivesica; species Archivesica marissinica. The sequence continues at coordinate 36,045,897 of CM026400.1, read as the reverse complement.
CCAGGGTTCATTCTAGGTCAGAATTTTTGGGAGAAGTGAGAATTGCTGATCGCTTCCTTAACTCTTTCAACACCAAGTAACTGACATGGACTGGTCCATGATATTCTTAGACCAATAAATGAATAAGAAAATTACATTCGGACCAGTTCATTTATCAAGATGGGTAATTTTGTCTAAAATTAGTAATACTACTTGCAAAAAGTGCAGATCCTGATGAGACAGCTCGTCACGAGCCGGCTCATCTGGATCTACACCTTTTGTAAGCCTATTGAGAGGCCTGTGGGGTTGAAAGGGTTAAATAGTGTTCTTTAATATACTTCTGCAAAATAGGGTTAAAAAGCACAGTACAACCATTAAATACAACATTTGAATAGAAGGAGTGCTTTATAATGGGCCAGTGTATCTTACTAGACAATATTTTGTTTGAAAATCGTAAAAACCAAATTTTTTAAATTATTTTTAGGGAGAAGTGGGGCCCCCAGAGGGCGAAGTCAGGGTCCCTAGGGCGACAATTTTCCACTCTAAACTGATCCCTGTTAACCCATTCATTCTGGATACTGTTCCAGACGGATATGTAGTCCAGTGGTAACACGCTGGACTGGTAATCCAGGGATCGCAGGTTTGATCCCCCGTCTGACCCTAATAAAATTAACAGTCTTTCAGATGGGACGTTAAACCGAGGTCTCGTGTCGGTGCTTTACACCGTGCACGTAAAAGAACCAGAGGAGACTCTGGAATGGGTCTCTCTCTGTATCATTGCACTATCCTCCAAAAATCTAAAATAACTAATCTCTTCAGGAGGCGTCGCTCATATGGGCAACCGGTAGCGACGATAAATAAACGTAAAAACAGTAATTATAATACTATTTAACCCATTTGATTCTGGATACCATTCAAATGGTATTTGCAAAGAACATAGAGCCAGATCAACCACCACGGAACATGCCGTATGATGAGGAACTATGCTGTTTGCTATTCAGATGATCTTGCTAAGACATATAGCTATGTAGCAAACAACATAGATCCTGATCAGCATGCAGCGCCACGCTGCGGCTGATCTGGATCTATGTTGTTTGCAAAAGCCTTTAAATGTATCCAGAATGAAATGGGTAACACTAAGTTCAACCTCCTATAATTACGTTCAATGCTTCCATGTTCCAACTAAATCGGATTTCACTTTACAACCCCTGGTACAGAAGGATCTGTAGTTCAGTGGTTAACACATTGGACTGGTAATCCAGGGATCGCAGGTTCGATCCCCCTCTGACCCTAATAAAATTAAGTCTTTCAGATGGGACTTTAAACCGAGGTCTTGTGTCGGTGCTTTACACCATGCACGTAAAAGAACCAGAGGAGACTCTGGAATGGATCTCTGTCTGTATCATTGCACTATCCTCCAAAAATCTAAAATGACTAATCTCTACAGGAGTCACTCATATGGGCAACAGGTAGCGATGATAAATAGACGTAAACAAAAAACTTCATTTGGATTTCTACAAGATACTTTAAATCAGAGTCCATATTGTCGTACTTAATATATTTAAGCAATGTAATCAGGGTTGATTCTAGAGGGCGAAATAGTCGCCCTAGGGACCCTGACTTCCCCCCCTGGGGCCCCACTTCTCCCTTTTTAAAAAAAATAATTTGTATACAAAATTGTGTCCAGTAAAGATACACTGGCCCATTATAAAGGACTGATTGAATTCTTACATGCATGATGGTCATATTGTGTATTTTAACCCTCTTTTGTTGAATTATATTAAATATAATACCATTTAAAGATGCAATCGCGTGCTTTCTCACTTCTCCCAAAAATTCTGATCTAGAATGAGCCCAGACATACTGTCTAAATATAATGAGAATGTAAATTATAATGTATAGTAGGTATTGTCAATACTGTATATGATTATCTCAGATGATGATGATTCAATTTATTTACCCTCGCCGCCGATAAACCATATGGGCGAGCATGATTATCTCTATACTGACAGGGTAATTTTTTTATGTATAGTGTCAAGCCCATGGTTTATCATATTATTCTTAAAAACCCAAGAGAAAGTTTTTTAGTTGTGTGGTTTTGAACCCGCAAACATTTGTCCAAATCCCAAGCATATAGGTGCTTTCCAAAGAAGGTCAAGAGTTTTCTCAGTGAAAGAAAACTCCCTTCTTCCACTTCTTTGAAACAGTGAAAGATGGCATTTTCACTGTCACTTCCTGAGTTTCGTATTCCTCCGCTGTTGGATTACTTTTGTATTTTAGCTATTTTCTAACAATCATGATTAAGTTTGTTTTCTTTTATGCTTTCCAATGAGTAAACTCCATCTTTCACTGTTTCAAAACAGGCATTTTCTCTGTCACTGCTTGAGTTTCGTATTCCTCAGCGGCTGGATCTACTTTTGTATTTAGCTATTTTCTGACGATCATCAACAGTTAATTATAAAGTAATATATTCTAATGAATTTGTTTTGTCCGTCGTATTCAATTTTGACAGCAAACAGAAACTAACTTGAAAATTATACTGGAACTATTTCTTATTACGAACGTTCACACTAACAGAAGCGGTTGTGCAGTTGTGTATTGTAGTGCAATGAGGCTCCCGACAGGGCAAAATATTATATTAGCCAAAATCATTGGAAATCATAAAAGAAAAAGATTTGTGTTTACAAGATGTCATGATCACACAAATACGTATTCCGATGAGTGGTTGTGCGGTTGTGTATTGTAGTGTAATGAGGCTCCCGACAGGGCAGTTAAAATGAAAATGTTTGAAAAACAAATATTATATTAGCCAAAATCTTTGGAAATCATAAAAAAGAAGATTTGTGTTTATTAGTGTAAGTCTAATCTAGTCTAAGTGTAAAATCGTGATCACTCGTGGAAATAAAATCCCATCTTACACTAATAAACACAAATATCCTCTATATCTTGTCACATTGCAATTGAGATTTGAGAGTGAGTCGTGATAGCGCAATGGTAGCGCGTTCACTTCAGATGCACACCCCGCTGGAGCCGTTACGATTGTGCCCTTAGGAAAGGCATTTAATCCCACGCTGCCTCTTCTCTCTCCCTTCATCAGGAATGAGGTCTCGAGAGTGATTAGTAGTAGTTGTAAGAACTTGTTTCGCAATCAAGCTATAACAAAGAATCCATGCTTGAATCCCTATGTTATTTTATTCGTTGAAATTGGAACAATATTTACAAAAATGGGAAATTTTAATGAGTTTATACAAATTTATTTCAGCTCGATTGCTAAACAAGTTCCTACAAGTTATTATATGTTATGTTATGTTATATTTCGGGTTTTACGCCTGCATCAGCACCATTTTGGGCTATATCGCCGGCGGGCAGTTTACCTAACAATACCTTTCCTGGGCAGGCTCCAGCAGTTAACCAGTACTTCGGTGCACCAACCTCCTACAAGTTATATTAATCACTCTCGAGACCACATTCCTGATGGAATCCATCGTCACGAGGGAGAGCAAATAGAATTTAAATGCCTTGCCTATTAGGGCACACTTGGAACGGCTCCAGCTGGGCGTGAACTCCGGGCCTTTCACACCTGAAACGAACGCGCTACCACCGCGCTATCACAACTTTTCATTGACATCCAATATCCCCACTGAGAAATTAAATCTAAAACTACTTAAAAGTAACAATAGATTATTTGATATTAAAATTTTGATTTATAAACTTTTTCACCGTAGGAGTAGCAGCTTAATATGACTTCACAAAAAAAATTAATATTCTACAAAAACAATAACTTTATCAAAGAAAAGAAACCGTTATAAATAAATAAAGTTGAACTGTTTCCTTACCCATAATTCAAGCGAACGTTTTCATTTGACATGTCAGTATAACATGAGTCATTAACCTTACATAACAATATAAGGAAGTGAACTTGGGAGAATGACAGACAAACAGGCCCCAAGCCAGCGTAATAAAACACCCATACCAAAACTTTAGGAAACAAAACACTGCAACAAGTCAAATAAAGTCAGGCGGTAAAATTCTAAAACATCCGATAGAAGAACCTTATCGTGTAGACTGGTTCAATGTCAGTGACCTCAAAGAGACATACAAGACATACAAGGTTTATTTTTTTTGTCGGCAGAGTATCAGTCTGTTTGCACTTCAATACGCGATTAATTATTGCGGCATAAATGATATGACGCGTGAATAGTGGTCCCTCATTTATGAATGCACTGCATGCAAACTTTAATATCTCTATAAAGTTATGCAGCAGACATATGTCAGGCGTGTAGCTGGGCTATATAGTAGGTGTCGGCCATGGTAAACGAGCATCGTAAGTGGGTCTGGGGGCGAGGTAGGGTGGGCCCTCCTTGATGCACTTGTAGTATATAACATGCTTTCTTGTATACTAGTTCATGCACAGACGGATATGTAGTCCAGTGGTAACACGCTGGACTGGTAATCCAGGGATCGCAGGTTCGATCCCCCGTCTGACCCTAATAAAATTAACAGTCTTTCAGATGGGACGTTAAACCGAGGTCTCGTGTCGGTGCTTTACACCGTGCACGTAAAAGAACCAGAGGAGATTCTGGAATGGGTCTCTGTCTGTATCATGCACTATCCTCCAAAATCTAAAATAACTAATCTCTTCAGGAGGCGTCGCTCATATGGGCAACCGGTAGCGACGATAAATAAACGTAAACTAAAAAAAAAAAAAACTAGTTCATGCTACATTCATTTTCATAGTAACTTGTAAAGCTTTGAAAATTACACATTTTCCACTGGGAACTGGTCTCGAAATTAAGACACAGTACCCATATTGCCTCAACCCCCATTCATTTACTTCTTATTGCATTTACCCTTTTTTCGGAGCTCGGTGTAGGCCCGGGCCTAATTTCCCTCGGCTGGCTGATTAACACAGGATTGACTGTAATTGTATAGTCGATCTCGTGATCTCATTACTGATGTTATACATTTTCCCTCTATTAACCCATTCAACACCAAGTAACTGACATGTACTGGTCCATGATATTTTTAGACCAATAAATTAATAAGAAAATTACCTTTGGACCAGTTCATTTATCAAAATGGGTAATTATGTCTAAAAATAGTCATATCACTGGCAAAAAGTGCAGATCCTGAGCCGGCTCATCTGGATCTACACTTTTCATAAACCTATTTAGAGGCCTGTGGGGTTGAAAGGGTTAAGCAGCCACCTGTGCTAAGCAGCCACTTACTGTGATCAACTTACTGGCTGGCTGACTGGCTGCTTAACACAGGTTTGACTGTAATTGTTTAGTCGATCTCGAGATCTCATTACTGATGTTACATTTAGCCTCTATTAACCCTTTCAACCCCACAGGCCTCTAAATAGGCTTATGAAAAGTGTAGATCCAGATGAGTCGGCTCGTAACGAGCCGTCTCATCAGGATCTGCACTTTTTTGCCAGTAATAATTATTACTATTTTTAGATAAAATTACCCATTTTGATAAATGAACTGATCCAAATGTAATTTTGTTATTAATTTATTGGTCTAAAAATATCATGGACTAGTCCATGTCAGTTACTTGGGGTTAAAAGGGTAAGCAACCACCTGTGCTAAGCAGCCACTTACTGTGATTTCCTTACTGGCTGGCTGACTGGCTGCTTAACACAGGTTTGACTGTAGATATATATCATCGCTTAGTATTATTAACGTTCTTGTGGTTATCTCACACAATGCTCAGGTTTTCTTGTAACAACCTTTCCTAGTGAGGACACATTGTAAAGTATCGGGTTGCGTAGGGCGTATAATACCATTTCAATTTAATAAAAAAAGCTGAAATGTGAACAAACTACCACACAAACTGCACAATGGAAATAGATTACATATTGATTACTGAAGAACCCAAGGGTTTTAAACAGCACTTTGATTCCATACATCAAGCACCAAAGATATCGCCTAAATAGATGGCTTGATTTACTCCTTAACCTTTCAACCCCACAGGCCTAAATAGGCTTATGAAAAGTGTAGATCCAGATGAGCCGGCTCGTAACGAGCCGTCTCATCAGGATCTGCACTTTTTTGCCAGTAATAATTATTACTATTTTTAGATAAAATTACCCATTTTGATAAATGAACTGGTCCAAATGTAATTTTCTTATTAATTTATTGGTCTAAAAATAGCATGCACCAGTCCATGTCAGTTACTTGGGGTTGAAAGGGTTAATCCTCGACTTGGACTACCGTAGATACAATAATTACAGAACCTACAGGATTGTATTTGGGCTCCCCGGCCGCATGGCTGCCTCCGTTAAGTGGTAGCTGTAGCACAACATTAAGACGAGATTCATTGCTTGTAAATTACAGTGTTTTAGCAATAAGGTGACAGAATGAAGCTACCAGATAGACACTGTCGTATATCTCAATCAATTATTGGGTCTACAGGGCAAGTTCCGAGTCGAGAGATGGAGGGGGGGGGGGGGTGCATTAACCGCATTTTCATTATTTCATGACCACCTGTATTTACCTACATGACCACCTGTATCTACCTACATGACCACCTGTATTTACCTACATGACCACCTGTATTTACCTACATGACCACCTGAATTTACCTACATGACCACCTGTATTTACCTACATGATCACCTGAATTTACCTACATGACCACCTGTATTTACCTACATGACCACCTGTATTTACCTACATGACCACTGAATTTACCTACATGACCACCTGCATTTACCTACATGATCACCTGAATTTACCTACATGACCACCTGTATTGACATAGCCCACTGTATTACCTACATGATCACCTGAATTTACCTACATGACCACCTGTATTTACCTACATGACCACCTGAATTTACCTACATGACCACCTGCATTTACCTACATGATCACCTGAATTTACCTACATGACCACCTGTATTGACATACATGCCCACCTGTATTTACCTACATGATCACCTGAATTTACCTACATGACCACCTGTATTGACATACATGCCCACCTGTATCTACCTACATGCCCACCTGTATTTACCTACATGCCCACCTGTATTTACCTACATGACCACCTGAATTTACCTACATGACCACCTGTATTTACCTACATGATCACCTGAATTTACCTACATGACCACCTGTATTTACCTACATGACCACCTGTATTTACCTACATGACCACCTGAATTTACCTACATGACCACCTGCATTTACCTACATGATCACCTGAATTTACCTACATGACCACCTGTATTGACATACATGCCCACCTGTATTTACCTACATGATCACCTGAATTTACCTACATGACCACCTGTATTGACATACATGCCCACCTGTATCTACCTACATGCCCACCTGTATTTACCTACATGCCCACCTGTATTTACCTACATGATCACCTGAATTTACCTACATGACCACCTGTATTTACCTACATGACCACCTGTATTTACCTACATGACCACCTGAATTTACCTACATGACCACCTGTATTTACCTACATGATCACCTGAATTTACCTACATGACCACCTGTATTTACCTACATGACCACCTGTATTTACCTACATGACCACCTGTATTTACCTACATGACCACCTGTATTTACCTACATGACCACCTGAATTTACCTACATGACCACCTGCATTTACCTACATGATCACCTGAATTTACCTACATGACCACCTGTATTGACATACATGCCCACCTGTATCTACCTACATGCCCACCTGTATTTACCTACATGCCCACCTGTATTTACCTACATGACCACCTGTATCTACCTACATGGCCACCTGTATCTACCTACATGACCACCTGTATTTACCTACATGCCCACCTGAATTTACCTACATGACCACCTGTATTGACATACATGCCCACCTGTATCTACCTACATGCCCACCTGTATTTACCTACATGCCCACCTGTATTTACCTACATGACCACCTGTATTTACCTACATGGCCACCTGTATTTACCTACATGGCCACCTGTATTTACCTACATGACAACCTGTATTTACCTACATGACCACCTGTATTTACCTACATGACCACCTGTATTTACCTACATGACAACCTGTATTTACCTACATGACCACCTGTATTTACCTACATGACAACCTGTATCTATCCCCACATGTCCATCTGTATTTACCTACATGGCCACCTGTATTTACCTACATGACCACCTGTATTTACCTACATGACCACCTGTATTTACCTACATGACCACCTGTATTTACCTACATGACCACCTGTATTGACATACATGCACACCTGTATTTACATACATGCCCACCTGTATCTATCGCCACATGTCCATATTTATTTACATACATGACCACCTGTATTTACATACATGCCCACCTGTACTTACATACTTCTCCACCTGTATCTATCCCCACATGTCCACCTGTATCTATCTCCACATGTCCACCTGTATCTATCCCCACATGTCCACCTGTATCTATCCCCACATGTCCACCTGTATCTATCCCCACATGTCCACCTGTATCTATCCCCACATGTCCACCTGTATCTATCTCCACCTGTATCTATCCCCACATGTCCACCTGTATCTATCTCCACCTGTATCTATCCCCACATGTCCACCTGTATCTATCCCCACATGTCCACCTGTATCTATCCCCACATGTCCACCTGTATCTATCCCCACATCCCCACCTGTATCTATCCCCACATGTCCATCTGTATCTATCTCCACCTGTATCTATCCCCACCTGTATCTATCCCCACATGTCCACCTGTATCTATCTACACATGTCCACCTGTATCTATCCCCACATGGTCCACCTGTATCTATCCCCACATCTCCACCTGTATCTATCCCCACATCTCCACCTGTATCTATCCCACATGTCAACCTGTATCTATCCCCACATGTCCACCTGTATCTATCCCCACCTGTATCTATCCCCACATGTCCACCTGTATCTATCTCCACCTGTATCTATCTCCACCTGTATCTATCCCCACATGTCCACCTGTATCTATCCCCACATGCCCACCTGTATCTATCCCCACATGTCCACCTGTATCTATCCCCACATCCCCACCTGTATCTATCCCCACATGTCCCTGTATCTATCCCCACATGTCCACCTGTATCTATCCCCACATGTCCACCTGTATCTATCCACCTGTATCTATCTCCACCTGTATCTATCCCCACATGTCCACCTGTATCTATATCCAGCTGTATCTATCCCCACATGTCCACCTGTATCTATCCCACATGTCCACCTGTATCTATCCCCACATGTCCACCTGTATCTATCCCCACATGTCCACCTGTATCTATCCCCACATGTCCACCTGTATCTATCCCCACATGTCCACCTGTATCTATCCCCCACATGTCCACCTGTATCTATCCCCATGTACACCTGTATCTATCCCCACCTGTATCTATCCCCACATGTCCACCTGTATCCCCACCTGTATCTATCCCCACATGTCCACCTGTATCTATCTCCACCTGTCCCCACCTGTATCTATCCCCATGTCCACCTGTATCTATCTCACCTGTATCTATCCCCACATGTCCACCTGTATCTATCCCCACATGTCCACCTGTATCTATCCCCACCTGTATCTATCCCCACATGTCCACCTGTATCTATCCCCACATGTCCACCTGTATCTATCCCCACATGTCCACCTGTATCTATCCCCACATGTCATCTGTATCTATCCCCACCTGTATCTATCCCCACATGTCCACCTGTATCTATCCCCATGTCCACCTGTATCTATCCCACATGCCCACCTGTATCTATCCCCACATGTCCACATTTATCTACACACATGACCACCTGTATCTACACACATGCCCACCTGTACATACACACATCCCCACCTGTATCTATCCCCACATGTCCACCTGTATCTATCTCCACATGTCCACCTGTATCTATCCCCACATCTCCACCTGTATCTATCCCCACATGTCCACCTGTATCTATCCCCACATGTCCACCTGTATCTATCCCCACATGTCCACCTGTATCTATCCCCACCTGTATCTATCCCCACATGTCCACCTGTATCTATCCCCACATGTCCACCTGTATCTATCCCCACATGTCCACCTGTATCTATCCCCACCTGTATCTATCCCCACCTGTATCTATCCCCACATGTCCACCTGTATCTATCCCCACATGTCCACCTGTATCTATCCCCACATGTCCACCTGTATCTATCCCCACATGTCCACCTGTATCTATCCCCACATGTCCACCTGTATCTATCTCCACATGTCCACCTGTATCTATCCCCACATGTCCACCTGTATCTATCCCCACCTGTCCACCTGTCCACCTGTATCTATCCCCACCTGTATCTATCCCCACATGTCCACCTGTATCTATCCCCACATGTCCACCTGTATCTATCCCCACATGTCCACCTGTATCTATCCCCACATGTCCACCTGTATCTATCCCCACCTGTATCTATCCCCACCTGTAACTATCCCCACATGTCCACCTGTATCTATCCCCACATCTCCACCTGTATCTATCCCCACATGTCCACCTGTATCTATCCCCACATGTCCACCTGTATCTATCCCCACCTGTATCTATCCCCACATGTCCACCTGTATCTATCCCCACCTGTCCACCTGTATCTATCTCCACCTGTATCTATCCCCACATGTCCACCTGTATCTATCCCCACATGTCCACCTGTATCTATCCCCACATGTCCACCTGTATCCATCCCGTATCTGTCTGTATTAACCTCTGCATGTACCCCGATGCCTGCCTCAGTCACCCACCTACATAGAGTATTGACCTCTGTATGTACCCGCTCCCCATACCTGCCTCACCCACCCACCCACCCACATAGAGTATTGACCTCTGTATGTCCCCCCCACCCATGCCTGCCTCACCCACCCACCTACAGTTCCGCTGGGAACAAGGAACGTTAGATTTACCTGATCATAGAGTATTGACCTCTGTGTCTACACCCATGCCTGCATCACCCACCAACAGAGTATTGACCTCTGTATCTACACCCATGCCTGCCTCAAGCATCCACCTACAGTTCCGCTGGGAGCTAGGAACGTTAGATTTACCTGATCATAGAGTATTGACCTCTGTGTCTACACCCATGCCTGCATCACCCAACAACAGAGTATTGACCTCTGTATCTACACCCATGCCTGCCTCACCCATCCACCTACAGTTCCGCTGGGAGCATGGTACATGTACATTAGATCTACCTGATCATAGTTAGATCTACCGGATCATAGTTAGATTTACCAGATCATAGTTAGATTTACCCAATCATAGTTAGATTTACCCAATCATAGTTAGATTTACCGGATCATAGTTAGATTTACCTGATAGATCTACCTGATCATAGTTAGATTTACCTGATCATAGTTAGATTTACCCAATCATAGTTAGATTTACCGGATCATAGTTAGATTTACCTGATAGATCTACCTGATCATAGTTAGATTTACCCAATCATAGTTAGATTTACCCAATCATAGTTAGATTTACCGGATCATAGTTAGATTTACCCGATAGATCTACCTGATCATAGTTAGATTTACTGGATCATAGTTAGATTTACCTGATAGATCTACCTGATCATTGTTAGATTTACCTGATCATATTTAGATTTACCCGATCATAGTTAGATTTACCTGATCATATTTAGATTTACCCGATCATAGTTAGATTTACAGGATCATAGTTAGATTTACTGGATCATAGTTAGATTTACCGGACCATAGTTAGATTTACCGGATCATAGTTAGATTTACCTGATCATTGTTAGATTTACCTGATCATATTTAGATTTACCCAATCATAGTTAGATTTACCCGATCATAGTTAGATTTACCGGATCATAGTTAGATTTACCGGATCATAGTTAGATTTACCGGACCATAGTTAGATTTACCTGATAGATTTACCTGATCATAGTTAGATTTACCAGATCATAGTTAGATTTACCGGATCATAGTTAGATTTACCGGATCATAGTTAGATTTACCTGATCATAGTTAGATTTACCTGATCATAGTTAGATTTACCGGATCATAGTTAGATTTACCTGATCATAGTTAGATTTACCTGATCATAGTTAGATTTACCGGATCATAGTTAGATTTACCAGATCATAGTTAGATTTATCTGATCATAGTTAGATTTACCTGATCATAGTTAGATTTACCGGATCATAGTTAGATTTACCGGATCATAGTTAGATTTACCAGATCATAGTTAGATTTACCGTATCATAGTTAGATTTACCTGATCATAGTTAGATTTACCTGCTCATAGTTAGATTTACCGGATCATAGTTAGATCTACCGGATCATAGTTAGATCTACCGGATCATAGTTACCGGTAGATTTACCTGATCATAGTTAGATTTACCTGATAGATTTACCGGATCATAGTTAGATCTACCGGATCATAGTTACCTGATAGATTTACCTGATCATAGTTAGATTTACCGGATCATAGTTAGATTTACCTGATCATAGTTAGATTTACCTGATAGATTTACCAGATCATAGTTAGATCTACCGGATCATAGTTAGATCTACCGGATCATAGTTAGATCTACCGGATCATAGTTAGATTTACCTTATCATTGTTAGATTTACCGGATCATAGTTAGATCTACCGGATCATTGTTAGATTTACCGGATCATAGTTAGATCTACCGGATCATAGTTAGATCTACCGGATCATAGTTAGATTTACCTGATCATAGAATATTCCCATCATATAAGATCCACCACAATGTATAACAGTCATATAATGAGCAGATTTCATATATAGATCAGTATGCATATGGGAAATCATTAATTCTTTGTATGTGTCATTACCCTATGACTTTGGCCTCCTTATATAGAGGTTAGTTGTTGGTTTCAGCGTATGATCGAAATATATATATATATATATTATATTGGTGTTTAATCATATTTTTGCACACAATAACGTTGCTACTTTCATTTTGGCACCAACTGTCAGCGCAAATTCCATGACGTCACTAAATTGTCATGACGTCACTAAATTGTCATGATGTCACTAAATTGTCATGACGTCACTAAATTGCCATGATGTCACTAAATTGTCATGACGTCACTAAAGTGTCATGACGTCACTAAATTGTCATGACGTCACTAAATTGTCATGACGTCACTAAAGTGTCATGACGTCACTATGCAAAGCAGCTTTATATTTATGTTTTAAACACCGTTATAACTGCGTCAAGACCTCTTTTAACCCTTTCAACCCCACAGGCCTCTAAATAGGCTTATGAAAAGTGTAGATCCAGATGAGCCGGCTCGTAACGAGCCGTCTCATCAGGATCTGCACTTTTTTGCCAGTAATAATTATTACTATTTTTAGATAACATTACCCATTTTGATAAATGAACTGGTCCAAAGGTAATTTTCTTATTAATTTATTGGTCTAAAAATAGCATGCACCAATCCATGTCAGTTACTTGGGGTTGAAAGAGTTAAATCGTAGTTTGTCTTACAAATTAAAATAGAAATATGCATACAGTATTTAAAGTTTAATTTACAAACTATAAGGATTAATTAACTGAAACTTGTTTGTTTAGAAGGACTTGTCAGCTTAATTGCGAAACAAGTTCTTACAACTTATATTAATCACTCTCGAGACCTCATTTCTGATGGAATCCATCACCACGAGGGAGAGAGAAGAGGCAATGTGGCATTTAAATGCCTTGTCTATGGGCGGGGACGATCGTAAAGGCTCCAGTGCGGCTCAAACTCCAGACCTTTCGCACCTGAAGCGGACGCGCTACCACGACTTCCACATTTGTCAGTTCAATATTTGATAAAGATATGTGTCTCTTCAGTTAACGGGCGAGTGGTTCCAGTTTAGAGTGGTTCCGGTTTAGAGTGGTTCCGGTTTAGAGGGGTTCCGGTTTAGAGGGGTTCCAGTTTAGAGGGGTTCCAGTTTAGAGGAGTTCTGGTTTAACAGGTTCCGGTTTAGAGGAGTTCTGGTTTAGAGGAGTTCTGGTTTAACAGGTTCCGGTTTAGAGGAGTTCTGGTTTAACAGGTTCCGGTTTAGGAGTTCTGGTTTAGAGGAGTTCTGGTTTAACAGGTTCTGGTTTAGAGGAGTTCTGGTTTAGAGGAGTTCTGGTTTAACAGGTTCCGGTTTAGAGGAGTTCTGGTTTAACAGGTTCCGGTTTAGAGGAGTTCCGGTTTAGAGTGGTTCCGGTTTAGAGGAGTTCCGGTTTAGAGGGGTTCCGGTTTAGAGGAGTTCTGGTTTAGAGTGGTTCCGGTTTAGAGGAGTTCCGGTTTAGAGTGGTTCCGGTTTAGAGGAGTTCCGGTTTAGAGTGGTTCTGGTTTAGAGGAGTTCCGGTTTAGAGGGGTTCCGGTTTAGAAGGGTTCCGGTTTAGAGGAGTTCCGGTTTAGAGGAGTTCCGGTTTAGAGGGGTTCCGGTTTAGAGGGGTTCCGGTTTAGAGGGGTTCCGGTTTAGAAGGGTTCACCCTGTACAATTTCTCTATTTAGAAGATTGGGCTTAGTTTTGTCAAACTAAAATACAGCACATCACCCTGATTTTGGTATAATTTGTATGGATGACCTTAAGCTGTACTAAATTCGTGAGGTTTCTAATATTTTAATGAAGCCAGCAGAGCAAATATTACAAAACATTATGCAAATAGCTGCCAAATGCAATCAAAACCGGATCATTTAAATTTAGAAATGACAGGCATTATAACATAACTGGGAGACGCTATCTCCACAGTGAATCAATAAGGCAATAAATCCAGGTATAGCTTGTAGTGTTGTCTGCTTTATGGTTACATCCAGGTAACAACATACAATGACACAGCCCTGCCAACGATCAATATTCAACTATAGCCCAGATGCTTCATGTAACATGTTTCAGTTGCCGAGATTGAGAGATTTCGAACATGTACTTTATGTCACTGAAAACGTAATTTGTCACCAGATACAATCAAAACGGTCTATACAAAATTTTCGAAAAAGCACGATTGCGGAACTAGTGCTTACATCTTCAGAGTAATCTCTCTTGCGAGAAATACATCGACATGAATGAGGCAGTAGAGGAAATGTGGCAGTCAATGTTTTTCCTAACTTAGGACACCCACTGTGAAAATATACACGAGTGTTCACAACAAAAGTTTGCATGCAAGAAGTATAGAAAAGCCATTTTAACCCATTCAACACCAAGTAACTGACATGGACTGGTGCATGATATTAACCCATTCAACAACAAGTAACTGACATGGACTGGTGCATGATATTAACCCATTCAACAACAAGTAACTGACATGGACTGGTGCATGATATTAACCCATTCAACAACAAGTAACTGACATGGACTGGTGCATGATATTAACCTATTCAACAACAAGTAACTGACATGGACTGGTGCATGATATTAACCCATTCAACACTAAGTAACTAACATGGACTGGTGCATGATATTAACCCATTCAACAACAAGTAACTGACATGGACTGGTGCATGATATTAACCCATTCAACACCAAGTAACTGACATGGACTGGTGCATGATATTAACCCATTCAACAACAAGTAACTGACATGGACTGGTGCATGATATTAACCCATTCAACAACAAGTAACTGACATGGACTGGTGCATGATATTAACCCATTCAACAACAAGTAACTGACATGGACTGGTGAATGATATTAACCCATTCAACACTAAGTAACTGACATGGACTGGTGCATGATATTAACCCATTCAACAACAAGTAACTGACATGGACTGGTGCATGATATTAACCCATTCAACACCAAGTAACTGACATGGACTGGTGCATGATATTAACCAATTCAACACTGAGTAACTGACATGGACTGGTGCATGATATTAATCCATTCAACACTGAGTAACTGACATGGACTGGTGCATGATATTAACCCATTCAACACCAAGTAACTAACATGGACTGGTGCATGATATTAATCCATTCAACACTGAGTAACTGACATGGACTGGTGCATGATATTAACCCATTCAACACCAAATAACTGACATGGACTGGTGTATGATATTAACCCATTCAACACCAAGTAACTGACATGGACTAGTGCATGATATTAACCCATTCAACACCAAGTAACTGACATGGACTGGTGCACGATATTAACCCATTCAACAACAAGTAACTGACATGGACTGGTGCATGATATTAACCCATTCAACAACAAGTAACTGACATGGACTGGTGCACAATATTAACCCATTCAACACCACGTAACTGACATGGACTGGTGCACGATATTTTTTAGACCAATAAATTAATCAGAAAATTACATTTGGACCAGTTCATTTATCAAAATGGGTAATTTTGTCTAAAGATAGTAATATTACTGGCAAAAAACTGCAGATCTGGATCTACACTTTTTGTAAGCCTATTTAGAAGTCTGTAGTATTGAAAGGGCTAAGTAATGCAATCCACTTGTATTTATTGTATACATAATTATTTGTAGTAAATTATGTTATATAAAGTCGAATAAATATGTTTAAATCAAAGGGTTAATTTCGGTTTTCATCTTGCAGTCAGTAATTTAAACACAGTCTACAACATTAATTATCTTGTGTAGTTTTCCTGTGACATGAATTACATTATCCCTTACATTATCCCGATATTCAACTTGACCTTTAAGTTAACGGGTTTTCACCCTTGAATACTTGGAAGGCTATCACTTACTTTTGATCTAACTTTCTTTAAATTTTATAACACAGAGATCCATTATTTCTTCATGTATTCTTCAAATTTGGTGGTTTTTTTGTGTGCCTTTGTTCTGCTGGTTTTTTCGCTTTTAAAATAACTTCCATCTTGGTTTTTGAAACAGAGCAAAGCATTATAAAGAAATGTTTTGTTGTTTTTATTCAACTTGAAAAGGGCAAATTTGAGTTAGTGTGTGTCGCAGAAGCGTGGTATTTGACATATAGGACATTATACACCTTAATTGTCTGCTCAAATAAAGGGTCTATTTTACAGTTAATTAATTGTGACATGCTTACAAATAATTGATTATGCAAGAGACTTCCTCCCCCATCTTCCCATCATGACAAATAAAACCAGAAGCAAAATATGTATTCATAGCAGTGTGAGTGTCAATTGTTTTACAAACCTTTTCCTTTCTTTGAATTGACTGTTTTGCCTGTGGCTCTGCAATGTTTGATTGTTCATCAACATTGGATCCATCCACTTTGGTATCTTTGCCTTCTTTAGGATTTAAATTCGGGCTTTCCTGACTTGTTTGTAGACTATGTTGGTTGGATAATACACAGGTTTTGTTCACATTCATTTCAATGTCTATATAATCTTCAGATTTGCTTTTTTTGCATTTTACTGGTTCATTTTCATCTAGGTCTACAGGTAGTGCTGTTTCTTCAGTTGTTTCTTTGATAATTAATTCAAAACTATCAACCTGAGCTGGCAGATCATCTTTCCTGCCAGAACTGTCTGTAATATCATCAGTATTATCTACATTGGTTTTCTCTGCAATTATGTTCTCCTCTATCTGTTCATCTATAGAACTCTTCGTTGTCACATCATCAGTAATTTCATCACTTACATCCACATCATCAGTTACATCTATACTGTTTTCATCAGTAGTTACATTCTTTATTGTGCGATCAATATGTACACTCCCTTCAAGTACTTCAGTCACAGATATTTTTTCCACTATTGCATCGGTAACATCATCATTGATAGCCCTAACATCAATTAATTTAGTCTGGGCTTCTTCAATATACATTCCATTAACCACCATATCACATTCGTCAGTCTCTATCACTATCCCTTGTAAATCATTAATCACTTCCTTTATGAATTTGTCAATCTTCTCCTTATCGAGAATCCGTTCATCCGTCTGTATGTCATGTACATCATAAATTTCTCCCATTCTTTCACTTTCTATAGTTTCTACTTCAATTGGTTCCATCTTTGATGATTCTTTAAATGCATTCACACCTTCAACTGCTGAATGAACTGCACTGATAGTATTTACTTTACTCTCATCTATACATTCTTCTTCATAATCATCCACTGAACCGTATTCACGTGTACTACTTACTGGCTGTCTTTCATTTGTACCAGGTACTGCTTCATTTGTATTTCTTACATCACCAACTTCCACTTGAATCTCTCTTTGTACAATATCTGAAGTATCAGGATCAGTTATTTCTTTCTCATTATTGTTGTCCAACTCTTCAACATCATTGCTTTTTGATTCTTCTATTCTTTCAGTAGTGCTTGTTTCAGAAGGGTTTGAGAATTTGGCCTGCTCTCTAAATATACCATCATTTCCATCAGTTCCTGTTTCTTCTCCTTCATTAACTTGTATCTTGTTAACCATATCACAACTTTCTATATTAATGTCATTTAATTCATTTGCTTCACTTAAAGACTGCTGCGCATCTTGAGTAATGGAATGATCAACATTCAACATTTCACCTGGTTCCTCATTCACTTCTCTTTGACCGTTCATTAATTTATCATCTCTGGATCCATTACTATCACTGTCAGCTGTTTCCTCTTTAGTTGCTCTATAATGTACATCACTACTCTCATCCAGATCAACTTCAGCATTCAGTCCAGTTGTAAAATCTCTAGTAGACACACCAATTATATCCATAAAATCCACTTTCAATTTAATATCTGCAACACAATCTTTATCCGCCATGAAAACATCCTCTCTATGACCGTTCATTATTTTATCACCCAATGATTCATTAATATCATAATCAGCTGTTTCATATTTGTCTGCTTTATCATTTGCATCCATATCGAGATCAACTTCAGCATTCAGTCCAGTTGTAAAATCTCGTCCTTGCAACGACACACCAATAATATCAATAAAATCCACATTTAATTTAATACCTGCAACTGCATCGATATCCTTCCTGAAAACATCTTTATCAGTGTCGTCTACATATTTCACTATATCCATATTCAACACAAAATCCCACAATTAAACTCATCCGGCTTCAATACCTGGCTGAAAAACCGTACACTGGAAATGTTTTGTCTGTCTATCAGCTGTCGTGGTTACGCTGATCATGAATATATAAATTGATTTTCTTGAGAAAATTCAATACTTGGCTGCTTATACCTGGGTGCCTCGTAGATCTCCAAGTGGCAGCTGAAATTACAACGTATTTTAAATATTAATAGATATTAACTATCATTTTATAAATGTCATCCAAGAAGCAAAATGGAACAATTTGTCATATTGTTGCTTTATTGGAACAGTCATATTAGAAGGAGAAATGAGATCTTGAAATTCAAGTACCTACATCACAGGTGCTTGGTTGTTGAGCTGCATCTCTCAAAAACATCATAATACAACATATTATACCCAAATTATATTGCGTAGCCTTCTAATAAGGCTATATGGAATTTTCTTTAGAGTGACTATAGGGTAAGGAAGGTGGGCCGGAGGAGTTTGGGAGGAAAGGGTGGATAGAGGGAGTTTGGAAGGGAGTGATGTATGGATGCAGGGTTCAATCTAGGTCAGAATTTTGGGAGAAGTGAGAAAGCACGTGATCGCTTCCTTAAATGGTGTTCTTTAATATACTTCTGCAAAATAGGGTTAAAATGCACAGTACAACCATTAAATACAACATTTCAATAGAAGGATTGCTTTATAAAGTAATCTTACTAGACAAAATTTTGTTTGAAAATTGTAAAAACCAAAATATATACATATATATATATTTTTTTTTTTAGGGAGAAGTGGGGCCCCCAGAGGGCGAAGTCAGGGTCCCTAGGGCGACAATTTCGCCCACATTGCCCTCTAGAATGATCCCTGTGGATGTAGGGAGTTTGGGAGGAAAGGGTGGATGGAGGTAGTTTGGGAGGGAGTGATGTATAGATGTAGGAAGTTTGGGAGGAAAGGGTGGATAGAGGGAGTTTGGGAGGGAGTGATGTATGTATGTAGGGAGTTTGTGAGGAAATGGTGGCGGGAGTTTGGGAGGGAGTGATGTATAGATGTAGGAAGTGTGGGAGGAAAGGGTGGATAGATGAAGTTTGGGAGGAAAGGGTGGATAGAGGAAGTTTGGGAGGGAATGATGTAGGGAGTTTGGGAGGAAAGGGTGGATAGAGGGAGTTTGGGAGGAAAGGGTGGATAGAGGGAGTTTGGGAGGAAAGGGTGGATAGAGGGAGTTTGGGAGGAAAGGGTGGATGGAGGGAGTTTGGGAGGAAAGGGTGGATAGAGGGAGTTTGGGAGGAAAGGGTGGATAGAGGGAGTTGGGAGGAAGTGATGTATGGATGTAGGGAGTTTGGGAGGAAAGGGTGGATAGAGGAAGTTTGGGAGGAAAGGGTGGATAGAGGAAGTTTGGGAGGAAAGGGTGGATAGAGGAAGTTTGGGAAGAAAGGGTGGATAGAGGGAGTTTGGGAGGGAGTGATGTATGGATGCAGGGAGTTTGGGAGGAAAGGGTGGATGGAGGGAGTTTGGGAGGGAGTGATGTATAGATGTAGGGAGTTTGGGAGGAAAGGGTGGATGGAGGGAGTTTGTGAGGGAGGAATGAGTTTGGGAAGGAGTTTTGGATGGAAGGATTGG
The DNA here is from genome assembly GCA_014843695.1 of Archivesica marissinica. Taxonomy (NCBI): domain Eukaryota; kingdom Metazoa; phylum Mollusca; class Bivalvia; order Venerida; family Vesicomyidae; genus Archivesica; species Archivesica marissinica. The sequence continues at coordinate 36,025,320 of CM026400.1, read as the reverse complement.
GGCTAAAAAAGGAGTTGGGGATGGGGTGTTTGGAAGGATGGAGGAAATTTAGGAAGGAGCGAGTTGTAGGTGGGTGGGGAGATCATGTGATGGCAGACTTGTGGGGGAGGTATGTAGTTGGAGGAGTGAGGGATTTTGGGAGGGAATGAGTAGTTATAGAGAATAAATAGAAAAAACAAACAAATGAAAGAAGATAATGACACATGAATCCCCGATTGTATTACAATTGAATTTGCCCCAGGGCTCTCACTGACTGAGTGCATTTTCAGGGGTCTCACCGACTCGAGTGCATTTTCAGGGCTCTCACTGACTAGCGTACACATACTACTACGGTAATACTCGTAGAACATGCAATGTCATCCATTATCTACCCTAATGAATGTCAACTTGGCTGTACAGTGTATGACTGTACATTGTTTTATAACTAAGTAGGTAGGTTGGTCTATGGTTAATTGGCCCTACAGTGAATATACAACACTAATTAATGGCTGCGGTGGGCCAAGGTGGCAAACTGCAAAACTAGATGGAAGGCAATTAGTCTATGCTGACCAATTATTCACTGCTGGGGGCGGGGCTCTCGTGAAGCATGTTTTCCAATCACCACCACACATCCTACTAAATACCGTATATTTCCGGCCATAAGTCGAACATTTTCCGATACAGACAATTAATGAATGTGGTAGATGGATGAATGCGGTAGATGGATGAATGTGGTAGATGGATGAATGTGGTAGATGGATGGATGAATGCAGTAGATGGATGAATGCAGTAGATGGATGAATGCAGTAGATGGATGAATGTGGTAGATGGATGAATGCAGTAGATGGATGAATGTGGTAGATGGATGAATATGTGGTAGATGGATGAATGTGGTGGATGGATGAATGTAGTAGATGGATGAATGTGGTAGATGGATGAATGCAGTAGATGGATGAATGTGGTAGATGGATGAATGCAGTACATGGATGAATGTGGTAGATGGATGAATGTGGTAGATGGATGAATGCAGTAGATGTATGAATGTGGTAGATGGATGAATGCAGTAGATGGATGAATGTGTGGTGGATGGATGAATGTGGTGGATGGATGAATGTGGTGGATGGATGAATGCAGTAGATGGATGAATGTGGTAGATGGATGAATGTAGTAGATGGATGAATGTAGTAGATGGATGAATGTGGTAGATGGATGAATGTGGTAGATGGATGAATGTGGTAGATGGATGAATGTGGTAGATGGGTGAATGTGGTAGATGGATGAATGCAGTAGATGGATGAATGTGGCAGATGGATGAATGTGGTAGATGGATGAATGCAGTAGATGGATGAATGTGGTGGATGGATGAATGCGGTGGATGGATTAATGAATGTGATATATGGATGAATGTGGTAGATGGATGAATGTGGTAGATGGATGAATGCAGTAGATGGATGAATGCAGTAGATGGATGAATGTGGTAGATGGATGAATGTGGTAGATGGATGATTGTGGTAGATGGATGAATGTGGCAGATGGATGAATGTGGTGGATGGATGAATGCAGTAGATGGATGAATATGTGGTAGATGGATGAATATGTGGTGGATGGATGAATGCAGTAGATGGATGAATGTGGTAGAAGGATGAATGTGGTAGATGGATGAATGCAGTAGATGGATGAATGCAGTAGATGGATGAATATGTGGTAGATGGATGAATATGTGGTAGATGGATGAATATGTGGTGGATGGATGAATGTGGTAGATGGATGAATGCAGTAGATGGATGAATGTGGTAGATGGATGAATGTGGTAGATGGATGGATGCAGTAGATGGATTAATGCGGTAGATGGCTAAATGCGGTAGATGGATGAATGTGGTAGATGGATGAATGTGGTGGATGGATGAATGCGGTGGATGGATGAATGGACAAATGAGATTTCTGTGAATATATACAACACTTGCTATGATCTTCAAGAAAATAAATGTGTGAAAGTTAAATCACCCACGAATCTGGAAATATTGCACCACTTGCAAATGACTTCACATACCTAAACTTCATTCAGCCCACATATTTCACGCAAGACGACACAATCTCGTAGATGTAATATGTCATATCGTTATTGTATACGTGTTAAAATTATTTAATGTTGCTAATTACATGTATGCTCCGAGTGTCGTGCAACATTGCCGGGAGCTAAACACATGCATGATCAAACTGCTTGTCAAACTAGAAACATGCAAAATAACATGCAAAGTTACAAAAACAACATACATTTACATTGAGATAACAAACAACATACATTTACATTGAGATAACAAACAACATACATTTACATTGAGATAACAAACAACATACATTTACATTGAGATAACAAACAACATACATTTACATTGAGATAACAAACAACATACATTTACATTGAGATAACAAACAACATACATTTACATTGAGATAACAAACAACATACATTTACATTGAGATAACAAACAACATACATTTACATTGAGATAACAAACAACATACATTTACATTGAGATAACAAACAACATACATTTACATTGAGATAACAAACAACA
>CM026400.1:35884848-36021762 GCA_014843695.1 Archivesica marissinica | reverse complement strand
CGATCCCGCCTATAAGACGATCCCTCCTATAAGACGATCCCTCCTATAAGACGATCCCGCCTATAAGACGATCCCTCCTATAAGACGATCCCTCCTATAAGACGATCCCGCCTATAAGACGATCCCTCCTATAAGACGATCCCTCCTATAAGACGATCCCGCCTATAAGACGATCCCGCCTATAAGACGATCCCTCCTATAAGACGATCCCTCCTATAAGACGATCCCTCCTATAAGACGATCCCTCCTATAAGACGATCCCGCCTATAAGACGATCCCTCCTATAAGACGATCCCTCCTATAAGACGATCCCGCCTATAAGATGACCTACCGGGGAAGTGTGTGAGATGGTACGGTGGTCGCCATATCGGACAGGTGGGTTTTCTCCGGGTACTCCGGTTTCCTCCCACACGAATGACCACATTTACGCTTTCATTCGCGCCAACGAGAGTGATTAATATAAGTTGTTAATCGTTGTAAAATAAAAAAGTTTAAAAAGACGACCCCCCCCCCCACACTTTGGTCCTGAAATCTTTGGGTTTGTTTGTTTTTTACATTTTATTTATCGTGTCACTACCAGTTGCCCATATCAGCTACGCCTCCTAAAGATATTAGTCATTTTAGATTTTTGGAGGATAGTGCAATGATACAGATAGAGACCCATTCCAGAATCTCCTCTGGGTTTTTTACGTGCACAGTGTAAAGCACCGACACGAGACCTCGGTTTAAAGTCCCATCTGAAAGACTGTTGATTTTAATAGAGTCAGACGGGGGATCGAACCTGTGATCACTGGACTACAGATTCGTCTGTCTGTGGGTATTTGGCATGCACTCACATATATGACGGGTTGATAAAATGTACACCAGACATGAGATTATAAATTGCATGTTTGGCCAGTGTAAGTTGAAGAAATGTTCAGTGTCGGAGTGCTTTCTTAGACTAACTATGGATACCATTTAGCACATGTGTTTAGCACTCACTTTGAGGTCATAATCTGGTGGTAAAAAACTCGTCTTATAGGCGATAATTTATGTAGATACTAAAAGAAAATGCTAAAATTAAAAAAATATGTATAAAAATAATGTCTCGCTTCCCACCAATGCAACCCGGGTTCGAACCTCGGACCAGGATGTGAGATGGTACGGTGGACGCCAGAGCGGACAGGTGGGTTTTTGTCTGGGTACTCCGGTTTCCTCCCACATGAATGACAACATTTACCCTTTCATCCGCGCCAACGAGAGTGATTAATATAAGTCATTATAAACTTGTTTCGCAATCGTTGAAAAATAAATAAAGTTTAAATTAATTAATGTCTTAATTAATTAATAATTTTTTAAATCTTCCAATTTATTACTATTCATAAATCTCAAACAGTTATATTCTTTTACATACTTTATTTAAGCTATCATTTATTTCATACACATATTTCTGAACAAATTCCATTTACATTTTACATGTATAGTATACCGGTAATATAGTTCATGCCGAAAACTAAAGATATTTTATTATCACAATAATCCATAAAACCAGTTTTGTAAATAATATTAAATTTCTTTATAACAATGTCCGTATCTCATCGTATTAATATGTCAATATATTAATCCAAAATATTATATATATCCTTTTTTCTACTTTATTCATCACTATAATCACCCAAAGCACAGTTGCCACAGATTTTCAATCAATTCAATTTAAATAAATACTAATCAATCAATCTCAAGTTCGTTATACAAATATTTTCATTATACAAATATAAAAAGCCAATTCTTACTTTTTAAACAATCTTTTTATCAAATCCACTATTCTACAACCACTGGTCTCAAACTGCATTTACACTCGACCATAAAAACGTGACACAAATTTCCTCTTTCCGTTGCGAGATAAAAATCCATGTTTGTTCAGCAAGTTGTATCAAACTGAATGTTAACATGGCTTTGTGTGTCAGGCTGCACTGTATAACGACAACAACGTCACAGTCTACAGGTAAAGAAAGAAGAGAACTTTACAACGGTACCTGTATGGCTGTATCTTACAACAGTGAGGTTTACAACCCATGTAATTATAAAACCAATTGAGCCAGTTTGTAGTTTACATGCCTCAATTAGTACGGCAAGTAACTAAATAGGTAAGTATGTAAGTAAATTTTCTATTTAGAGCGGTTAACCCAATTTAGCTGATCTAATCTTCCACGGGATCCCTGTTATCCCATCTCCCCGTAGAGATAAAGTCATCTTCCATACATACGGCTGCAATCTGCTAAATGGAAGTAATGGATCTGCAGCCAAATTACCTACCCCACCTTACTAGAGGTTGCTGGGAGTTTTTTTTTAAGTATTGGATCCACAATGTTAAGTTTGGACTATCTTTTACTATTAATGTTTCAATCTATGTGGGAATGGGTATTAGTGTTATCAGGCAATGCTATGACAGTGGACAAGCGTGATTAAAGTCCCCTAAGTAGTTATTTCTTCATATGGACAAATTATTAAAGTCCCTACGTAGTTTTTTCTTCATATGGACAAATGATTAAAGTCCCAACAGGTAGTTAGTTCTTCATATGGACAAATTTAACTCCAGGTTTTATCGTAACCCATTTTACAATGTAATTTGTGATTTTATAAAAAAATAAAATTTCAAAAATGAAGAACTTATAACACACACCGATGCCAAGTTCTTATAACTTATAATAATCACTTGGAATCCATCGCCACGAGGGAGAGAGAAGAGGCAACGTGGAATTTAAACGCCTTGCCTAAGGGCGCAATCATAACGGCTCCAGCAGGACTCAAACTCCGGACCTTTTGCACCTGAAGCTAACACGCTACCAATGCGCTATCGCGACAGAAGAAGGACAGAGGGAACCCAGCATATACAGGTATATGTTCTCCATCTGATCTCCATCAACATAATAATATGGTATCGTTAATGGTACCAAGGGGGCGTTATTGGGAATGGGTTAATATTATTGTGGGAGGGGGGATTGAATTCATGACCCCTGAAATTACAGTCAAACATTAACGAGACTGTACCAGCAACCCATCTTTGAATGGAAAAGAAAGATTTCATTTAATTTATACAATTTTTAACTGTAATAAATAAGACTATATTAAAATATTTATGCGGATATGGGAAGATACTTTCTTGATTAAATTTTTTTATATAATTAGTGTACGGTATGCTGAATTATTAAAGTACCAGAGTTCTGTCGGTATCAAATAAAATTGTTATTGAATTTGTTACGAACATAAAAGTTTCAATAACAATGGTATTTTTTAATGTTTTGGATCATGGTATTCAATTCCAATCGGTAATAATGACATTTAATTGAACTTTTAATGTGTTATGTCGATGGCTTACATTTCAATGTGACGTGTTATGATTCATTACTAATATGTTCAATAAAAATTTACAACCTAAACAAAAGTTACGAAATTTAAATTGGCTGCAGGCATAATGACCTCACCTTTGATTTCACATTGAACAAGAAGACTATGTAACTCAATTTTATAATATTACAAGCAGTTACCGTACACATTTGGACGTAAGCCGCCCCAACTCAAAAGTTGAGTTGTTTTTATATACAATGTAGTTAATAAACTTTATTTATTTTACAACGATTGCGAAGCAAGTTTTAACAACTTATATTAATCACTCTCATTGGCGCGGATGAAAGCGTGAATGTAGTCATTCGTGCGGGAGGAAACCGGAGTACCCGGAGAAAATATATTTATTGATCATCACCCCACGGCTACTTGGGCGACACCTCCAGAAGTTATTTTATTTCTTGGACGAAAACGCTCCAATTTCAGAATGTTTTTCTTTTACAAAACAACAACGAACAACATATTGGCTAGGCAAAACGTCGGTGTATTATACAATACTAATAACAACACACAACTCGACTATCCTTCAAAATAAATTCACAGATTAAGAAAATGTTACATTTAGAGCGCTATTTAAACGCGTATTTCCTTCGGTGAATGTATAATGCCCTGCTTGTATCTATTGCCGTATGAATTTCCTCACTAATGATATGCAGCTGACATGCGCACTAGAAGTTACTGGCATGCGTATACGCAGTGTTGGGCAGCGGTTTATTAATATTAAAGGCGTGTCTTACAGTTTACTATGCTCCAAGGATGATCTAATTACCAAGTCTGGCACACAATAAGTTTCAAATCAAATTTAAATTCAATTTAAATGTAATGCGGGATATTCGTTTCTTTGTGTCATTGAAAATTAATAAATAATTAATGTAAATAAATAGTTTCCATCAGGGTATGAACTACATTGGGCATGTTTACAGTTAGTATGGAGGCATTAGACCTCTGCACACCTTAATTAAACAACCATTCATTCCTTGACCCTTTCCTTCATAGAGATTTAGGTTAATATACTATTATATCTCCATACAAACGACAGTCATTTAGCTGTCATGCAGTGGATAAGTAGTCACCATATCTATCCCATCTCCATAGATATTACTGGGACTTCATAGAGATTTAGATTAATATACTATTATATCTCCATACAAATGACAGCCATTTAGCTATCATGCAGTGGATAAGTCACCATATCTATCCCACCTCCATAGATATTACTGGGACTACATGAGATTCTGGCCTTTATTATGAACATTGGTTTGGCTACTACATTGTCAATGTATGTTGTATTGGTAATGGCGTCAAGAGGTGCTTCTATGAGGGAACGGGTTAATGAGAGAACTTATTGAACAATTCAGTCAATCTACCATGAGGCCCGTACCTATTGAAACATGAAATAGCATAATGAAACATGTAAACAGTAAACCAGGAAATAAGATATAAGCTGCATGTATGTTGTATTGGTAATGGCCTCAAGAGGTGCTTCTATGAGGGAAAGGGTTAAAATATACAACATTAAACACCCATTCATTCCTTAACTGCGTTGAATGGCCGGGTATATACGGTAAATGACTTCAAATCAAGTGCACCTACAGAGGGCACACAGCGCAAAGAATTGTTATTCAAGAATCAAGAATCAATTTATTACCCTCATTTCACAGTATCTGAATAAGAAGACGCACAGAATAAACAGTAACATACACTCAACATTTCTAAAGGGTCACCTGGTGTTTTATAATTATATAATATCAATATTTTCATGTTGTCATTTAATGCATTTATTCCAGATGATTATATATACAGGTTGATCAAATGTACACAAGACGGATCTGTAGTCCAGTGGTAACACGCTGGACTGGTATTCCAGGGATCGCAGGTTCGATCCCCCGTCTGACCCTAATAAAATTAACAGTCTTTCAGATGGGACGTTAAACCGAGGTCTCGTGTCGGTGCTTTACATTGTGCACGTAAACGAACCAGAAGAGATTCTGGAATGGTTCTCTGTCTGTATCATTGCACTATCCTCCAAACATCTAAAATGACTAATCTCTTCAGTAGTATCCTCCTTCTACAACGTGCCGACCCCCCCCCCCCCACTCCCAATTGCTCATGTACATGTAAAATGAGGCGTCGCTCATATGGGTAACCGGTAGCGACGATAAATAAACGTAAAACACACAGTACACCAGACACAAGCTTAAATCATGCTTAGTTTATACAAATTTATTTTAGCTCGATTGCGAAACAAGTTCTTACAACTTATATTAATCACTCTCGAGACCTCATTCCTGATGGAATCCATTGCCACAAGGGAGAGAGAAGAGGCAATGTGGAAATTAAATGCCTTGCCTAAGGGTACAATTGTAACGGCTCCAGCTAATCATGCTCAGCCAGTTGAAGACATTTTCAGCTTGCTTTCATTTCTAAAACGTAATTATGTACAGTCAAAACTGTCTTAACCCATTCAACACCAAGTAACTGACATGGACTGGTCCATGATATTTTTAGACCAATAAATTAATAACAAAATTACATTTGGATCAGTTCATTTATCAAAATGGGTAATTCTTTCTCTAAAAATAGTTATATTACTTGAAAAAAGTGCAGATCCTGATGAGACGGCTCGTCACGAGCCGGCTCATCTGGATCTACACTTTTTTGTAAGCCAATTTAGAGGTCTGTGGTGTTAAAAGGGTTAAACATAATTATGTACAGTCAAACCTGTCTTAAGCAGCCAGCCATGGGAATCACAGAAAGTCGCTGCTTAGCACAGGTGGCTGCTTAATAGGGAGCAAATGTTTAATAAAACAACTTATTGGGAATCTAGAAACTGGCTGCTTAATACAGGTTGGTGCTTAATAGAGGTGACCACTAACACAGGTTTGACTGTATAATAGAGGTGACCACTAACACAGGTTTGACTGTATAATAGAGGTGACCACTAACACAGGTTGGACTGTATAATAGAGGTGACCTCTAACACAGGTTTGACTGTATAATAGAGGTGACCACTAACACAGGTTTCACTGTATACTAGAGGTGACCACTAACACAGGTTTGACTGTATAATAGAGGTGACCACTAACACAGGTTTGACTGTATAATAGAGGTGACCACTAACACAGGTTTGACTGTACACTAGAGGTGACCACTAACACAGGTTTCACTGTATACTAGAGGTGACCACTAACACAGGTTTGACTGTACACTAGAGGTGACCACTAACACAGATTTCACTGTATACTAGAGGTGACCACTAACACAGGTTTGATTGTATAATAGAGGTGACCACTAACACAGGTTTGACTGTATAATAGAGGTGACCACTAACACAGGTTTGACTGTATAATAGAGGTGACCACTAACACAGGTTTGACTGTATAATAGAGGTGACCACTAACACAGGTTTGACTGTACACTAGAGGTGACCACTAACACAGGTTTCACTGTATACTAGAGGTGACCACTAACACAGGTTTGACTGTACACTAGAGGTGACCACTAACACAGGTTTCACTGTATACTAGAGGTGACCACTAACACAGGTTTGACTGTATAATAGAGGTGACCACTAACACAGGTTTGACTGTATAATAGAGGTGACCACTAACACAGGTTTCACTGTATAGGATCTTGGTGATTTCATAAAGTACTGATATTCTATAAAACAAAGTTTTGGAATTTTGTTTTAACATGTAGATACTTAATAGCAGAATTCCAAAACAAGTTTCATAAAATTTAATCACAAGTGTGGCCTACATCCGTGGTCCAGTGTTAGAGTGTCAGATTTGGAATAAAACAGTCCCAGGTCCCATACTCGGTCAAGCCACGTACGTATGTAGTGTCATTGAGCTAGCGCACCTCACACACATTGCTTAGTACTGGTTAACCACTTAGGTCAGCTAAACTTGCCCAGGAAAACATGTCTAGGTCCCCACAAGGGGTTTGACATTAATGGAACAGTATAATTTTGACATAGTCGTTATACTTGTATTTGGTGAATACTTGTTTTAGTGGAATACTGGTTTTCGTGGAATACTGGTTTTCGTGGAATACTGGTTTTCGTGGAATACTTGTTTTCACTGAATACTTGTTTTCATTTTCGTGGAATACTGGTTTTCGTGGAATACTGGTTTTGGTTGAATACTTGTTTTGGTTGAATACTTGTTTTCATGGAATACACTTGTTTTCATGGAATACTGGTTTTGGTTGAATACTGGTTTTGGTTGAATACTTGTTTTCGTGGAATACTGGTTTTCGTGGAATACTGGTTTTCGTGGAATACTGGTTTTTGTGGAATACTTGTTTTCGTGGAATACTCTTGTTTTCATTTTCGTGGAATACATGTTTTCTAATCCTGTTGTGTATATCGTATGTAAATCATTCACGTGAGGTCATAGAAATAAAATATAGTTTGTATTAAATGCATAATGGTTAAATATGCACATGTAGGTGTATAGGGACTTGTCAAGAACGGAATGGCAGGGCGCGCCACCCTGCCCTTTTTAACCCCGCCTTTATGAGTGTGTTTTACGTTTATTTATCGTCGCTACCGGTTGCCCATATGAGGGACGCACGCCTCCTGAAGAGATTAGTTATTTTAGAATTTGGAGGATAGTGCATGATACAGACAGAGACTCATTCCAGAGTCTCCTCTGGTTCTTTTACGTGCACAGTGTAAAGCACTGACACGAGACCTCGGTTTGACATCCCATCTGAAAGACTGTTAATTTTATTAGGGTCAGATGGGGGATCGAACCTGCCATCCCTGGATTACCAGTTCAGCGTGTTACCACTGGACTACAGATCCGCCTTTATGAAACTTTTTTTCTTCAATACATATATAAGGGTGCCATCGGGCGGGCAGACATATATAACTTGGAACTCGTCCTCTATTTTCATGTACTGCCTTACTACCTCTGGTTGATCACCGTAATTTATCCAAACTTTTCTAACCCCAAAATACCTCCTCTCGCACCTTGCTGCAACTCAAAATGCACACTGCCTCTTTTCTGACCCCCGCCCCCTTTTCTGACTAACCCAGACTACCTTGTTTTCCCCAACCCAGTATTAGAAGAAACTTTCCTACGAAATAACATAATGAAAAACGTAAACATTAACCCATTTCATTTTGGATACCTTTAAAGGCTTTTGCAAACAACATAGATCCAGATCAGCCGCAGCATGACTCTGCATGCTGATCAGGATCTATGTTGTTTGCTACATAGCCAAGTGTCTTAGCAAGATCATCTGAAAAGCAAACAGCATACAGCCTGATCAGACGGCACATTCCGTGGTGGTTGATCTGGCTCTATGATCTTTGCAAATACTGTTTGAACGGTATCCAGAATGAAACTTTGTCAATTGAATAAAAAATAAACTTGTTTAAATAAGATATTAGCAGGAACACATTTACAAATACTTGACCTCGGTGAGTTTACTTAAAAATGTACGATATGCGTGAAATTAATCTGAATAAATGCGAGTCAGTGAATTCAATTTATGTGTGACCTTTCCTTACGAGTTTCATTCAAATAGCTTAATGCGTACCTGTAAGTCCAACTGCTTTAAATAACATAATAATGTCATGTATATCATTAATGACTTCTGTTTTACCTTGCTTCTCTCCATTGAAACCTGGAGATTAAACAGGTGTTCCACGATATATTAACTGTATGTCTGCTGATTTTATGTAGGTTTATTTATCGACGGCGCCTAGTGGTTAATCGGGGCGACGCCTTCAGAACAGAAGTATATTTTTTTTGTGTTTTTTGTTTGTTTATTATAGTGACTTTCGTTTTCCAACATATTTACAACATATATTCAGTATAATGTGAAATGTTAACAACCAGCCCAACAGGCCTATAAGTCACCTTATGTTAACAGTTTTAAATAGCGTGAATATGCATCAGTGAGTTTACTTTAATAGTATATTAGTCATTTTATATTTTGGAGGATCGTGCAAGGAAGCTGCAGAAGACGCTACATTTCCAGAAGTATCCCTGGTTACTTGACATGCCTGGTGTATAGAACCAGTACATCAGATCTCCGCAGTGTGCTGGGATCTACACAGTGTGCTGGGATCTCCAGTGTGCTGGGACCTCCAGTGAGCTGGGACCTCCAGTGTGCTGGGACCTTCAGTGAGCTGGGACCTCCAGTGTGCTGGGACCTCCAGTGAGCTGGGATCTCAAAGCTGGGACCTCCACAGTGGGCTGGGATACTCCAGTTTGCTGGGACCTCCACAGTATGATGGGAACTCAATGCTGGGACCTCCACAGTGGCCTGGGATCTCCAGGCTGTGGCCTCAACAGACCAATATATTAATAGGAAAATTACATTTGGACCAGTTCATTTATCAAAATTAGTAATTTTGTCTAAAAATGGTAATATTAACTGGCAAAACGTGCAGATCCTGATGAGACGGCTCGTATTGAGCCTGCTCATCTAGATCTACACTTTTTGTAAGCCTATTTAGAGGTCTGTAGTGTTTAAAGGGTTAAACTTTAAACAAGTCATTTTATAATTCTGTACTACAGCCAAACCTGTGTTAGTGGTCACCTCTATTAAGCAGCCAACCTGTATTAATCAGCCAGAAACCAGATTCCCAATATGTTGTTTTATTATACATTTAACCTCTATTAAGCAGCCACCTGTGCTAAGCAGCCACTTTCTGTGTTTCCCTTGGCTGGCTGCTTAAGACAGGTTTGACTGTACTTCAATACAGATATGTTCTGTTCTATTGTAAAATTAATTAGTTCCGCCAAATGAGTCATGTGACATTATCTATTTCGTGAGATTTAATAATGGATGAAAGTGGGAGGAGGAAACAGGTATTTATTGCCGTAATTAGCATAAACTTCTTATCTGGAGCGGAGCCTACGTGGTGGCATGGATCCGGTGTCCACCTTGTAAGTGGAAGTCGTGATAGCGCGTTCGCTTCAGGTGCTAAAGGTCCGGAGTTCAAGCCCCGCTGGAGCCGTTACGATTGTGCCCTTAGGCAAGGCATTTAAATTCCACGTTGCCTTTTCTCTCTCCCTCGTGGCGATGGATTCCATCAGGAATGAGGTATCGAGAGTGATTAATATAAGTTGAAAATAACTTGTTTCGCAATCGAGCTAAAATAAATTTGTATAAACCTTGTAACCGATAGGTTGTGAGTTCGAAACCCTGCCAGAACCACGGTGGTGTTGTCCTTAGGCAAAGAAATTTTAAAATCAACATTGCCTCTTCTCTCTCCCTCATGGCGATGAATTGCACCAGGAATGAGATCTCGTGAGAGATTAATCTAATGTCGTAAGAGATACAATTTGTACAAAGGACAGACACAGATCTATTGACCACACACACTACTCACAGGAAGTCGCAGTCGTGATAGCGCAGTGGTAGCGCTTTCCCTTCAGGTGCGAAAGGTCCAGACTTCGAGCCCCACTGGAGCCATTATGAGTGTGCCCTTAGGAAAGGCACTTAAATTTCACATTGCCTCTTCTCTCTCCCTAGTGGCGATGGATTGAGATCTCGAGAGTGATTAATTAAGTAATAATTAAGTTGTAAGAACTTGTTTCGCAATTGAGCTAAAAAATAAATTTGCATAAACTAAAAACATCTCACTTACCTAAAAATCATAAATAATCAATAAACTAATATCATCGATAAACCTAGTTACACAAAAACCTTGAACAAAAATGCAAATATCATCTACGGTACATACACAATTTCCTCTAATAAAATCCACTTTACTATAATATCAACCATTAAAGCAAACACTATATAGCCGTTAGTTAGATATTATCACGCAATAAAACTGTCATCAACATACCAACTCATTTAAATACACTAGGCTGAGCGGAAAATTATTCAAATGATTTTATCTTGTTTTGCATCATCATTATTTCATAACATGCATTATACAAGCAGAAATATAATTCAAATGATTTTATCTTGTTTTGCATCATCACTATTTCATAACATGCATTATACAAGCAGAAATATAATTCAAATGATTTTATCTTGTTTTGCATCATCACTATTTCATAACATGCATTATACAAGCAGAAATATAATTCAAATGATTTTATCTTGTTTTGCATCATCATTATTTCATAACATGCATTATACAAGCAGAAATATAATTCAAATGATTTTATCTTGTTTTGCATCATCATTATTTCATAACATGCATTATACAAGCAGAAATATAATTCAAATGATTTTATCTTGTTTTGCATCATCATTATTTCATAACATGCATTATACAAGCAGAAATATAATTCAAATGATTTTATCTTGTTTTGCATCATCATTATTTCATAACATGCATTATACAAGCAGAAATATAATTCAAATGATTTTATCTTGTTTTGCATCATCACTATTTCATAACATGCATTATACAAGCAGAAATATAATTCAAATGATTTTTATCTGTTTTGGAATTTTTACTCTTCAATATTTCATAACATGCATTATATAGTAGAAATATAATTTATCTGATTTGGAATTTTTACTCATTACTATTTCATAACATGTAGTTGCAATCCGGGTTTGATCCTCGGACCGGGAAGTATGATTGTACAGTGGTCACCAGCTCGGACAGGTGGGTTTTCTCCAGGTATTCCAGTTTCCTCCCACACGAATGACCACATTTACGCTTTCATCCACGCCAATGAGAATGATTAATACAAGTTGTTAAAACTTGCTTCACAATCGTTGTAAAATATAAAATAAATAAAGTTTGAAATAACATGCAGTATCTGCGAAGAAAATTATTCAAAATATTTTTTTATGACATACCTTTGCTCGTCTTAAAGTTTCATATGTTCAGGAATGTACAGTCACGTGTAATATAACCTGGAAGGATTCTGATTGGTTGAGAGAATAATCCTCATAATTTGTAAATTAAACATAGGTGTTCTGCATATTTCCATTTGAATTGGTGCATAACGTTAATGATAAGACAAACTCAGATTTATAATAAATCTCAACGTAATTATAGCGCTGTCTAAAACATATATATGCACGACTCATTCTAGGTCAGAATATTTGAGAGAAGTGAGAAAGCGTGCGATCGCGTCCATAAATAATAAATTTCAACAAAATATAGTTTATAGCACAGTATGACCATTAAATACAACATTTGAATAGAAGTGATTTATAATGGGACAGTATATCTTACTGGACAAAATTCTCTATGAAAATATTGTAAAAAATTAATTTGGGGCCCCCAGAGCGACTAGTTTGGCGCCAAAATGATAGTAGCTACGTTATTTTGGGCAAACATATGATTAAAACTAGCGCTACATGGTAAGTGTTAACAATGATCTTACACTCGTGATGAGTTCATACCATATTTTATGAAATGAGTCCGCCTCCGTGGTCGAGTGGTTAAGGTCGCTGACTTGTATACCACTGTAACATATTATGTAACATATTTAACGGGTTTTACGCCTGCATCAGCACCATTTCGGGCTATATCGCCGGCGAGCAGTTTACTTAACAACATCTTTCCTGGGCAGGCTCCAGCGGTTAACCAGTACTTGGGTGCACCAACCTCCGTAAGAAACTGCCAACTTTTTCATATAAATGAGACACGGCCTGAGTGGGGCTCGAACCCGTGACAATCAGTGATGATAGGTGATATACAAGTCAGCGACCTTAACCATTCGACCACGGAGGCGGACACAAACTAATGAAAATAGGGTCAACATGCAATGTGTATATCCTAAGTAACACGATTTATGGTACAGATTTACTGTTATATCTCACCCTTTGTGCCTGTGCATATTTAATTTTAGACGAATATGATTTAAAATATCTCTAAACGACAGTAACACGCACTTGGTATAGACTCCAATAATAAACAAACGTCAATTCAGGAGAGTAGCTGACCGTTATATGAAATCCTACTTTCACCTTTAAAAGTTTGTATACCACAAATCACTGTTTGTGTATAGTTAGTGTTCAAATTATATGGGAAGGATTTGTAGTATCAATGCTATTTACGTAAAAAAGCATTTTTTGGGCTTTTTGCAATGTAATGTCGCTTTAAATGACTAGTATATATATGATGTATTTTTTTTACAGTTGTATTTAGTATTTATGTGTTGTGCATCATTGCAGTATACAGCAGGGATCATTCTAGAGGGCGATGTGGGCGAAATAGTCGCCCTAGGGACCCTAACTTCGCCCTCTCAGGGCCCCACTTCTCCCTAAAAAAAAAATATATATTGTTTGGTTTTTACGATTTTCAAACAAAATTTTGTCAATAAGATACACTGGCCGATTATAAAGCACTCCTTCTATTCAAATGTTGTATTTAATGGTTGTACTGTGCATTTTAACCCTATTTTGCAGAAGTATATTAAAGAACACCATTTAAGGAAGCGATCACGCGCTTTCTCACTTCTCCCAAAAATTCTGACCTAGAATGAACCCTGTAGTCTACAGTAATCTGTTATGTCGGACCTAAAAATACTTTGACATAACCGAAGTTTGACATTTTTTCTTTTTGACATAAACGAAATTCGATATAAACATATCCAGTTATATGTAAAATGATAGCGTCTGAAACGGGACTTTGATCCGACTTTGAGATAACCCGGATATTTCGACATAACCGACTTTGACACAACGGATGTAGACTGCATACGTACATATAAACATATGTGAATAAAAGAAGCACTGCTTCACCAAAACAAAACAGAACATTTATTCGAGCGATTTGAGCTGCTTTTCATTCCCACTTTATTCCTCTACAATTTTATCAATACAGTCGATAGTTGGCTGTCCAATTAGCACAGTGGTTAGCCCACTAGCTTCTATGCAACCTGGGTTCGATCCTCGGACCGGAAATATCTGATATGGTACGGTGGTTACAGTAATTGCTAGATCGAACAGTAAGTACTCCCGTTTCCTCCCACGTGAATGACCGACCACGTAGACGTGAATGACCGACCACGTACACGTGAATGACCAACCACGTACACGCTTTAACTCGCGCCTACGTTGTAAAATAAAAAGCCTTTGTTTCCTCAACTTCACACTAGCTTCCATGCAACCTGGGTTCGATCCTCGCACCAGAAAGTATATGCGAAGGTACGGTTAATTACTAGATTGAACAGGACTCCTGTTTCCTCACACGTGAATGACCGACCACGTACACGTGAATGACCGACCACGTACACACTTTAATTCGCGCCACGTTGTAAAATAAAGTCTTCGTTTCCTCAACTTCAAACTGCACTCCTTTTTGTCCCTGTAATATACGATTGTACCACATTAATATCTTTGTTACCTCCATCTACGGGAGAGCAAAACAATAATATAAGAGCAAATCATGTAGCACTGAAATTACAAACATAAATCACATACAATCTACATCCGTTATTTCGAATTCCGTCGTACCGAACAAAATGCTTCGACATAACCGAAGTTTGACGTAACGAAATTCAATATAAACTAATCCAATTATATGTAAAATGAAACGGGACTTGATTCGATTTTCAGATAACCGGAGATTTCGACATAACTGACTTTGATATAGCGGATGCAGACTGTATATTATAGAATCTAATTAAATTAATTAATTAAAGTATTAATATATAACATATTTATTATCAATAACAGCAGTCCTGTATTCAGAGACTTTACACGTTTATGAGTAATTTCACAAAACGTTCTCCAAAGCATATTTAAAATATCCGGAAAAAATAACAACAGTTGACGAATCTTTAACCTTGGCCCATTTACCTGGTCCTACAGCTATGGTAATGAATGATACGATCAGTAAAATCAAGTAAAATCAATCAGTCACATACATAGCAGCATTTTGAAAATCTCTTGCGGCTATCTCCGGTCAGAAGATCAACGGTATATTACATATACAGTCAAACCTGTGTTAGCAGTCACCAGATTACAGATTCCCTGGCTGATTACATATACGGTTAAACCTGTGTTAGCAGTCACCAGCTTACAGATTCCCTGACTGATTACATATACAGTCAAACCTGTATTAGCAGTCACCAGCTTACAGATTCCCTGACTGATTACATATATGGTCAAACCTGTGTTAGCAGTCACCAGCTTACAGATTTCCTGACTGATTACATATACAGTCAAACCTGTGTTAGCCGTCACCAGCTTACAGATTTCCTGACTGATTACATATACAGTCAAACCTGTGTTAGCCTTCACCAGCTTACAGATTCCCTGACTGATTACATATACAGTCAATCCTGTGTTAGCCATCACCAGCTTACAGATTCCCTGACTGATATATACGGTCAAACCTGTGTTAGCAGTCACCAGATTACAGATTTCCTGACTGATTACATATACGGTCAAACCTGTGTTAGCAGTCACCAGCTTACAGATTTCCTGACTGATTACATATATGGTCAATCCTGTGTTAGCAGTCACCAGCTTACAGATTCCCCGACTGATTACATATACGGTCAAACCTGTGTTAGCAGTCACCAGCTTACAGATTCCCTGGCTGATTACATATACGGTCAAACCTGTGTTAGCAGTCACCAGATTACAGATTCCCTGGCTGTGCCTCACCTCTCTGTGTTTCACCTCTCTGTGCCTCACTGTGTCTCATCTCTGTGTCTCACCTCTCTGTGTCTCATTATGTCTCACCTCTCTGTGTCTCACCTCTTTGTGTCTCACTCTGTGTGTCTCATCTCTCTGTGTCTCACCTCTCTGTCTCACCTCTGTGTCTCACCTATGTGTGTCTCACCTCTATGTGTCTCACTCTCTGTGTCTCACCTCTCTGTGCCTCACTCTGTGTCTCATCTCTCTGTGTCTCATCTCTCTGTGTCTCACCTCTCTGTGTCTCACCTCTCTGTGTCTCACCTCTCTGTGTCTCACCTCTATGTGTCTCTGTGTCTCACCTCTCTGTGTCTCACCTCTCTGTGTCTCACTCTCTGTGACTCACCATATGTATTATTCTTTCCTCTTGTATATGCCCTAACATGGTTCCGGACTCACTCTCTGTGTCTCACCTATCTGTGTCTCACTCTCTGTGTCTCACCATATGTATTATTCTTTCCTCTTGTATATGCTCCAACATGGTTCCGGACTCACTCTCTGTGTCTCACCATATGTATTATTCTTTCCTCTTGTATATGCCCCAACATGGTTCTGGACTAGCATCCTGAATTCCTACAAATGACATAAATGTTGCATGTATCTGCTGGTGTACAAACAACACTTATGGAACAGAAATAACAACATATAATCTATATAATCATCAGTCCATACAGTCAGTCAGCACAGTGGTTAGCACGCTCACTTCTCACTGATGCAAACAGTGTTCGATCCTCTGACTGGGAAATATGCGAGATGGTACAGTACCCGCCTGATAGGACAGGTGGGTTTTCTCCGACTCCGGTTTCCTCCTCACATGAATGACAACATATACGCTTTCAATCAGTGCCAACAAAGAATAATTAATACAAGTTGCTTGTTTTGTAATCATTCTTTTACGTTTATTTATCGTCGCTACCGGTTGCCCATATGAGCGACGCCTCCTGAAGAGATTAGTCATTTTAGATTTTTGGAGGATAGTGCAATGATACAGACAGAGACCCATTCCAGAGTCTCCTCTGGTTGTTTTACGTGCATGGTGTAAAGCACCGACACGATACCTCGGTATACAGTCCCATCTAAAAGACTAAAATATTGTTAGTGTCAGACGATTTCATTCCTGAACGAATCCATCGCCACGAGGGAGAGAGGAGGCAACGTGGAATTTAAATTCCTTGCCTGGGGGCACACATGTAACGGTTACAGCTGGGCACTTAATGACACTTAACAAAGTTATTGTGTTCGTTTTATTGTAGCCTACGGATACTTACAACGCCATACAGTTTTTTGTTTTCCTAAATATTGCTGCAAATGGCGGGGAAAGAAAAGGGACGTAACTGTGAAATGATGTCCTAATATTATTATGATTATCAATGGGAGATAACTTGTAAAAGTTTCTAAATCTAATAAATAATAAAGTACGTTGCTGTGATAGATGAATTGGGCAAAACAACAGTTAAAAAATCCCCAAATAAATAAATTATACTTTCAGCACCCTTTATACAATCAAAGCACCGTTACGCCTGTCTGTGTGGTACACCCCTATAATCAAAGAACCGTTACGTCTGTCTGTGTGGTACACCCCAATAATCAAAGAACCGTAATTACGTCTGTCTGTGTGGTACACCCCTATCTAGACACAGACGTTTGGGTTCTGGACAAGTGGTTGTGGTGTCAAAATCAACTCTTTTTTTTTTTAAAGAACATTTTGATAAACCATAGTCTAGTGGTAACACCCTGATCTATGGTCTAGTGGTAACACCCTGATCTATGTTCTAGTGGTAGCACCCTGATCTATTGTATTGTGGTAAAGGCCTGATATATGGTCTAGTGGTAACACCCTGATCTGTGGTCTAGTGGTAACACCCTGATCTGTGGTCTAGTTGTAACACCCTGATCTATGGTCTAGTGGTAACACCCTGCTCTATGGTCTAGTGGTAACACCCTGATATGTGGTCTAGTGGTAACACCCTGATCTGTGGTCTAGTGGTAACACCCTGAGCTGTGGTCTAGTGGTAACACCCTGATCTATGGTCTAGTGGTAGCACCCTGATCTATGGTCTAGTGGTAACACCCTGATCTATGTTCTAGTGGTAACACCCTGATCTATGTTCTAGTGGTAGCACCCTGGTCTATGTTCTAGTGGTAACACCCTGGTCTATGTTCTAGTGGTAACACCCTGATCTATGGTATTGTGGTAGCACCCTGATCTATGTTCTAGTGGTAGCACCCTGATCTATGTTCTAGTGGTAGCAACCTGATCTATGTTCTAGTGGTAGCACCCAGGTCTATGTTCTAGTGGTAGCACCCTGATCTATGGTCTAGTGGTAGCACCCTGATATATGGTCTAGTGGTAGCACCCTGATCTATGGTCTAGTGGTAACACCCTGATCTATGTTCTAGTGGTAGCACCCTGATCTATTGTATTGTGGTAAAGGCCTGATATATGGTCTAGTGGTAACACCCTGATCTGTGGTCTAGTGGTAACACCCTGATCTGTGGTCTAGTTGTAACACCCTGATCTATGGTCTAGTGGTAACACCCTGCTCTATGGTCTAGTGGTAACACCCTGATATGTGGTCTAGTGGTAACACCCTGATCTGTGGTCTAGTGGTAACACCCTGAGCTGTGGTCTAGTGGTAACACCCTGATCTATGGTCTAGTGGTAGCACCCTGATCTATGGTCTAGTGGTAACACCCTGATCTATGTTCTAGTGGTAACACCCTGATCTATGTTCTAGTGGTAGCACCCTGGTCTATGTTCTAGTGGTAACACCCTGGTCTATGTTCTAGTGGTAACACCCTGATCTATGGTATTGTGGTAGCACCCTGATCTATGTTCTAGTGGTAGCACCCTGATCTATGTTCTAGTGGTAGCAACCTGATCTATGTTCTAGTGGTAGCACCCAGGTCTATGTTCTAGTGGTAGCACCCTGATCTATGGTCTAGTGGTAGCACCCTGATATATGGTCTAGTGGTAGCACCCTGATCTATGGTCTAGTGGTAACACCCTGATATATGGTCTAGTGGTAGCACCCTGATTTATGGTATTGTGGTAAAGGCCTGATGTATGTTCTAGTGGTAGCACTCTGATCTATGTTCTAGTGGTAGCACCCTGATCTATTTTCTAGTGGTAGCACCCTGATCTATGTTCTAGTGGTAGCACTCTGATCTATGTTCTAGTGGTAGCACCCTGATCTATGTTCTAGTGGTAGCACCCTGATCTATGTTCTAGTGGTAGCACCCAGGTCTATGGTCTAGTGGTAACACCCTGATCTATGGTCTAGTGGTAGCACCCTGATCTATGATCTAGTGGTAGCACCCTGCTCTATGGTCTAGTGGTAACACCCTGATCTATGGTCTAGTGGTAGCACCCTGATATATGGTCTAGTGGTAACACCCTGATCTATGATCTAGTGGTAGCACCCTGATCTATGGTCTAGTGGTAACACCCTGATCTATGGTCTAGTGGTAGCACCCTGATCTATGATCTAGTGGTAACACCCTGATCTATGGTCTACTAGTAACACCCTGATCTATGTTCTAGTGGTAGCACCCTGATCTATAGTAGTGTGGTAGCACCCTGATCTATGGTCTAGTGGTAACACCCTGATCTATGGTATTGTGGTAACACCCTGATCTATGGTATTGTGGTAACACCCTGATCTATGGTCTAGTGGTAGCACCCTGATATATGGTATTGTGGTAACACCCTGATCTATGGTCTAGTGGTAACAGCCTGATCTATGTTCTAGTGGTAGCACCCTGATATATGGTATTGTGGTAACACCCTGATCTATGGTCTAGTGGTAGCACCCTGATCTATGGTCTAGTGGTAACACCCTGATCTATGGTCTAGTGGTAGCACCCTGGTCTATGATCTAGTGGTAACACCCTGATCTATGGTCTAGTGGTAGCACCCTGATCTATGATCTAGTGGTAGCACCCTGATCTATGGTCTAGTGGTAACACCCTGATCTATGGAATTGTGGTAACACCCTGATGTATGGTCTAGTGGTAACATCCTGATATATGGTCTAGTGGTAACACCCTGATATATGGTCTAGTGGTAACACCCTGATCTCTGGTATTGTGGTAACACCCTGATCTATGGTCTAGTGGTAACACCCTGATCTATGGTCTAGTGGTAACACCCTGATCTATGGTATTGTGGTAAAGGCCTGATATATGGTCTAGTGGTAACACCCTGATCTATGGTCTAGTGGTAGCACCCTGATCTATGGTCTAGTGGTAACACCCTCATCTATGTTCTAGTGGTAACACCCTGATCTATGTTCTAGTGGTAGCACACTGATCTATGGTATTGTGGTAAAGGCCTGATATATGGTCTAGTGGTAACACCCTGATCTGTAGTCTAGTGGTAACACCCTGATCTGTGGTCTAGTGGTAACGCCCTGATCTATGGTCTAGTGCTAACACCCTGATCTGTGGTCTAGTGGTAACACCCTGGTCTATGGTCTAGTGGTAACACCCTGATCTATGGTCTAGTGGTAACACCCTCATCTATGTTCTAGTAGTAACACCCTGATCTATGTTCTAGTGGTAGCACCCTGATATATGGTCTAGTGGTAGCACCCTGATCTATGTTCTAGTGGTAGCACCCAGATCTATGTTCTAGTGGTAGCACCCTGATCTATGGTATTGTGGTAAAGTTCTTGCCAAAGGAACTGTAACATATAAAAGCAATAGGCCATGGTACATCACGTGTGGTTCTTGCCAAATAGACCATGGTACATCACGTGTGGTTCTTGCCAAATAGGCCATCGTACATCACGTGTGGTTCTTGCCAAATAGACCATGGTACATCACGTGTGGTTCTTGCCAAATAGGCCATCGTACATCACGTGTGTTTCTTGCCAAATAGGCCATGGTGCATCACGTGTGTTTCTTGCCAAATAGGCCATGGTACATCACATGTGGTTCTTGCCAAATAGGCCACGGTACATCATGTGTGGTTCTTGCCAAATAGGCCATGGTATATCATGTGTGGTTCTTGCCAAATAGGCCACGGTACATCATGTGTGGTTCTTGCCAAATAGGCGATGGTACATCATGTGTGGTTCTTGCCAAATAAGCCACGGTACATCACGTGTGGTGTTTGCCAAATAGGCCACGGTACACCATGTGTGGTTCTTGCCAAATAGGCCACAGTACATCACATGTGGTTCTTGCCAAATAGGCCACGGTACATCATGTGTGGTTCTTGCCAAATAGGCCACGGTACATCACATGTGGTTCTTGCCAAATAGGCCACAGTACATCATGTGTGGTTCTTGCAAAAGGAACTGAAACGTATAAAAGCAATAGGCCACGGTACATCACGTGTGGTTCTTGCCAAATAGGCCACGGTACATCACGTGTGGTTATTGCCATATAGACCACGGTACATCATGTGTGGTTCTTGCCATATAGACCACGGTACATCATGTGTGGTTCTTCCAAATAGGCCGCGGTACATCACGTGTGGTTATTGCCATATAGACCACGATACATCATGTGTGGTTCTTGCCATATAGACCACGGTACATCATGTGTGGTTCTTGCCATATAGGTCACGGTACATCATGTGTGGTTCTTCCAAATAGACCACGATACATCACGTGTGGTTCTTGCCAAATAGGCCACGGTACATCACGTGTGGTTCTTGTCATATAGGCCACGGTACATCACGTGTGGTTCTTGCCAAATAGGCCATGGTACATCATGTGTGGTTCTTGCCAAATAGGCCATGGTACATCATGTGTGGTTCTTCCAAATAGACCACGGTACATCACGTGTGGTTCTTCCAAATAGACCACGATACATCACGTGTGGTTCTTGCCAAATAGGCCACGGTACATCACGTGTGGTTCTTGTCATATAGGCCACGGTACATCACGTGTGGTTCTTGCCAAATAGGCCATGGTACATCATGTGTGGTTCTTGCCAAATAGGCCATGGTACATCATGTGTGGTTCTTCCAAATAGACCACGGTACATCACGTGTGGTTCTTTTTTTTTTTTTTTTTTTTTTTTTTTTTTAAATTAGGCCCCTTTTCGAGTAACCCCGTTTATTTCTTTCATGTATGTACATAAAAAGCATTTACACAATGTTACAACATTAATGATATCATAAGACGTTTGCCTTCCATGTATATACACAAAAGGGTTATTTCTGGATAAGTATCCCTAGTTTGAAAAATAAATTGTAAAGCAAAAAAGAGAAGGGTGAAGAAAAAGAAAAAAGCATATGGGTGATCGTTTCCATTTATTTATTTTCAAATTACACACAAAAAAAAAAAAAAAAAAACATAAATAGAGGAATTAATCGATTATATAAACGCTACCCACTTGGAGTTGTATTTTTCTAATTTGTCTGTTCATAAAGCAATCTCCCGTTCTAAATTAATTCTAATATTTAGATTGCTTTTAAAGCATTCAAAACGTGGCAATTCTTTTCTACACTTCATTCTATATATAAAAGATTTACATAGAATAATTACGAAATTAATTGTATTGTTTATTACTGAGTTGTTTATTTTACCAAAACAAATTACCTCAAAATTTATATCCACATCTATATTTTTTGTTTTTAGAAATGTGCTTAGTTGTTTACACATGTGTTGTACACATGGGCATTCCCAAAACAAATGTTCAATATTTTCGACATTCATATTACAGAAATCACAAAGACTTGTCGGAACTAATTTGCATTTTAATAAATGTGTATTAGTCGGTAGAATATGCTTCAAGAATTTGTATTGAAAACTTCTTAACTTCGTATCTATTGTCGCAAAATACAGAACTGAGTAAATACGTTTCCATTCAAAATCTTGTTTACCTAGTATGGTATTCCATTTATTTTCTGATTTAATTCCTTCAATCTCTGAATTGTCCATTTGTGTTTTATATAATAGTTGATTGGGGCTTTTTGAGGTTTTTAGTTTGTCAATTAACGTTTCTGTTCTTGTTTCTGCAAGGAGTCGTTGGTTCATTTTATTTACGTATGATTGTGGTATACTGTGTTTTAATTTATGATAGGTTAAGAAATCCTTTTCATTTAAATTAAATAACTCTATCATGTCATCAAATGTTGAGTATTTACCATTCCTAAAATTGAATAATATTGAATACATATTTTATTCCTTTATTGAACCAATCCCTATAGAAGACAGTGTTTCCCTCCACTTTAATTTCAGAATTATTCCAGATGATATGTTGTTTAAAAGAAACACTAGAATTACTAAATTGTGCAGAAATATTAAACCATGACTTTAGAATATCATGTAAAAATGAATTACCACCACTGACGTTATGAATATCATTATCAGACAGATTGCAATCTAGTAACATTTCACCCCCATATTTCTCTATTTGCTTTGCATAAATACATTTCCAGAGTCCTTTATTTTTGTCGTCTAAGATTCTCTTAAGCCAACAAGCTTTTATTGAGTTTAAAAAATATGTTATGTTTGTTAACTTTAAACCGCCACTTTCATAATTTTTATATAATGTAGTTCTCTTGATTTTTTTCTGGTTTATCGTCCCACATAAATACAAATAATGATTTTGTAATATCACTAATGATATGTGCTGGTGGATTCGGTAAAACAGTAAATGGATAAACAAGTTTTGGTAATGCAAACGTTTTAATAACTGTCACTTTCCCCATCAAAGTAAGCTTACGATGTTGCCACTGCTTTAAACAGTTTTTAAATTCTTGCAATTTTGGTTCCAAATTTGATGTAAGATTAAATTCTTTATCATTACTAAAATACATTCCAAGTGTTTTTGCCTTCTTTGAGGTCCATATAAAGTTCTTATCTTGACACATCTGAATATCTGAATTTCTTAAGGATCCTATTCTGAGTATAATGGTTTTTGATGTATTTAATTTCAATCCTGACAGTTTGCCAAATTCACTTATAGCATAAATCAAACGTTCAAAAGAAGCTTTATTACCATTGTTTGTATATGTTCCGTCGTCAGCATATAGTGTTTGTTTTATTTCCTGACCATTTATGTTTATTCCTTGGATATTTGGATCTCTTGCTATTGTATTTGATAATAGTTCCATGCATATGATAAAAAGTGAAGATGACAGAGGACATCCTTGTCTTACACCTCTTTTAATCTGGAAAGCTTCTGACATATAACCATTGTTTATAACAACGCTATTTATGTTAGAGTAAAAAAGTCGAATCCACTTAATGAAATTCTCACTAAAATTAAAATGTTTTAAGCATGCAAATATATAAATTCGTGATTGAGGCTGTCAAACGCTTTCTCGTAATCTGAGAACAATAATAATCCAGGAAGTTTATTATCATTATAATATTCGATAATTTCAAAAAGTAGACGAATATTTTCACCGATATACCGTCCTTTCATGAAGCCTGTTTGTTCTGGGCTTATAATTGTGGGTAAGACTTTTTTTATTCTGTTGGCAATCGCTTTTGTTGCTATTTTCGTATCCACAATAAGCAGACTTATTGGACGCCAGTTTGATGTTGGTGTTGTTTGCTCCTTACCAGATTTGGGTAATAATGTTATAATACTTTGTTTTTGTAAATCGGTAAGATTTCCATTAAAATATGAATATTTAATGGATTTAATATAGTACTGCTTTAGACTTTTCCAAAATATTTTGTAAAATTCAACGCTAAGTCCGTCTGATCCAGGACTTTTGTTGTTTTTCATCTGAAATAGAGATTGTGAGCACTCATATTCATTTAATAAGCCGTCACAGTTAAACGATTCTAATGGTTCTAGTTTGTTTATTGCTTGATCAAAAAAATCAATAGAAGGTATTATCATTTCAGTTTCCTGGTATAAATGCTTATAATATGCCATTTCTTCATATAAAATTTGGCTGCTCCCTGTAATTTCTTTATCATTTACTACTAATTTTGTAATATTCTTTTTTTCAGCATGGCGTTTTTCAAGATTAGTAAAATATTTAGTATTTTTTTCATTGAGTTCAATATCGAGTGCTTTTGATCATATCATTATCCGTTAACTTTTTTTCGTACAAATTATTCAGCAGATCCTTTTTACTCAACAGTTCTTCCTGATAATGTTCAATATTGGTATTTGTAATAGCCTTATTTATTTTGTCTTCAATTGTTTCTATTTCTTTTATTAATATGCTCTCCTCCTTTTGTTCTTCTTTTTTCTTATATGTTGAATATTTTATTGTATCATTTCTGATGTTACCTTTAATAATTTCCCATAGTACATTTGAATTAGCTTCTTCATTGAACTGTACAGTTTCGTTTATGCTATTTTTATAATTGCTTGATAGTCGCCATTTAATAACAGGCTATTGTTTATTTTAAAATAACCTGGCCCTCTTTTCTGATCGGTAAAATTAATTTTTAAAAGTACAATTGAATGATCAGATCTAAAACTTGGTTTGATTACACAACTTTGCGTTAAGTTACTAAAATATTCGGAAACAAGAAAGTAGTCTAATCTGCAGAAGATTGGAGGTACCGTACTAGAATGCCAAGTGTATTGACTTTGAGATTTGTTTTTATGTCTCCAAATATCGATAAGGTTAATATTTTTTATTATTTCCTTTAATTTTAGTCTACATTTAGAGTGGGTATCTATTCTACCATTTCTCTTATCTACATTTATATCTAATACTGTATTGAAATCTCCTCCAGTGATGAAATTCTTATCGTTATTTTCATTTAAGTAATTGTCCAGTTCATTAAAGAATGTGACGTCATCATCGTTAGGTCCATATGCATTAATTAATGTAAACTCGTGATTAGTTATTGCTATTTCCAGAGCAATTAGCCTACCCTTAATTATTTCTACGAAATTCTTAATAGTATGAGGACCCGCTATGTTCAATAATATAGCAACACCTTCGCTGTTACTTTTTATACCACTATAATAGGCTTTATTACCCCATTCAGAAATCCATCTACTAGTAGTTTTTTCTGAAGAATGTGTTTCCTGGAGAAAACAAATTGATAGTTTTTTACTCTTTACCCAGTTAAATACTTCCAATCGTTTTTTAGTATTCCCAAGACCTCTAACATTATATGAACATATCAATAATTCCATACTACTTAAAATGAAATGACATAATTATCAATCTAAAATAAATGGGAACGATCACGCAAATATATAAAGAATGTAATGTCATAGTTTAAGAAAAAATAATCTCGGGTCACGGGCTGCAACTACAGTATATAATTGTTATAAATACTTTACCAGGTAGATCTATAGCACAACATCAAGCTGTTTGAGTTGTGTTCTTCAACGAATCAATATATGTTAGTCAATGTATATATCACGTGTGGTTCTTGCCAAATAGGCCATGGTACATGATGCGTGGTTCTTGCCAAATAGGCCATGGTACATCACGTGTGGTTCTTGTCATATAGGCCACGGTACATCACGTGTGGTTCTTGCCAAATAGGCCACAGTACATCATGTGTGGTTCTTGTCATATAGGCCACGGTACATCACGTGTGGTTCTTGTCATATAGGCCACGGTACATCATGTGTGGTTCTTGCCAAATAGGTCACGGTACATCACGTGTGGTTCTTGTCATATTGGCCACGGTACATCATGTGTGGTTCTTGCCAAATAGGCCATGGTACATGATGTGTGGTTCTTCCAAATAGGCCACGGTACATCATGAACTCCGCCATGGACGGTCCTAAGCCCGACTGAGAAAGGAGGAAGGTTATGCGTAGGGCCAGCACCCCTACCGCGTAAAACAACAACTCGCTACAGAAACCAACACCACAGCAACTACTACGGAGGATTTACGGTATCGACCAAGAGGAGAGCGTATGAAACAGAGCAATCTGTGGACAAATCTTCTCTCCCCTAAGAACGTCTCACGGATCGGATTTTGGAATGTAAGAACACTATACGAAACGGGAAAAGCGGCTCAGGTGTCCAGAGAGATGGATAGATATAAAAATAGATATGTTAGGACTAAGTGAGGTACGTTGGACCACAGCAGGAAAGGTTACTTTGGCAACAGGACACACGCTTCTATACTCTGGACCAGCAAATGAGAACGATGCACATCGCAACGGAGTTGGACTCATGCTTACCAAGAAAGCGCACAAATGTCTTTTGGAATGGGAACCAATAAGTGACAGACTACTGACCGCCAGATTTCACTCTAAATTTCAAGAAGTTACCATCGTCCAGTGCTACGCAACAACCAACGCTGCAGACATGGACACCAAAGAAGACTTCTACCAGCAGCTTCAAGGAGTGTTAGACAGGGTGCACAAGAGGGACATCACCATTGTTATGGGTGACATGAAT
The DNA here is from genome assembly GCA_014843695.1 of Archivesica marissinica. Lineage (NCBI taxonomy): Eukaryota > Metazoa > Mollusca > Bivalvia > Venerida > Vesicomyidae > Archivesica > Archivesica marissinica. The sequence goes on along the minus strand of CM026400.1, from coordinate 35,994,485 downwards.
GCGAAAGTTGGAGGAACCAACACTGGTAGAGAGACCGTCATGGGAAAGGAGGGACTCGGGACAACGAATGAAAATGGGGAACTCTTCGTCAACTTCTGTGGGCTAAATGATCGTGTCATCGGTGGAACTATCTTTAAACATCGCATCATTCACAAGACCACATGGACATCACCCGACCAGGCAACAGCAAACCAGATCGACCATGTCACGATCTCCAGAAGATGGAGGAGGACCCTCACGGATGTCAGAGCGTATCGAGGAGCTGATGCAGGTTCCGACCATGAACTAGTCATCGCCAAACTACAAGTCAGAATTGCCAGTGCAAGAAAGACGGGCATCCAGCAGAACAAGCGATACGCCACATCCAAACTGAAGGCAGCAGAGCAACAGCAAGAGTTCGCCATCGCCCTCGGCAACAGGTTTCAGGCCCTAGCCGACTTAGAAGACGGATCGTTGGAAACGAAGTGGGACCGCATCAAATGCTCTTTCACAACGACATGCGAAGAGAAGCTGGGATTTAGAACGAAGAAGTACAAGACGTGGCTCACAGACCACACCATCCAGATCATTGAAGAAAGATGAGAAATTCGGCACCGACTGAAGCAGGCGAAAACCAGAGCACAGAAACAGAACATCCAGGGAGAATACAGCACCAAGAACAAAGAAGTCAAGAAGAGCGCACGACAAGACAAACGGGATCAGGTAGACAAGCTGGCTGGACAAGCACAGGAAGCAGCATACCACAACGACATGAAGACCCTATACAGCATAACTAGACCACTTTCCGGCAGAAGGAGCAACTCCAACAAACCAGTGAAGGACGTTGATGGTAACACCCTCTCCAAACCAGAAGACCAGATGACAAGGTGGAAGGACCATTTCCAGGAACTACTCAGCGGTACACCTGTGACCAACCCACCAGACATAGCAGACGGACCAGAACTGGAAGTAGAGATGGGACAGATCACAAGGAATGAAGTGACAAGGGCCATCAACAAGATCAAAAATGGGAAAGCACCGGGGCCAGACAACATCCCACCAGAAGCACTGAAGGCATCGACTGAGACCACAGCAGCACTACTACTAGACCTTCTACAGCAAGTCTGGGATGAAGAAGTGGTTCCAGAAGAATGGAGAGTAGGGCACATCGTCAAGCTACCCAATAAGGGTGACCTCAGCAACTGCCAGAATTGGAGGGGCATCCAGCTACTGTCTATCCCAAGTAAAGTCCTCACAAGACTCCTACTAGAAAGGATCAATAATGCAGTGAACGCCAAGCTGAGGGAAGAACAGGCAGGATTCAGGGCAGGAAGATCATGCACGGATCAGATAGCAACACTCCGCATCATCGTTGAACAGTCCATCGAATGGCAGTCTCCAATCTACATCAACTACATCGATTTCAAGAAAGCGTTTGACACGATTTATAGAGACGTCATATGGAGCATCCTCGGGCACTACGGCATACCAGGAAAGATCATCAACATTATTCGGAGCCTGTACAACAACACCACTTGCCATGTGATCCATGACATGAACCTTTCACAGCCATTTCCTGTCAGCACCGGCGTCCGTCAGGGCTGTATGCTCTCGCCTCTCATTTTCTCCGTCGTACTGGACTGGATAATGAGAACGACAGTAGACAGACCAAGAGGAATACAGTGGACACTTACAGAGAAGTTGGAGGACCTCGACTTTGCGGACGATATAGGCCTCCTGTCCCACACACACCAACACATGCAACAGAAGTCAGAACGCTTACACACAGTTGCGAAGACTACAGGGCTGGAGATCAACATTAAGAAGACCAAGTGCCTCAGGGTAAACGCGGCAAGGAACATACCCATTCAGATAGATGGCCATCCAATCGATAATGTTGACTCCTTCACCTACCTCGGCAGTGTCATCAGCAAAACGGGGGGAACAGAAGAAGACATCCAAGCCCATATTGGGAAAGCACGACATGCCTTTGTGACGTTGAAGCCAGTATGGAACAACAATAACATCCACCTCAAGACAAAGCTCAAACTGTTTGAGACGAATGTTAAGACAGTCCTCTTGTACGGAGCTGAGACCTGGAGACGCACCAAGGGCCTTGACCACAAACTACAGATATTCATCAACAACTGCCTCAGACAGATCCTACACATCAGATGGCCAGAAAAGATCACCAACCAGGAGTTGTGGCGGCAAACAAGACAGGACCCCATCACAGACTCTATCACACAGAGGAAGTGGCGGTGGATAGGGCATACTCTACGACGAGACCAGCCCAACATAGCACGCCAAGCACTGGATTGGAATCCACAGGGCACACGGAAAAGAGGTCGACCAGTTACGACATGGCGAAGGACTCTGGACAGTGAGCTGCGCCGAAGCAGGATGTCCTGGGGGGAAGTCAAAGCAGCAGCAACGGACCGGTCCAAGTGGAGAGCAGTGGTGAAGGCCCTATACCCCAACCGGGGTGAAGAGGATTGATGATGATGATGACATGATGTGTGGTTCTTGCCAAATAGGCCACGGTACATCATGTGTGGTTCTTCCAAATAGGCCACGGTACATCACGTGTGGTTCTTGTCATATAGGCCACGGTACATCACGTGCGGTTCTTGCCAAATAGGCCACGGTACATCATGTGTGGTTCTTGTCATATAGGCCACGGTACATCACGTGTAGTTCTTGTCATATAGGCCACGGTACATCACGTGTGGTTCTTGTCATATAGGCCACGGTACATCACGTGTGGTTCTTGCCAAATAGGCCATGGTATATGATGTGTGGTTCTTGCCAAATAGGCCATGGTACATCACGTGTGGTTATTGTCATATAGGCCACGGTACATCACGTGTGGTTCTTGCCAAATAGGCCACGGTACATCATGTGTGGTTCTTGTCATATAGGCCACGGCACATCACGTGTGGTTCTTGTCATATAGGCCACGGTACATCATGTTTGGTTCTTCCAAATAGGCCACGGTACATCACGTGTGGTTCTTGCCATATAGGCCATGGTACATCATGTGTGGTTCTTCCAAATAGACCACGGTACATCACGTGTGGTTCTTCCAAATAGACCATGGTACATCACGTGTGGTTCTTGTCATATAGGCCATGGTACATCATGTGTGGTTCTTCCAAATAGACCACGGTACATCACGTGTGGTTCTTGCCAAATAGGTCACGGTACATCACGTGTGGTTCTTGCCAAATAGGCCATGGTACATCATGTGTGGTTCTTCCAAATAGACCACGGTACATCATGTGTGGTTCTTCCAAATAGACCACGGTACATCACGTGTGGTTCTTACCAAATAGGCCATGGTACATCATGTGTGGTTCTTGTCATATAGGCCACGGTACATCACGTGTGGTTCTTGTCATATAGGCCACGGTACATCATGGGTGGTTCTTCCAAATAGACCACGGTACATCATGTGTGGTTCTTGCCAAATAGGCCATGGTACATCATGTGTGGTTCTTCCAAATAGACCACGGTACATCACGTGTGGTTCTTCCAAATAGACCACGATACATCACGTGTGGTTCTTGCCAAATAGGCCACGGTACATCACGTGTGGTTCTTGCCATATAGGCCACGGTACATCATGTGTGGTTCTTGCCAAATAGGCCACGGTACATCATGTGTGGTTCTTGCCAAATAGGCCATGGTACATCATGTGTGATTCTTGCCAAATAGGCCACGGTACATCATGTGTGGTTCTTGCCAAATAGGCCACGGTACATCACGTGTGGTTCTTGTCAAATAGGCCACGGTACATCACGTGTGGTTCTTGCCAAATAGGCCACGGTACATCACGTGTGGTTCTTGCCAAATAGGCCATGGTACATCACGTGTGGTTCTTGTCATATAGGCCACGGTACATCATGTGTGGTTCTTGCCAAATAGGCCACGGTACATCACGTGTGATTCTTGTCACATAGACCACGGTACATCATGTGTGGTTCTTGCCAAACAGGCCACGGTACATCATGTGTGGTTCTTGCCAAATAGGCCACGGTACATCACGTGTGGTTCTTGCCAAATAGGCCATGGTACATCACGTGTGGTTCTTGCCAAATAGGCCATGGTACATCATGTGTGGTTCTTGCCAAATAGACCATGGTACATCACGTGTGGTTCTTGCCAAATAGACCATGGTACATCATGTGTGGTTCGTGCCAAATAGGCCACGGTACATCATGTGTGGTTCTTGCCAAATAGGCCACGGTACATCACATGTGGTTCTTGCCAAATAGGCCACGGTACATCACGTGTGGTTCTTGCCAAATAGGCCATGGTACATCATGTGTGGTTATTGCCAAATAGTGTGCATCACGTGTGGTTCTTGCCAAATAGGCCATGGTACATCACGTGTGGTTCTTGCCAAATAGGCTACGGTACATCACTTGTGGTTCTTGCCAAATAGGCCACGGTATATCACGTGTGGGTCTTGCCAAATAGCCTAAGGTACATCACGTGTGATGCTTGCCAAATAGGCCATGGTACATCACTATGTCTGGTTCTTGCCAAATAGGCCACGGTACATTATGTGTGGTTCTTGCCAAAGGAACTGTAACATATAACAGCAATAGGCCATGGTACATCACGTGTGGTTCTTGCCAAATAGACCATGGTACATCACGTGTGGTTCTTGCCAAATAGGCCATGGTACATCATGTGTGGTTCTTGCCAAATAGACCACGGTACATCATGTGTGGTTCCTGCAAAATAGTGTACATCACGTACGTGTGGTTCCTGGCAAATAGGTCATGGTACATCACGTGTGGTTCTTGTCATATAGGCCACGGTACATCACGTGTGGTTCTTGCCAAATAGGCCATGGTACATCACGTGTGGTTCTTGCCATATAGGCCACGGTACATCATGTGTGGTTCTTGCCAAATAGGCCACGGTACATCACGTGTGGTTCTTGCCAAATAGGCCATGGTACATCATGTGTGGTTCTTGTCATATAGGCCACGGTACATCACGTGTGGTTCTTGTCATATAGGCCACGGTACATCATGTGTGGTTCTTCCAAATAGACCACGGTACATCACGTGTGGTTCTTGCCAAATTGGCCATGGTACATCATGTGTGGTTCTTGCCAAATAGGTCACGGTACATCACGTGTGGTTCTTGCCAAATAGGCCATGGTACATCACGTGTGGTTCTTGCCATATAGGCCACGGTACATCATGTGTGGTTCTTGCCAAATAGGTCATGGTACATCATGTGTGATTCTTGCCAAATAGGCCACGGTACACCATGTGTGGTTCTTGTCATATAGACCACGGTACATCACGTGTGGTTCTTGCCAAATAGGCCACGCTACATCACGTGTGGTTCTTGCCAAATAGGCCACGGTACAACATGTGTGGTTCTTGTCATATAGGCCATGGTACATCACGCGTGGTTCTTGTCATATAGGCCACGGTACATCATGTGTGGTTCTTGCCAAATAGGCCACGGTACATCATGTGTGGTTCTTGTCATATAGACCACGGTACATCATGTGTGGTTCTTGCCAAATAGGCCACGGTACATCACGTGTGGTTCTTGCCAAATAGGCCACGGTACATCATGTGTGGTTCTTGTCATATAGGCCACGGTACATCACGTGTGGTTCTTGTCAAATAGGCCACAGTACATCATGTGTGGTTCTTGCCAAATAGACCATGGTACATCACGTGTGGTTCTTGCCAATTAGGCCATGGTACATCACGTGTGGTTCTTGCCAAATAGGCCATGGTACATCATGTGTGGTTCTTGCCAAATAGGCCATGGTACATCACGTGTGGTTCTTGCCAAATAGGCCACGGTACATCACGTGATGTTCTTGCCAAATAGGCCATGGTACATCATGTGTGGTTCTTGCCAAATAGACCATGGTACATCACGTGTGGTTCTTGCCAAATAGACCATGGTACATCACGTGTGGTTCTTGCCAAATAGGCCTCGGTACATCATGTGGTTCTTGCCAAATAGGCCACAGTACATCATGTGGTTCTTGCCAAATAGGCCATGGTACATCATGTGTGGTTATTGCCATATAGGCCACAGTACATCACGTGTGATTCTTGCCAAATAGGCTACGGTACATCACGTGTGGTTCTTGCCAAATAGGCCATGGTACATCATGTGTGGTTATTGCCAAATAGGCCATGGTACATCATGTGTGGTTCTTGCCAAATAGTGTGCATCACGTGTGGTTCTTGCCAAATAGGCCACGGTACATCACTTGTGGTTCTTGCCAAATAGGCCACGGTACATCAAGTGTGGTTCTTGCCAAATAGGCCAAGGTACATCACTTGTGGTTCTTGCCAAATAGGCCACGGTACATCACTTGTGGTTCTTGCCAAATAGCCTAAGGTACATCACGTGTGGTTCTTGCCAAATAGACCATGGTACATCACGTGTGGTTCTTGCCAAATAGGCCATGGTACATCATGTGTGGTTCTTGCCAAATAGGCCACGGTACATTATGTGTGGTTCTTGCCAAAGGAACTGTAACATATAAAAGCAATAGGCCATGGTACATCACGTGTGGTTCTTGCCAAATAGGCCATTGTACATCACGTGTGGTTCTTGCCAAATAGGCCATGGTACATCATGTGTGGTTCTTGCCAAATAGGCCATGGTACATCATGTGTGGTTCTTGCCAAATAGGTCACGGTACACTTGTGTGGTTCTTGCCAAATAGGCCATGGTACATCATGTGTGGTTCTTGCCAAATAGGCCATGGTACATCATGTGTGGTTCTTGCCAAATAGGCCACGGTACATCATGTGTGGTTCTTGCCAAATAGGCCACGGTACATCACGTGTGGTTCTTGCCAAATAGGCCACGGTACATCATGTGTGGTTCTTGCCAAATAGGCCATGGTACATCATGTGTGGTTATTGCCATATAGGCCACGGTACATCATGTGTGGTTATTGTCATATAGGCCACGGTACATCTCGTGTGGTTCTTGCCAAATAGGCCACGGTACATCATATGTGGTTCTTGCCAAATAGGCCACGGTACATTATGTGTGGTTCTTGCCAAAGGAAGGAATGGAAGTGATAACAACAAATAAATTATCAATCCTCACAGAAGTTATATTCAAATCATCTGCATAGGGAGTTCGATCCCCCGTCTGACCCTAATAAAATTAACAGTCTTTCAGATGGGACTATAAACCAAGGTCTTGTGTCGGTGCATTACGCCATGCACGTAAAAGAACAAGAGGAGACTTTGGAATGGATCTCTGTCTGTATCATTGCATATCCTCTAAAATACTAAAATGACTAATCTCTTCAGGAGGCGGCTCTCATATGGGTAACCGGTAGCAACGATAAATAAACTTAAAAACACACAAATTCAAATCATAATTACTTTTTTTCTCACAACAAAAAATACACAAAATATGTAAGGGAGGTAACAAATGTTCATAAACCAATTGTATAGTAGTAGCAATTACTTCCCTTGTTCAAAATACATTTTCAGGCATTTGCACACAAGTCTAACAAAAAGGAAGTAAAACAAAAGGTAGCAATGAGAGAATGTAATAAATTATTACCCTACATTATTTGGGACCCCCGGATCCGAGTGGTTACGTTCATTGACCCATATCTACTTGCATCTCACTGTTGTAGGTTCAAATCCCTATCAAATTCATAGTGATCTCTATATTCCAAGACCTTATGTTATGTTATATTTCGGGTTTTACGCCTGCATCAGCACCATTTTTGGGCTATTTCGCCGGCGGGCAGTTTACCTAACAACACCTTTCCTGGGCAGGCTCCAGCGGTTAACCAGTACTTGGGTGCACCAACCTCCGTAAGAAACTGCCAACTTTTTTCATATAAATGAGACACGGTCTGAGCGGGGCTCGAACCCGTGACCATCAGTGATGATAGGTTACAGTGGTATACAAGTCAGCGACCTTAACCACTCGACCACGGAGGCGGACCTGTATTTGCTTGTAAGTAGATCTTTCATCCTATTTCTGTGGAAGTCGTGATAGCGCAGTGGATGCGTGTTCGCTTCAGGTGTGAAGGGTCCGCAGTTCGAACCCTGCTGGAGCCATTACAATTGTGCCCTTAGGCAAGCAAGGCATTTAAATTCCACGTTGCCTCTTCTCTCTCCATCGTGGTGATGGATTCCATCACGAATGAGGTATCGAGAGTGATTAATATAAGTTGTAAGAACTTGTTTCGCAATCGAGCTAAAATAAATTTGTATAAACTATCCGATTTCTGGACGAGAAAACGGTCAACGTATGACCAGGAATATAAGGCAACATAAAATACCAATATTTTGGCAGGATTCTTTTAGAAACGGTCTCCTGGGTCAAACATCGGTCATTGACTGGCAGGCCGGTACTCTTAGATGCCTTTACTATGGCAATACAAATAGTCAGTACTATAACAATAGTGGGGCTGCATCAGTTGGTTAGTACGGACTGATTATACAGTCGTAAGTTTAATCCCCCTGTCTCTGCAAGTTGTGATAGCGCAGTGATAGTGCGTTCGCTTCAGGTGCGAAAGGCCTGGATGTTGTGCCCAGCTGTAGCCGTTACGATTGTGCCCGTAGGCAAAGCATTTAAATCGTTGAGTTGCTGCACCTGAATGCTCCCTAAAAGTATGTAGGTCATCATAATTGGTTTCCTCTGTTTTTATCGTTATTTCCTTTGCACAACATGCTATCAATTTGAATCCACTTTCTCATCTTATAATTATTATGTTACTATATCTCGACATATCTCCTACGGTATATCCAGTGGGTACTTATCTGTAAATTTGTTTTATCAATTAACTAACATGATTTGGATAAAAATCACATTTATCATAACGCAATATCTTGTTAGGAAACAACAGTAAAAACAAAGGATTCCAACTGAAAGGACAGCTATACATTTAGGAATAAATCAGACTTTATCTGCCAAGGGAGGTAATAGGAAAGCCAGCGAGGTCCCTCATTGATAACCAATTGTTCAGTAAATCATCCACTGGACAGACATACTGTAGGATATCCATCCAGATTTAATCATTTAATAATCATATGAGAAAATCACAGAGATTCGGCACGTTTGGGGGTACTAGTATATATATTTAAGTACAGGGATTCTACTCTGTTGGATGTCAGATTTTGCATCGATCAGTAAAATGGCCCTATCTGAAACAATTTTGTACAAATCTGTCTAAATATAACGCCTATCCCGAGTCTTTATATTGTTCTTCAAATAAAACACAACTTTAAGCTGCATGCATGTATACTTTGCAAACAATTGCCACATACATTGGCCATAGCAGGTCACATTTCCATACTAGGACACGGGTTCTGTCAGCAACAAAAAAAAATCTTCGACGGGAGAGTTTTAACTATGAATAACATTATCAATAAAATGTGTTTCCACTAACGTGCAGGTTTATTCGGCAAAAATGTACGTCAAAAAGAGATTTCGTAGCATTTTCAATTTGTTTTGAAAATTTCTAAAGCTGCGCAATTCGCGTTGAAACGAGCGTTCTGATTGGATTAAGATTATTCTTCATATAGAAAAAAACATCTTGTTACATTCTCTAATAATCCAATCAGAACGTTCGTTTCAACACGAATTGCGCCGCTTTAAAAATTTTCAAAACAAATTGAAAATGCTACGAAATCTCTTTTTGACGTACATTTTTGCCGAATAAACCTACACGTTAGTGGAAACACATTTTATTGATAATGTTATTCACAGTTAAAACTCTCTCGTCAAAGATTTTTTTTTGTTGCTGACAGAACCCGTGTCCTAGTATGGAAATGTGACCTGCTATGGCCAATGTCTTTGGCAATTGTTTGCAAAGTATACATGCATGCAGCTTAAAGTTGTGTTTTATTTGAAGAACAATATAAAGACTCGGGATAGGCGTTATATTTGGACAGCTTTGTACAACATTGTTTCAGATAGGGTCATTTTACTGATCGATGCGAAATCTGACATCCCACAGAGTAGAATCCCTGTACTTAAATATATATACTAGTACCCCCAAATGTGCCGAATCCCTGTGGAGAAAATGGGTGAAAATTGATAGCATTTGGTTCAAGGCACACAACGATAAAAACAGAGGAAACCAATTAAAGAGGACACATCTATTTTTAGAAATATTCAGGGGCAGTAACTCACAAATCTTTCTCATTGCTAGAATAAACATCTGGACACTTACATACAATGTAATTTTATTTTTCTATATAAAAACAACATTTTTGATAGGCTCAAAATATTATGGAATATCGGTAGTCTACAATCAACTGTTTGTTTGTTTGTTTGTTATTTGGAGTTTGGTTTAAACAGTATTTATTCCAATAAATTTACATGTATAACACAAACAATGTTACAAATTACATAAATTGTGAATGGTTTGGATTGGAAAACAAGTTTTCAGAAAACTTATATTAATTCCTCTCCAATATTAAACTCTTTGGAGTTTAAAGTCGCACCAACAGCTTAGGTCATACGGCGACTCTCCAGCTATTATTGGTGGAGGCAGACAGACCCCTGCTGCCCTTCCGAGTATTGTTAATTATGTCGGAGTGCCCCTTTTGCGTGAACTCTTCTATCTCATATCATGGAATAGTCTACAACCAACTGTAGGGTAAAACATATGTATCGTTGAAGTGAACTCTTACATCTAATAACATGGAATAGTCTACAACCAACTGTAGGGTAATACATATGTATCGTTGAAGTGAACTCTTACATCTAATAACATGGAATAGTCTACAACCAACTGTAGGGTAAAACATATGTATCGTTGAAGTGAACTCTTACATCTAATAACATGGAATAGTCTATAACCAACTGTAGGGTAAAACATATGTATCGTTGAAGTGAACTCTTACATCTAATAACATGGAATAGTCTATAACCAACTGTAGGGTAAAACATATGTATCGTTGAAGTGAACTCTTACATCTAATAACATGGAATAGTCTATAACCAACTGTAGGGTAAAACATATGTATCGTTGAAGTGAACTCTTACATCTAATAACATGGAATAGTCTATAACCAACTGTAGGGTAAAACATATGTATCGTTGAAGTGAACTCTTACATCTAATAACATGGAATAGTCTATAACCAACTGTAGGGTAAAACACCTGCATTCTGAAATGGAACCTTCTATCTTACATAAAAAGTATGTAAAACATTCAAGGGACATTTACAAAAAATTCATTACACAAGCTAACACTAACACTACTAATAGAGATCTATTAACCCTTTCAACACCACAGACCTCTAAATTGGCTTACAAAAAAGTGTAGATCCAGATGAGCCGGCTCATGACGAGCTGTCTCATCAGGATCTGCACTTTTTTCAAGTAATATAACTATTTTTAGAATTTTTTTTACCCATTTTGATAAATGAACTGATCCAAATGTAATTTTGTTATTAATTTATTGGTCTAACAATATCATGGACCAGTCCATGTCAGTTACTTGGTGTTGAATGGGTTAAAATCCCATCACAAACAAAATACACAAAAGTACTAATATTAATTAACTCCAAAATAGTATTACATTTTCCACTCTGCTATTTTGGCTCAGGCATGTCCTATAATGTGCCAAATTGGCAGTCAGTCACTCAAAACACATAGCTATCCAACGTGTGATTGACAAATACAAAGGGAAGCTTCGATTTCAATTGTGGTGAAATGTGTGGAATAAAAATGCTTTTAACCCATAACCTGCTAATCACGACTAAAGTCACTTTTGCAAACAGCATAGAGCCAGATCAGACAGCTCAGAATGTGGCATCTGATCAGGCTCTACGTTGTTTGCTATTCAGATAGTGGACCTAAAACAGTAGAACAATATGCATTATATAGAGCTTATTGCCGGCATCAGACAATTTGACGTGTTCGAGCAAACCAAGTTCGAGGTAACGAAGTTCGACTGTATGCTGTTTTCTCATTCCGTCCAATTTACTCAGCATTTTATGGGTTAACGATCATTCCCCACTCAGCAAAATTTAGTTACTTCTTAGACCTGACAGTGAGTGACTATTGTAGACCTGACAGTGAATGACTATCATAGACCTGACAGTGGGTGACTATCATAGACCTGACAGTGGGTGACTATCATAGACCTGACAGTGGGTGACTATCATAGACCTGACAGTGGGTGACTATCATAGACCTGAAGGTGAGTGACTATCATAGACCTGACAGTGAGTGACTATCGTAGATCTGACAGTGGGTGACTTTCGTAGACCTGACAGTGAGTGACTATTGTAGACCTGACAGTGAGTGCGTAGATCTGATAGTGAGTGACTATCATAGACCTGGCAGTAAGTGACTATCTTAGACTTGACAGTGAGTGACTATCGTATACCTGACAGTGAGTGACTATCATATACCTGACAGTGAGTGACTATCTTAGACCTGACAGTGAGTTACTATCGTAGACTTGACAGTGAGTGACTATCGTATACCTGACAGTGAGTGACTATCATAGACCTGACAGTGAGTGACTATCGTAGACCTGACAGTAAGTGACTATCATAGACCTGACAGTGGCTGACTATCGTAGACCTGCCAATGAGTGACTATCGTAGACCTGACAGTGGGCGACTATCATAGACCTGACAGTGAGTGACTATCGTAGACCCGACAGTGAGTTACTATCGTAGATCTGACAGTGGGTGACTATCATAGACCTGACAGTGGTGACTATCATAGACCTGACAGTGGGTGACTATCATAGACCTGACAGTGGGTGACTATCATAGACCTGACAGTGGGTGACTATCATAGACCTGACAGTGGGTGACTATCATAGACCTGACAGTGGGTGACTATCATAGACCTGACAGTGGGTGACTATCATAGACCTGACAGTGGGTGACTATCATAGACCTGACAGTGGGTGACTATCATAGACCTGAAGGTGAGTGACTATCATAGACCTGACAGTGAGTGACTATCGTAGATCTGACAGTGGGTGACTTTCGTAGACCTGACAGTGAGTGACTATTGTAGACCTGACAGTGAGTGCGTAGATCTGATAGTGAGTGACTATCATAGACCTGGCAGTAAGTGACTATCTTAGACTTGACAGTGAGTGACTATCGTATACCTGACAGTGAGTGACTATCATATACCTGACAGTGAGTGACTATCTTAGACCTGACAGTGAGTTACTATCGTAGACTTGACAGTGAGTGACTATCGTATACCTGACAGTGAGTGACTATCATAGACCTGACAGTGAGTGACTATCGTAGACCTGACAGTAAGTGACTATCATAGACCTGACAGTGGCTGACTATCGTAGACCTGCCAATGAGTGACTATCGTAGACCTGACAGTGGGCGACTATCATAGACCTGACAGTGAGTGACTATCGTAGACCCGACAGTGAGTTACTATCGTAGATCTGACAGTGGGTGACTATCATAGACCTGACAGTGGGTGACTATCATAGACCTGACTGTGGGTGACTATCATAGACCTGACAGTGGGTGACTATCATAGACCTGACAGTGGGTGACTATCATAGACCTGACAGTGGGTGACTATCATAGACCTGACAGTGGGTGACTATCATAGACCTGACAGTGGGTGACTATCATAGACCTGACAGTGGGTGACTATCATAGACCTGACAGTGGGTGACTATCATAGACCTGAAGGTGAGTGACTATCATAGACCTGACAGTGAGTGACTATCGTAGATCTGACAGTGGGTGACTTTCGTAGACATGACAGTGAGTGACTATTGTAGACCTGACAGTGAGTGACTATCGTAGATCTGATAGTGAGTGACTATCATAGACCTGGCAGTAAGTGACTATTGTAGACCTGACAGTGAGTGACTATCATATACCTGACAGTGAGTGACTATCTTAGACCTGACAGTGAGTTACTATCGTAGACTTGACAGTGAGTGACTATCGTATACCTGACAGTGAGTGACTATCATAGACCTGACAGTGAGTGACTATCGTAGACCTGACAGTAAGTGACTATCATAGACCTGACAGTGGCTGACTATCGTAGATCCGACAGTGGCTGACTATCGTAGACCTGACAGTGAGTGACTATCGTAGACCTGACAGTGAGTGACTATCGTAGACCTGACAGTGAGTGACTATCATATACCTGACAGTGAGTGACTATCATAGACCTGACAGTGGCTGACTATCGTAGACCTGCCAATGAGTGACTATCGTAGACCTGACAGTGGGTGACTATCATAGACCTGACAGTGAGTGACTATCGTAGACCTGACAGTGAGTTACTATCGTAGATCTGACAGTGGGTGACTATCATAGACCTGACAGTGGGTGACTATCATAGACCTGACAGTGGGTGACTATCATAGACCTGACAGTGGGTGACTATCACATAATGATTTAACAGATCTGATCTTGCTTTCATCAGCATCGGTTTCTATCGAAAAAATATCTACTTCGGAAAATGTCGTAGTATCTGGGTACTACTATATACACATATACTGTCTCCGTGGCCTGGTGGTTAAGGCGGGAGGTCGAAGGTTCGAACCTCATCAAGGGTTCATTCTGATATATGGCCGGTTGGTGAGCCGCCAGCTAGTTAAATAATGGTTACCGATTGCCCATCAGCCAGGCGCATGGCCTACAAGGATAGGATTTGGGAAGTACTGATGTCCACAAGAGGCGTCTCATAATCTCATAAGTCAGTAACAAAACAAGCACTTTACTGTTATACAAAACAAACCCTCTAAATTTCATATTAACCCTTTCCCACTTAGGAGCGCCTCTGTGCACCCATTCCCACATAGAAGCACCGTGACAATAAGGTAGTGGATACACCATTAAACATTACCAGAAACCTCCCCCACCTCCATATACCTCTATTGAGGTAGGGTAGAGATATCAACTGATTATCCATTGATTACGATAGACAATAGCCGTCATTTGTACGGAGATACAGTAGTAGATAAGCCTACGTCTCTATTGGAGAAAGGGTACAAACCATGTCTGAATGTCTGATAAGCCTACGTCTCTATTGGAGAAAGGGTACAAACCATGTCTGAATGTCTGATAAGCCTACGTCTCTATTGGAGAAAGGGTACAAACCATGACCGAATAGCTGATAAGCCCAGGTCTCTATTGGAGAAAGGGTACAAACCATGACCGAATAGCTGATAAGCCTACGTCTCTATTGGAGAAAGGGTACAAACCATATCCGAATAGCTGATAAGCCCAGGTCTCTATTGGAGAAAGGGTACAAACCATGACCGAATAGCTGATAAGCCTACGTCTCTATTGGAGAAAGGGTATAAACCATGACCGAATAGCTGATAAGCCTACGTCTCTATTGGAGAAAGGGTACAAACCATGTCCAAATAGCTGATAAGCCCAGGTCTCTATTGGAGAAAGGGTACAAACCATGACCGAATAGCTGATAAGCCTACGTCTCTATTGGAGAAAGGGTACAAACTATGTCCGAATAGCTGATAAGCCTACGTCTCTATTGGAGAAAGGGTATAAACTATGTCCGAATAGCTGATAAGCCTACGTCTCTATTGGAGAAAGGGTACAAACTATGTCTGAATAGCTGATAAGCCTACGTCTCTATTGGAGAAAGGGTACAAACTATGTCCGAATAGCTGATAAGCCTACGTCTCTATTGGAGAAAGGGTACAAACCATATCCGAATAGCTGATAAGCCTACGTCTCTATTGGAGAAAGGGTATAAACCATGACCGAATAGCTGATAAGCCTACGTCTCTATTGGAGAAAGGGTACAAATCATGTCCAAATTTACCAGTTTTTCATGTAATGTTGGCTCACATATATGTCAAAATCACATAATGTGGAAGTCGTGATAGCTCAATGGTAGCACGTTAGCTTCAGGTGCGAAAGGACGCGAGTTTGAGCCACCGTTGGAGCCGTTATGATTGTCCCCTTAGTCAAGGTGTTTAAATTCCACGTTGCCTTCTCTCTCCCTCGTGGCGATGGATTCCATCAGGAATGAGGTCTCGAGAGTGATTAATATCAGTTGTAAGAACATGTTTTTCACAATCGAGCAAAAATAAATTTGTTTAAAGCAAATCCCTTAATTTCACATTGAAACCATGTCCATGTTTGCCACAACTCAAGTTTTCAAGTAGTGGTAGACCATTTACATGTATGTCAAAACCCCTTAATTTTGCATTAAAAGCATTTTAGATGCATACTTCTAGTGTGTGTGCTTATCTTAGCAGCTACCTACTGTATTGTATGACAATGCCACTCTCCCAGACTAAACTGCCATTAGATATGATATGTTGGATGTTTATATATCATTAATTGACTTCACTGACAAGTCAAACAGAGACCTGTAATTGACAGAGATGGGCAGCTTGGCACAATTCATATTAAATACTGCAACAAAGATGATGCATATTTTGTGATTACTACGTCTGGTGCCAGTAAATAACACTTAGGTCAGACACCACTATTGAAATCTCCATATGCCACCATTATAACATACAGTGCCATTATATGTTCCCCAAAAATAGCTTACCACAAAAAACAGTAGTTTTCAACAGACTGACCTAGTATTGAACAAATTGCGGGTTTATTTTATTTCCAGCTAAAGGCACGGCACCCACTCCCTTCGCTGAAGGTAATTTGGTGGTGAATGTTGCACTGACACCTGCTTTTATAATACGGTATTTTATTTGTTCCCAAATAGTATGCAAATATTCTAAAATGTTCCAAAATGCAGCTCATATATTGTATTTTAAATTTTAGAAATCATTTTCACTATTGGTGTCAATACGTAATCAGTTCATGTATCAATAACTCTTAACCCATTCAACACCACAGACCTCCAAATAGGTTAGCAAAAAGTGTAGATCCAGATGAGCCGGCTCATCAGAATTTGTACTTTTTGCTAGTAATTTTACTATATTTAGTAAAAATTACCCATTTTGATATAAATGAACTAGCCCAAATATTTTGTCTGATCAATTTATTGGTCGAAAAAATATCATGGACCAGTCCGTGTCAGTTACTTGGTGTTGGATGGGTTACGTTTAATGTCTCAAGTTTAATCCTATATAACCCAATTCCCAGGAAAATTGTGAGATCGCCTCCGTGGTCGAGTGACTACGGTCGCCTAATTGTATACCACTGTAACCTATCATCACTGATGGTCACAGGTTCAAGCCCCGGTCAGACCAAGTGTCTATTTATATGAAAAAGTTGGCAGTTTATTTTACGGAGGTTGGTGCACCAAGTACTGGTTAACCGCTGGAGCCTTCCCAGGAATGGTGTTGTTAGGTAAACTGCCCGTCGCTCAAATGGGCAAACCGGTAGCGACGTTAAATAAATTTAAACAATTTACAACCTTACACAGCAAAGACAATTTGATGCATCATGTTGTGAGTTTTTGACGCGCAACACGTCTATGTCCCCGCGAGGGGTTCGACATTAACGGAAGATAGATAGATAGATTTGGCTAAGAATATTGTTGGCTATTACTGCTAAGAATATTGTCGGCTATTTTAGGGTGCATTCTAGGTCAGAATTTTTGGGAGAAGTGAGAAAGAGCGCGATTGTGTCCTTTAAAATTGTAATGGTGTTGTTTAATAATTGTCAACAAAATAGTGTTAAAATACACAGTATGACCATTAAATACAACATTTGAATAGAAAGAGTGCTTTATAATGGGCCAGTGTATCTTACTGGACACAATTTTGTACGAAAATTGTAAAAAAATAAAAAATGTTTAGAAAGAAGTCGGTCCCCTAATGGGCGAATCAGGGTCCCTAGGGGCGACTATTTCGTCCAAGTCGCCTCTATAATCAACCCAGCTGATAAAATTTAGAAAACCGCATATTGAAAATCAACCAAGATAGATATTGCAATGTATTATGGAAAATGAGATTTATATTATACTGGGTTTTATATTTTACAATATTTGCCAACCAGACGATATTTGCAAACGATATTTGCAAACGAGACGCTTGATGCTTGATTCTGCAGAATCAAGCGAGATACCACTATTGTTTCCAAACTCTTGTCATTTATATGTCCTGGCCCAAAACAGCAGATGTAAACTGTAAGCAGCATACATAATGAACACCAATTAATCATTGACATAGAACACTTATAGATCATAAATTAGGCCACACAAAATAAATGTTTGGCTTCTCAAAATGTGTACAACATTTCACATTATCTCAGTATATTGTTAACGCTGGCTGCCATGCACAACAGACTTATATATCCGGGTATACGGCTTAGAACAATATCTGGACCAATTTAGCAGATACATTGTAGCTGTTTTAACCCTTTCAACACCACAGACCTCTCAATAGGCTTACAAAAAGTGTAGATCCAGATGAGCCGGCTCGTAACGAGCCGTCTCATCAGGATCTGCACTTTTTGCCATTAATATTATTATTTTTAGAAAATAATTTACCCATTTTGATAAATGAACTGGTCCAAATGTAATTTTCTTATTAATTTATTGGTCTAAAAATATCATGTACCAGTCCATGTCAGTTACTTGGTGTTGAATGGGTTAATGATACAACTGTCCATAAATAAATTTTATAAAATAAAAAAAACACAATGAAAATTAGGTTTGGGTTACCATTCATACTCGCCTATAAGACAACATTTTTACAACCAGATTATGGCCACAAAGTGGCTTCTCCTCTTATAAATGAGTACTTAAAAAAAAAAAAAAATGGTTTTTAATGTGTTCAATGGTACCCATAATTACGTTTTAGAAATAAAAGCAGGCACCCTGACACTGAAAATGTCTTCAACTTGCACTGGCTAAACATGATTTATACTTGTGTTTGGTGTACATTTATCAACCTGTCATATATGCGAGTGCATGCCAAAACCCACAGATTTCAGGACCAATGTTGGGGGGGGGGGTAGTCTTATAGGCGAGGTCGCCTTATATGCGAGTATGGCTGGTAGATTTACCCCCTTCCTGTATTATTATGGTTCGACATCCACTTCCTGTATTATTATGGTTCGACACCCACTTCCTGTATTATTAGGGTTTGACACCCACTTCCTGTGACATTAAGATTATGGTCCACTTGTCTACACTGAAGTTTTGATCATTTTATTTACATTTCCGAAATGTGTTCATTTTATTTATGGACAGTAATAACCTCCTAAAACAAAGCAGTTATTTGTAGTATCTGATTTGTATTACACTGTACATATCAGTTATCTTCTACGTTTATTAACCCTAACTGTGCTGGAAATGAGTTATTCGTTTTTGCAAACAGCATAGAGCCAAATCAGATGGCACAGAACGTGTTGTCTGATGCTGTTTGCTATTCAGATAGTGGAGCCAAACCACTTGGCAGAATAGTAAACAACATAGATCATGCATCTATGTTGTTTGCACATTTCTTGTCATTTATTCAGCAATGATAGGGTGCTAACAACTATGATGAAATTAGAAATCAAATGCACCGCCCGTTTGACGATATAGCACTGGTATGTCAGGGCTGACCCGAAAAGGAAGTTCAATTCAAGGAAAATGAACAGCTCACAATAAATAGTCTACATACCAGAGATCTCGTTAAATTCTTCACAACATTGGAATCATTTTCAAAATCAGACTTCTAACGGCCAAGATATAGCACTTCGAAATATGACAACATGCATCGTGGTGCCAGCCATTTCTTGTTTGAGATGCTTGGGGTCTGGACAAAAATGCTTTTGGGTTCAAAATCAAAATTATTATTTTTTTAACAACATTATGATAATATTGGGCTGGACACTATACGTACATGTTTTTTAAGCCATATACTGAAAAACAACAATGTCGGAAATGTCAACAAACCACGTGCAACACAATTCAAATGGTGGTAATTTGCCAGTATCTAAACTTTCTAAAGCATGCATTGCGTCAAGCCATTTGTCCAGCCAGACCACAAGTATCTGTGTGATTTGAGATTTGTCCAGCCAGACCTCAAACATCTGTGATTGGAGATTTGTCCAGCCAGATCCCAAGCATCTGTGATTGGAGATTTGTCCAGCCAGATCCCAAGCATCTGTGATTGGAGATTTGTCCAGCCAGATCCCAAGCATCTGTGATTGGAGATTTGACCAGCCATACCAAAAGCATCTGTGATTCGAGATTTGTCCAGCCAGATCCCAAGCATCTGTGATTGGAGATTTGTCCAGCCAGATCCCAAGCATCTGTGATTGGAGATTTGACCAGCCAGACCAAAAGCATCTGTGATTCGAGATTTGTCCAGCCAGATCCCAAGCATCTGTGATTCGAGATTTGTCCAGCCAGATCCCAAGCATCTGTAATTCGGGATTTGTCCAGCCAGACCAAAAGCATCTGTGATTTGAGATTTGTCCAGCCAGACCCCAAACATCTGTAATTCGGGATTTGTCCAGCCAGACCCCAAACATCTGTAATTCGGGATTTGTCCAGCCAGACCCCAAACATCTGTAATTCGGGATTTGTCCAGCCAGACCTCAAGCATCTGTGATTCGAGATTTGTCCAGCCAGCCAGACCCCAAGCATCTGTGATTCGAGGCATCACATACCCACTTTCTTTTATTAATTAATAAAATGCTATTAATTGCAATTAAATCAGAGCATTTTCTTATATCCTGGATAATATAATTATATAACAAAGCTGAATTACATGCATTTTTTAAAATCAAAACACTAGTGCATTAATTGTAAATGTTGTTTAACTACAACAAAAATAAATATTTAAATTCCACACTGCTGCTTGGTTGTTGCCAATAGAAACACAATGGACATCAGTTTATGTGTGAGGTATTGTGAGTGATAGCTTGTTGCTTAGTTTCATGTTGTTTGTGGCTTGTGTTGCTCTTAGTTTCATGTTGTTTGTGGCTTGTGTTGCTCTTAATTTCATGTTGTTTGTGGCTTGGGTTGCTCATAGTTTCATGTTGTTTGTGTTGCTTTTAGTTTCATGTGGCTTGTGTTGCTCTTAGTTTCATGTTGTTTGTGGTTGTGTTGCTCTTAGTTTCATGTTGTTTGTGGCTTGTGTTGCTCTTAGTTTCATGTTGTTTGTGGCTTGGGTTGCTCATAGTTTCATGTTGCTCTTAGTTTCATGTGACTTGTGTTGCTCTTAGTTTCATGTTGTTTGTGGCTTGTGTTGCTCTTAATTTCATGTTGTGTGTGGCTTGTGTTGCTCAAAGTTTCATGTTGTTTGTGGCTTGTGTTGCTCAAAGTTTCATGTTGTTTGTGGCTTGTGTTGCTCTTAGTTTCATGTTGTTTGTGGCTTGTGTTGCTCTTAGTTTCATGTTGTTTTGTGGTAAATCTATTTCCATAAACATCTTGTGTCTTTCCTAAACATTTGTATGAAAGTATGGATTTTTGTTTTTGAATCTTAAAATTATCAGTTTGTGTTAGTTAACATATCCTCATATTTGGAACACGGCAACTTAACTCTTTGCATGCTGGGAATAATAAAGGCTATAAATAGTTCAAATAATTGAAGCAGATGACAAATCATTATTGTGTTCTTCTTACAAAGAAGTGTAGCAGACGACAATTCATTATTGTGTTCTTCTTACAAATAATTGTAGCAGACAACAAATCATTATTGTGTTCTTCTTACAAATAATTGTAGCAGACGACAATTCATTATTGTGTTC
Source organism: Archivesica marissinica (assembly GCA_014843695.1). Lineage (NCBI taxonomy): Eukaryota > Metazoa > Mollusca > Bivalvia > Venerida > Vesicomyidae > Archivesica > Archivesica marissinica. The sequence goes on along the minus strand of CM026400.1, from coordinate 35,972,863 downwards.
TTCTTACAAAGAAGTGTAGCAGACAACAAATCATTATTGTGTTCTTCTTACAAATAATTGTAGCAGACGACAATTCATTATTGTGTTCTTCTTACAAATAATTGTAGCAGACAACAAATCATTATTGTGTTCTTCTTACAAATATTTTTGAAAAGAAATGTGTTTGTTTATTATAGGGTCACCCCTATTGAAAGGGCCAGCTATTTCTGACTTATGAAACAGTACTTCCCGAATCCTATCCTTGAAAGCTCGGCGCCTGGCTGATAGGCAATCGGTAACCATTATATTTAACTAGCTGGCGGCTCACAAACCGGCCATATCAGAATGAACCCCTGACAAGGTTCGAACCTTCGACCTCCTGCTCCGTAGGCGGACACTTAACCACTAGGCCACGGAGACGAAAACTATGGAAATATGTCATAGAATTTCACTAGAATTGGTGTGCATATTTGACTGGTTTTTTTCACAACATGCAAAGAGTTAATAACAAACCATTACCACTATTGACTGGTACCCATAACACAACTTGGTTTCATACTATAATTTTTGCTAAATAAATGCAGAAAAAAATCCAAAAATACATGCCACAAAGAGATGTCACCAAACAAATGTATTTCATTTCAATCTTTTCCTCGCTGTCTTGAAACTGCATGCTGCGCTACGTTGCTCTGGTCTGTCTAAAAATCCAAGAATGTTTGCTCTTGGTTTTTCTGTGGTCAGCAGTAGTTCTCTCCCCTTGTGGGAGTTCTAACAATGCATTGAGTGGTCTCCCTTTTTTGGTCCTGACAGCTGCTAGTACCCTTCATTCTTCCACGTGACTTCATATTCACGGTATTTCTTAGTCAATAAACGAGCCGTGATACTATGATTAGCTCGCCCGTAATTCTGCAAATAGATGTATTACTGAATTATTCTCTGCTGCACAATGAAAATATAGAAATTTATCTGTGAAATAAAATGTGTTATTTCACTAGATGTAAGATCCTATATTAAACACACTCTAAGATATCTCCCATGACACATCACCACATGGTTCCTCGATAAGGAGAAAATACCACTGAACATCAACCAATAAAAACATTAAAGCCCCTCAAAGCGATTATTCAGTGGAAGTCATGATAGCGCAGTGGTATCGTGTTCTCTTCAGGTGCGAAAGGCCCTGAGTTCGAGCACTGCTGGAGCCGCTACGATTAGGCAACAAGATATTTTAATTCCACATTGCCTCTTCTCTCTACATCGTGGCGATGGATTCCATCAGGAATGACGTCTCCAGAGTGGTCAATATAAGTTGTAAGAACTTGTTTCGCAATCGAGCTAAACTAAATTTGTATAAACTAAAGCACTTATTTAATACGCTAAGAAGTGGATTATTACAAATCATGATAACAATCCGATGTTTTCATTTTTCAATATTAATTTATCCAGAGTTTGAGCAGACTTTTGACGATCATGTCCACAAATGAATTGGCATTGTTTTGTGAAATTATTATTTGTAGAATACGTTCCATTTACACGAAGGGATCTTTTAGAGGGCGATGTTGGCGAAATAACCACCCTAGGGACCCTGACTTCGCCCTCTGGGGGCCCCACTCCTCCCTAAAATATGTTTATAAAGCACTTATTCTATTCAAATGTTGTATTTAATGGTCATACTGTGCATTTTAACCATATTTTGTTGAAATTTATTAAATAACACCATTTAAGGATGCGATCGCGTGCTTTCTCACTTCTCCCCAAAATTCTGACCTAGAATGAACCCTGATATGTATGTGCCATCTCATGAATAACTTCTAAATGACAATCACTAGGATATATTTATAGCTATAATAAAGTTCTAGTTTTCCACTTGAAGAAAACAGAAGCGGCTATGGGCCTTAAATGTACCACAACATTCCAATAAACGAACATAAACATAGCAAAGAAACGTAGATTTCAAACCAATTTGTACCAAATTCTGTGTGGAATATGACATTGACCTTGAAGTATGTGTGTAGAATATGACATTGACCTTGAAGTATGTGTGTGGAATATGACACTGACCTTGAAGTATGTGTGTGTGGAAGTGGGCAAAATGACATTGACCAAGAAGTATGTGTGGAGTGTGATATTGACCTTGAAATATATGTGTGAACAATGACATTGACCTTGAAAGTGTGTGTCACAGCTAGACAATGATTCCTTGAGTGAATACTGTTGTACAATACAGTACAGTACCTGTCTTTCAAGACCACCCAAGGAGAGAGACAAAATGCTTGTCACTCATAGCTGGTTAAATACGGTATGCAGAAAATGGGTTGATCATCAGGGGAACACAAACTGTGGTCTTTAGTTTAGTTTATACAAATTTATTTTAGCTCGATTGCGAAACAAGTTCTTATAACTTATATTAATCACTCTCGAGACCTCATTCCTGATGGAATCCATCGCCACGAGGGAGAAAGTAGAGGCAATGTGGAATTTAAATGCCTTGCCTAAGGGCATAATCGTAACGGCTCCAGCGGGGCTCGAAGTCCGGACCTTTCGCACCTGAAGTGAACGCGCATCCACTGCGCTATCACGACTTCCACAAAAAACTGTGGTCTTTGTAAACAGGTCTTATACGGTAATCAATACGTTATCAATACGGTAATATACTACTAATCTATGATGAAATGAGTACTTGCATTCAAAAAAAAAAATTAAATTCAGTTTGTTCCAACTCTTTACTTCTGATTGGTTGTCATTTTCTCAACCAATCGTATACGCGGGTCTATGCGAAATACAATTGATTTAACCCTTTCCCTCATAGAAGTACCTCTTGACGCCATTACCAATACGATCGACATACATTGACAATGTAGTAGCCAAACCAATGTTCATAATAAAGGCCAGAATCTCATGTAGTCCCAGTAATATCTATGGAGGTGGGATAGATAGGGCGACTACTTATGCATTGCATGATAGCTAAACGACTGTCGTTTGTATGGAGATATAATAGTATATTAACCTAAATCTCTATGTAGTCCCAGGTATGTAGGTGGGATAGATATGGCGACTACTTGACTACCTATCCACTGCATGATAGCTAAATGGCTGTCGTTTATATGGAGATATAATAATATATTAACCTAAACCTCTATGAAGGAATGGGTTAAGACAAAAGTTGGGGGGGTCGTCTTATTGTCGAGATCGTCTTATATGCGATAAATACTGTAATATACTAATCTATAATGAAATGAGTATTTCTGGGTGGAGGCACCACATTAATTCCTTTTTAATGAAACTGATAATACTTAACTCACTGTAGTTCTTATATCAGCTTATTAAAAAACATATTATTGAAAACATCACAACTGCAATGAAAAATAATCTTAGTTCCTTCATTCAACTGTGCAGGTATATAAACACGCATTACCTCGTGCACCTATCTGAACATAACGCTAACTTAAAACTTAAATTTTTTTTTATATTACTGTGAATAATTTGTTTTCGTAATATTCGCGCAAAATATGGGAATGGAATCATTCAACTAAATAAAGAAACGTCGCACACGGCGTATGTTGACACTAACGAATTAAATTAAGGGTAAAAAAAGCATATGTTTTACAATGCATACATGTATCCTCAATAACAACATTAAATTAACCCATTCAACCCCAAGTAACTGACATGGACTGGTCCATGCTATTTTTAGACCAATAAATTAATAAGAAAATTACACTTGGACCAGTTCATTTATCAAAATGGGTAATTTTATCTAAAAATAGTAATAATTATTACTGGCAAAAAAGTGCAGATCCTGATGAGACGGCTCATTACGAGCCGGCTCATCTGGATCTACACTTTTCATAAGCCTATTTAGAGGCCTGTGGGGTTGAAAGGGTTAAACATGTCATGGTACAGCATGTATACGCTGGAGCGAACCGACTACTGGTATATTTAATTAGGTTGCGGGGTTCATTCTAGGTCAGAAATTTTGGGAGAAGTGAGAAAGCGCGCGATCACGTCCTTAAATAGTGTTATTTAAGATAATTCGACAAAACAGGGTTAAAATACACAGTATGACCATTAACCCTTTCAACACCACAGACCTCTAAATAGGCTTACAAAAAGTGTAGATCCAGATGAGCCGGCTCGTGACGAGCCGTCTCATCAGGATCTGCACTTTTTGCCAGTGATATGACTATTTTTAGACATAATTACCCATTTTGATAAATGAACTTGTCCAAATGTGATTTTCTGATTCATTTATTGGTTTATGAATATCATGGACCAGTCCATGTGAGTTACTTGGTGTTGAAAGGGTTAATTAGAACCTATGAATAGAATCAGTGCTTTATAATGGGCCAGTGTATCTTATTGGACAAAATTATTTATAAATTTTTAAAATAAATATAAATAAAAAAAATTTATTTAGGAAAAAGTGGGGCCCCCAGGGGGAGAAGTCAGGGTCCCTAGGGCAACTAGTTTGCCCATGTCGCCCTATAGAATGAACCCTGGGTTGGGGTTACATGTCACCATTTATGCCTATGCACTATTTATTTTTTTAAACTGATCTCTAAACGACAGTAACATGCGTTTAGTATGGAGTCTAAATAATAAACAAACGTCAATGCAGGAGCGTGGCTGAGTTTTGTAACCGATTTTCACTGTTGATGGGTTTGAAGACCGCAAAAAAACACTGTTTATATGAAAATGATTTTATCAAAGTATAGCGGAAACAGTACTATAACTTATATTTCTGAGCTAGCTATTAGATTCCTGGGACGGTATACCGCTTACAAAACACTAGGGGGCATCAACAGATACACGATGATACCTTGCATTACATATAGATATATTGCATTGAACATTCACGAGGTAATAAATATTCATTTTCCTGAGATGTGTGGGCATGGCTGTGATGGTAGAGTAGTTGTCCTGAGATGTGGGCATGTCTGTGATGGTAGAGTAGTTGTCCTGAGATGTGGGCATGACTGTGAGGGCAGAGTAGTTGTCCTGAGATGTGGGCATGGCTGTGATGGTAGAGTAGTTGTCCTGAGATGTGGGCATGGCTGTGATGGTAGAGTAGTTGTCCTGAGATGTGGGCATGGCTGTGAGGGTAGAGTAGTTGTCCTGAGATGTGGGCATGGCTGTGATGGTAGAGTAGTTGTCCGGAGATGTGGGCATGGCTGTGATGGTAGAGTAGTTGTCCTGAGATGTGGGCATGGCTGTGATGGTAGAGTTGTCGGAGATGTGGGCATGGCTGTGATGGTAGAGTAGTTGTCCTGAGATGTGGGCATGGCTGTGATGGTAGAGTAGTTGTCCTGAGATGTGGGCATGGCTGTGATGGTAGAGTAGTTGTCCTGAGATGTGGGCATGGCTGTGATGGTAGAGTAGTTGTCCGGAGATGTGGGCATGGCTGTGATGGTAGAGTAGTTGTCCTGAGATGTGGGCATGGCTGTGATGGTAGAGTAGTTGTCCGGAGATGTGGGCATGGCTGTGATGGTAGAGTAGTTGTCCTGAGATGTGGGCATGGCTGTGATGGTAGAGTAGTTGTCCGGAGATGTGGGCATGGCTGTGATGGTAGAGTAGTTGTCCTGAGATGTGGGCATGGCTGTGATGGTAGAGTAGTTGTCCGGAGATGTGGGCATGGCTGTGATGGTAGAGTAGTTGTCCTGAGATGTGGGCATGGCTGTGATGGTAGAGTAGTTGTCCGGAGATGTGGGCATGGCTGTGATGGTAGAGTAGTTGTCCTGAGATGTGGGCATGGCTGTGATGGTAGAGTAGTTGTCCGGAGATGTGGGCATGGCTGTGATGGTAGAGTAGTTGTCCTGAGATGTGGGCATGGCTGTGATGGTAGAGTAGTTCCAGGGATCGAAGGTTCGATACCCCACCATAATAAAATTAACAGTAGTCCAGTGGTTAACATGTTGAACTGGTAATCCAGGGATCGCAGGTTCAATCCCCCACCATAATGAAATTCAGAATTATCTACGTATAATCTAGAGGCTGTCCGTTTAGCGCAGTGGTTAGCGCGCTCGCTTCTCACCAATGCAACACTGGTTTGATCCTCGGACAGGGAAGTATGTGAGATGGTACGGTGGTCGCCAGATCGGACAGGTGGGTTTTCTCCGGTTACTCCGGTTTCCTCCCACACGAATGACCACATTTACTCTTTCATCCGCGCTAATGGTAGTGATTAACATAATTTGTTAAAACTTGCTTCGCAATCGTTGTAAAATAAATAAAGTTTAAATCAATGACCACATTTACGCTTTCATCCGCGCAAACAGGAGTGATTAATATAATTTGTTAAAACTTGATTCGCAATCGTTGTAAAATAAATAAAGATTAAACGTAAAAAAAAAAAATCTGCAGAAAAAATGATATAATATTTGAAAATCCTCCCAATCGAATATTCTAAAATAGGTATATCACTATTCTGTGCTATCATTAATTTAGATCCTCTTCCTTCCTCCTCCCATACATCTCCATTAAAATCCGTCAGCTGTTTAATAAAGGTGTTATCTAATAACTTAAATCATAAGAATTAAAAGCTAAGAGCTGCCTCCTTTATATTTGATTGAATTCCAAAATCTGGGCTGCCAATCTTCGGTTGGCTTCCCAGGGTGCTTTATTACAGTAGGATCTGTTACCGCAGGACAGGAAACAGTCTCGGCCTCTACATAGTCTCGTCTCGACTGTAACACTCAATTCCAGCTTGATTTACGCAAAATAAAAGTGATATATAGTAATATTACTTCTGGCACACTGTTTTATTGGTGAATTACATATTAGTGGTACATGAGAACTTGCCAGCTATTAATTTACCTGTGTTTGTTTGTTATTTGTACTGTTCTTCTGTTTATTTAGCTGCACTTACTGGAGGAAGAACATTTACCCTCCATTAAGCAGCCACCTGTGCTAAGCAGCCACTTTCTGTGATTCGCTTGACTGGCTGCTTAACAATGGCTTAGTTTATACAAATTTATTTTAGCTCGATTGCGAAACAAGTTATTTCAACTTATATAAATCACTCTCGAGACCTCATTCCTGATGGAATCCATCGCCACGAGGGAGAGAGAAGAGGCAACGTGGAATTTAAATGCCTTGCCTAAGGGCACAATCGTAACGGCTCCAGTGGTTTGACAGTGTATACGGAATATATATATATAGTGCTGATAGAAACAAAGCTGGATAGCTTCCTCACTTGGAAAGAATTTACCCTCTATTAAGCAGCCACCTGTCCTAAGCAGCCACTTTCTGTGATTCCCTTGGCTGGCTGCTTAACACAAGTTTGACTGTGTATATATATATATATATATAGTGTTGATAGAAACAAAGCTGGATAGCTTCCTCACTTGGAAAGAATTTACTCTCTACGCAGCCACCTGTCCTAAGCAGCCACTTTCTGTGATTCCCTTGGCTGGCTGCTTAACACAAGTTTGACTGTGTATATATATATATATATATATATATATATATATATATAGTGTTGATAGAAACAAAGCTGGATAGCTTCCTCACTTGGAAAGTATTTACTCTTTACGCAGCCACCTGTGCTAAGCAGCAGTGATTCCATTGGCTGGCTGCTTAACACAAGTTTGACTGTGTATATATATATATAGTGCTGATAGAAACAAAACTGGATAGCTTCCTCACTTGAAAAGAACTTGACACCCACAATCTGGTTCGAACCTACAAGGGTGAGCTGCAAGTGATTTGACCTTGACCAGGAATTGTTTGCTCTCGCCTTGAACTGTTATAGAACACAGAAATTAATGCGTTTTTGTTAATAAATATCTTGCATTTCTCTTCACAACCAAGGACATTTTCTTGATTTTTTTCCATCATTTTCTTTTTCAGGAAAGTCTTCAGAAATACCTTGCCAGGTGGCAAATGTATCACCAACTGTAATCATTTCCAAAATCCGCATGTTGCACACCTATTTTGCATGTCAAAGTTTGTTTACCCCACCCACACGCTAATGTGCCTGCGATGAAAGGATAAGACTATCTGATAGACAGAATCCTGTGGATTACCCGACATGTCTGCCATATACATATCAGACGGATCTGTAGTATATAATGTTTCTTTCATCCACATACATCACTTTAATGATAATCAAATAAGTAAGAAGTAACAGGCAGTGTTATCAATAATCAATGAATTGTTAAGATCAATATGGTATATATAAACCCCCATAAAGTTATGTTATAAACTTAACACTCAAAACAACACTGCAAATATTATAGGCAGTTAGAACAGTTACAAGTGAGTTTATCATGTAGCATGAGGAAAGCAATCATAAGTAGTATATATACTGTTCCTTTCATCCGCCTACATCACTTTAAGCAATCATAAGTAGTATATATACTGTTCCTTTCATCCACGTACATCACTTTAAGCAATCATAAGTAGTATATATACTGTTCCTTTCATCCGCCTACATCACTTTAAGCAATCATAAGTAGTATATATACTGTTCCTTTCATCCGCATACATCACTTTAAGCATTCATAAGTGTATATATACTGTTCCTTTCATCCGCGTACATCACTTTAAGCATTCATAAGTGTATATATACGGTTCCTTTCATCCGCGTACATCACTTTAAGCATTCATAAGTGTATATATACGGTTCCTTTCATCCGTGTACATCACTTTAAGCATTCATAAGTAGTATATATACTGTTCCTTTCATCCATGTACATCACTTTAAGCATTTATAAGTAGTATATATACTGTTCCTTTCATCCATGTACATCACTTTAAGCAATCATAAGTAGTATATAGATCTATACTGTTCCTTTCATCCACGTACATCTATCGCTTTAATAATATACAAATACGTAAGAAGTAAGAATATATGATGTGTGGCAGTGCATGCTTTTTGTGAGAAATGAAAGTGGGTCGGTTGTGTCTTTAATGACCCTATGTGTAACTTATCATATACACATGTCTCATGATGTCTGTAGTCCTATCATATACATGTCTGTAGTCATATCATATACATGTTTGTAGTCATATCATATACGTGTCTGTAGTCCTATCATATACATGTCTGTAGTCCTAGCATAAATGTGTCTGTAGTCCTATCATATACGTGTCTGTAGTCATATCATGTGTCTGTAGTCCTATCATATATGTAGTCCTATCATATACATGTCTGTAGTCCTATCATATACATGTCTGTAGTCATATCATATACATGTCTGTAGTCCTATCATATACATGTCTGTAGTCCTATCATATACATGTCTTTAGTCCTATCATATACATATCTGTAGTCCTATCATATATGTGTCTGTAGTCCTAGCATATACGTGTCTGTAGTCCTATCATATACGTGTCTGTAGTCCTATCATATACACGTGTCTGTAGTCCTATCATATACGTGTCTGTAGTCCTATCATATATGTGTCTATAGTGCTATCATATATATGTCTGTAGTCCTATCATGTATGTGTATGTAGTCCTATCATGTATGTGTATGTAGTCCTATCATAAATGTGTCTGTAGTCCTATCATATACAAGTCTGTAGTCCTATCATATATGTGTCTGTAGTCCTATCATATATGTGTCTATAGTCATATCATATATGTGTCTGTAGTCCTATCATATATGTGTATGTAGTCCTATCATATACATGTCTGTAGTCCTATCATACATGTGTCTATAGTGCTATCATATACATGTCTGTAGTCCTATCATACATGTGTCTGTAGTCCTATCATACATGTGTCTGTAGTCCTATCGCATATGTGTTTGTAGTCCTATCATATACACATGTCTGTAGTCCTATCATATATGTGTCTGTAGTCCTATCATACATGTGTCTGTAGTCCTATCGTATATGTGTTTGTAGTCCTATCATATACACATGTCTGTAGTCCTATCATATATGTGTCTGTAGTCCTATCATATATGTGTATGTAGTCATATCATATACATGTCTGTAGTCCTATCATATATGTGTCTGTAGTACTATCATATACATGTGTCTGTAGTCCTATCATATATGTGTCTGTAGTACTATCATATACATGTGTCTGTAGTCCTATCATATACGTGTCTGTAGTACTGTCATATACATGTATGTAGACCTATCATATACATGTCTGTAGTCCTATCGTATATGTGTCTGTAGTCCTATCATATATGTGTATGTAGTCATATCATATACATGTCTGTAGTCCTATCATATATGTGTCTGTAGTACTATCATATACATGTGTCTGTAGTCCTATCATATATGTGTCTGTAGTACTATCATATACATGTGTCTGTAGTCCTATCATATACGTGTCTGTAGTACTGTCATATACATGTATGTAGACCTATCATATACATGTCTGTAGTCCTATCGTATATGTGTCTGTAGTCCTATCATATATGTGTATGTAGTCATATCATATACATGTCTGTAGTCCTATCATATATGTGTCTGTAGTACTATCATATATGTGTCTGTAGTCCTATCATATACATGTCTGTAGTCCTATCATATACATGTCTGTAGTCCTATTATATACGTGTCTGTAGTCCTATCATATACGTGTCTGTAGTCCTATCATATAGGATATGTAGTCCAGTGGTTAACACGTCAGACTGGTAATCCAGGGATCGCAGGTTCGATCCCCAGGGATCGCAGGTTCGATCCCCCAGTCTGACCCTAATAAAATTAAGTCTTTCAGTTGGGACTTTAAACCGAGGTCTGATGTCGGTGCTTTACACTGTGCACGTAAAAAACCCAGAGAAGATTCTGGAATGGGTCTCTGTCTGTATCATTGCACTATCCTCTAAAAATTCAAAATGACTAATCTCTTCAGGAGGCGTCGCTCATATGGGCAACCGGTAGCGACAATAAATAAACGTAAAATATAGATGGACTGCTATGGAGTACTCATTGCCACACTTATAGAACAACATAAGTTGGAGTAACTTGTCCTCAATCGAGCTAAAAGAAATGTTTATAAACTAGGGAAGTTAGCATTGCTCATTCTATGGCGATTTGGGCGAAGTCACCCTAGGAACCCTGACTTCGGCCCCTGGGGCCCCACTTCTTTTTTTAAAAAAATTATTTTTTACAATTTTCATACAACATTTTGTCCAGAAAGCTGTGTGGCCCATTATAAAGCACTCCTTCTATTCAAATAAGCTTTTTTAGCTTTCATTTCAATCCACTTGTATTTATTGTGTACATAAATTTATTTGTAGTAAATTTTGTTATATAATGTCGAATAAATATGTTTAACCCATTCAACCCCAAGTAACTGACATGGACTGGTGCGTGATATTTTCAGACCAATAAATTAATAAGAAAATTACATTTGGACCAGTTCATTTATCAAAATGGGTAATTTTATCTAAAAATAGTAATAATTATTACTGGCAAAAAAGTGCAGATCCTGATGAGACGGCTCGTTACGAGCCGGCTCATCTGGATCTACACTTTTCATAAGCCTATTTAGAGGCCTGTGGTGTTGAAAGGGTTAAACTAAATGTTGTATTTAATGGTGCGATTACTGTGCTTTTTAGCCACATTTTGTTCAAATTTATTCAATAACGCCTTTTTAAGACGTGATTGCGTGCTTTCTCACTACTCCCAAAAATTCTGACCAAGAAGAGCAGCAAATCTTTGAACATTGAAAACCTCTCCGATCTTTTAACAAGCAATTAAATCATTGAACATTGAAAACCTCTCCAATCTTTTAACAAGCAATTAAATCATTGAACATTGAAAACCTCTCCGATCTTATAACAAGCAATTAAATCTTTGAACATTGAAAACCTCTCCGATCTTATAACAAGCAATGAAATCTTTGAACATTGAAAACCTCTCCGATCTTTTAACAAGCAATGAAATCTTTGAACATTGAAAACCTCTCCAATCTTTTAACAAGCAATGAAATCTCTGAACATTGAAAACCTCTCCAATCTTTTAACAAGCTGCAATAACTGAACCTAGCACCAATTTTGACACTTTATTGGCAGTTTATTACAATCTCTTTTTTTTTTTTTGCTGTTGTTGCTACAAGAATGAAAGGAATTCCAGACTTACAGGAGGTCAGAGGGCATTGATAGACTGTACAATATACAGCAGCTACATCAGAGGTCATTGATAGACTGTACAATATACAGCAGCTACATAACAGTGAATGTCACCTTTTCTGAGATAAGACTGTTTGATAACATAACTTCCAGGCAAATGGTTGCTGTCAATTCTAAGGATTTATTATCTTCCAGAAAACATTGTTCTCTGTTCTTAGTTATCTATGAAAGAGAAATCTCAATGAACATATTTCAGATATAGCTAATTTCCTGCTGCACCAAGGTTGATATATAACAAATGGATAAATTGTAGCTGTCAATTTTACAGCTGGCTGAAGGGATGATATTTTTTGCTTTCATTTAACCTTTGCATAACACTGTAGGCCACAATGTGAAGTGATAACACTGTAGGCCGCAATGTGAAGTGATAACACTGTAGGCCACAATGCGAAGTGATAACACTGTAGGCCACAATATGAAGTGATAACACTGTAGGCCACAATGTGAAGTGATAACACTGTAGGCCACAATGTGAAGTGATAACACTGTAGGCTGCAATATGAAGTGATAACACTGTAGGCCACAATATGAAGTGATAACACTGTAGGCCACAATGTGAAGTGATAACACTGTAAGCCACAATGTGAAGTGATAACACTGTAGGCCACAATGTGAAGTGATAACACTGTAGGCTACAATATGAAGTGATAACACTGTAGGCCACAATATGAAGTGATAACACTGTAGGCCACAATGTGAAGTGATAACACTGTAGGCTGCAATGTGAAGTGATAACACTGTAGGCTGCAATGTGAAGTGATAACACTGTAGGCTGCAATGTGAAGTGATAACACTGTAGGCCACAATGTGAAGTGATAACACTGTAGGCCGCAATGTGAAGTGATAACACTGTAGGCCACAATGCAAAGTGATAACACTGTAGGCCACAATGCGAAGTGATAACACTGTAGGCTGCAATATGAAGTGATAACACTGTAGGCTGCAATGCGAAGTGATAACACTGTAGGCCACAATGTGAAGTGATAACACTGTAGGCCACAATGTGAAGTGATAACACTGTAGGCCACAATGTGAAGTGATAACACTGTAGGCCACAATGTGAAGTGATAACACTGTAGGCCACAATGTGAAGTGATAACACTGTAGGCCACAATGTGAAGTGATAACACTGTAGGCCACAATGTGAAGTGATAACACTGTAGGCCACAATGTGAAGTGATAACACTGTAGGCCACAATGTGAAGTGATAACACTGTAGGCCACAATGTGAAGTGATAACACTGTAGGCCACAATGTGAAGTGATAACACTGTAGGCCACAATGTGAAGTGATAACACTCTGTAGGCCACAATGTGAAGCAAGTAGACACTAGGTCGCAATGCAAGGCTATTGTTTCAGAGTCAATGTCATTTTTTTATTATTTTATTTATTTTACAACGATTGCGAAGCAAGTTCTAACAACTTATATTAATCACTCTCGTTGGCGCGGATGAAAGCGTATATGTGGTCATTCGTGTGGGAGGAAACCGGAATACCCAGAGAAAACCCACCTGTCCGATCTGGCGACCACCGTACCATCTCACATACTTCCCAGTCCGAGGACCGAACCAGGGTTGCATTGGTGAGAAGTAAGCGCGCTAACCACTGCACTAATCGAACACCCCATGTCATTTGATGCAGAGCGTCGCGTGACTCACCTATGCCAAGAGCTCACCCTGAGCTTAACTCACTGAACTAAATACATACAAAAAACTAGAGCGCACTCGGTAGGGCCCATACCTTCGCCTCGCGGTCATCCAGATCATCACGAATAGTAATGGAGTGGTCCTAGACACATGTCTGACCTTCCCAAACATCATTCATGAACACCCAACTGTACACGATGTACATGAACATCCAACTGTATATGATGTACACAAAAATCCAACTGTACATGATGTACACAAACATCCAACTGTACATGATGTACACGAACATCCAACTGTACATGATGTAGATGAACATCCAACTGTACATGATGTACACAAACATCCAACTGTACATGATGTACACAAACATCCAACTGTATATGATGTACATGAACATCCAACTGTACATGATGTACATGAACACCCAACTGTACATGATGTACATGAACATCCAACTGTACATGATGTACACGAACATCCAACTGTACATGATGTAGATGAACATCCAACTGTACATGATGTACACAAACATCCAACTGTACATGATGTAGATGAACATCCAACTGTACATGATGTACACGAACATCCAACTGTACATGATGTACACAAACATCCAACTGTACATGATGTAGATGAACATCCAACTGTACATGATGTACACGAACATCCAACTGTACATGATGTACACAAACATCCAACTGTACATGATGTACACAAACATCCAACTGTACATGATGTACATGAACATCCAACTGTACATGATGTACACGAACATCCAACTGTACATGATGTACACAAACATCCAACTGTATATGATGTACATGAACATCCAACTGTACATGATGTACATGAACACCCAACTGTACATGATGTACATGAACATCCAACTGTACATGATGTACATGAACATCCAACTGTACATGATGTACATGAACACCCAACTGTACATGATGTAGATGAACATCCAACTGTACATGATGTACACAAACATCCAACTGTATATGATGTACATGAACATCCAACTGTACATGATGTACATGAACATCCAACTGTACATGATGTACACAAACATCCAACTGTATATGATGTACATGAACATCCAACTGTACATGATGTACATGAACACCCAACTGTACATGATGTAGATGAACATCCAACTGTACATGATGTACACAAACATCCAACTGTACATGATGTACACAGACATCCAACTGTACATGATGTACATGAACATCCAACTGTACATGATGTACACGAACATCCAACTGTATATGATGTACATGAACATCCAACTGTACATGATATACACGAACACCCAACTGTACATGATGTACACGAACATCCAACTGTACATGATGTACATGAACATCCAACTGTATATGATGTACATGAACATCCAACTGTACATGATATACATGGACATCCAACTGTACATGATGTAGATGAACATCCAACTGTACATGATGTACATGAACATCCAACTGTACATGATGTACATCCAACTGTACATGAACATCCAACTGTATATGAACATCCAACTGTACATGAACAGCCAACTGTACATGAACAGCCGACTGTACATGAAAAGCCAACTGTACATGATGTAGATGAACATCCAACTGTACATGATGTACATGAACACCCAACGGTACATGATGTAGATGAACATCCAACTGTACATGATGTACATGAACATCCAACTGTACATGATGTAGATGAACATCCAACTGTACATGATGTACACAAACATCCAACTGTACATGATGTACACAGACATCCAACTGTACATGATGTACATGAACATCCAACTGTACATGATGTACATGAACATCCAACTGTACATGATATACACGAACACCCAACTGTACATGATGTACACGAACATCCAACTGTACATGATGTACATGAACATCCAACTGTATATGATGTACATGAACATCCAACTATACATGACCATCCAACTATACATGACCATCCAACTGTATATGATGTACACGAACATCAACTGTACATGATGTACACGAACATCCAACTGTATATGATGTACACGAACATCCAACTGTACATGATGTACATGAACATCCAACTGTACATGATGTACATGAACATCCAACTGTACATGATGTACATGAACATCCAACTATACATGATGTACATGAACATCCAACTGTATATGATGTACACGAACATCCAACTGTATATGATGTAGATGAACATCCAACTGTATATGATGTACACGAACATCCAACTGTATATGATGTACATGAACATCCAACTGTATATGATGTACATGAACATCCAACTGTACATGATGTAGATGAACATCCAACTGTACATGATGTACACAAACATCCAACTGTACATGATGTACACAGACATCCAACTGTACATGATGTACATGAACATCCAACTGTACATGATGTACATGAACATCCAACTGTACATGATGTACATGAACATCCAACTGTATATGATGTACATGAACATCCAACTATACATGACCATCCAACTATACATGACCATCCAACTGTATATGATGTACACAAACATCCAACTGTACATGATATACATGGACATCCAACTGTACATGATGTTCATGAACATCCAACTGTACATGAACAGCCAACTGTACATGATGTACATGAACACCCAACTGTACATGATGTAGATGAACATCCAACTGTACATGATGTACATGAACATCCAACTATACATGACCATCCAACTATACATGACCATCCAACTGTATATGATGTACACAAACATCCAACTGTACATGATATACATGGACATCCAACTGTACATGATGTTCATGAACATCCAACTGTACATGAACAGCCAACTGTACATGATGTACATGAACACCCAACTGTACATGATGTAGATGAACATCCAACTGTACATGATGTACATGAACATCCAACTGTACATGATGTACATGAACATCCAACTGTACATGAACATCCAACTGTACATGAACATCCAACTGTACATGAACAGCCAACTGTACATGAACAGCCGACTGTACATGAAAAGCCAACTGTACATGATGTAGATGAACATCCAACTGTACATGATGTACATGAACACCCAACGGTACATGATGTAGATGAACATCCAACTGTACATGATGTACATGAACATCCAACTGTACATGATGTACATGAACATCCAACTGTACATGATGTACATGAACATCCAACTGTATATGATGTAGATGAACATCCAACTGTACATGATGTACACAAACATCCAACTGTACATGATGTACACAGACATCCAACTGTACACGAACATCCAACTGTACATGATGTACATGAACATCCAACTGTATATGATGTACACGAACATCCAACTGTATATGATGTACACGAACATCCAACTGTATATGATGTACATGAACATCCAACTATACATGACCATCCAACTATACATGACCATCCAACTGTATATGATGTACACGAACATCAACTGTACATGATGTACACGAACATCCAACTGTATATGATGTACACGAACATCCAACTGTATATGATGTACACGAACATCAACTGTACATGATGTACACGAACATCCAACTGTATATGATGTACACGAACATCCAACTGTATATGATGTACACGAACATCCAACTGTACATGATGTACATGAACATCCAACTGTACATGATGTACATGAACATCCAACTGTACATGATGTACATGAACATCCAACTGTATATGATGTAGATGAACATCCAACTGTACATGATGTACACAAACATCCAACTGTACATGATGTACACAGACATCCAACTGTACATGAACATCCAACTGTATATGATGTACACGAACATCCAACTGTATATGATGCACACGAACATCCAACTGTACATGATGTACATGAACATCCAACTGTATATGATGTACACGAACATCCAACTGTATATGATGTACACGAACATCCAACTGTATATGATGTACATGAACATCCAACTATACATGACCATCCAACTATACATGACCATCCAACTGTATATGATGTACACGAACATCAACTGTACATGATGTACACGAACATCCAACTGTATATGATGTACACGAACATCCAACTGTATATGATGTACACGAACATCCAACTGTACATGATGTACATGAACATCCAACTGTACATGATGTACACGAACATCCAACTATACATGATGTACATGAACATCCAATTGTATATGATGTACACGAACATCCAACTGTATATGATGTAGATGAACATCCAACTGTATATGATGTACACGAACATCCAACTGTATATGATGTACATGAACATCCAACTGTATATGATGTACATGAACATCCAACTGTATATGAACATGAACATCCAACTATACATGATATACACGAACATCCAACTATACAGGATGTACATGAACATCCAACTGCACATGATGTACACGAACATCCAACTGTATATGATGTACACGAACATCCAACTGTATATGATGTACATGAACATCCAACTGCACATGATGTACATGAACATCCAACTGCACATGATGTACACGAACATCCAACTATACATGATGTACATGAACATCCAACTATATATGATGTACATGAACATCCAACTATACATGATGTACATGAACATCCAACTGCACATGATGTACACGAACATCCAACTGTATATGATGTACATGAACATCCAATTGTACATGATGTATATGAACATCCAACTGTACATGATGTACACAAACATCCAACTGTACATGATGTACACAAACATCCAACTGTATATGGTGTACACGAACACCCAGCTGTACATGATGTACATGAACATCCAACTGTACATAATGTAGATGAACATCCAACTGTACATGATGTAGATGAACATCCAACTGTACATGATGTAGATGAACATCCAACTGTACATGATGTACATGAACATCCAACTGTACATAATGTAGATGAACATCCAACTGTACATGATGTAGATGAACATCCAACTGTACATGATGTAGATGAACATCCAACTGTACATGATGTACATGAACATCCAACTGTACATAATGTAGATGAACATCCAACTGTACATGATGTAGATGAACATCCAACTGTACATGATGTAGATGAACATCCAACTGTACATGATGTACATGAACATCCAACTGTACATAATGTAGATGAACATCCAACTGTACATGATGTAGATGAACATCCAACTGTACATGATGTAGATGAACATCCAACTGTACATGATGTACATGAACATCCAACTGTACATGATGTAGATGAACATCCAACTATACATGATGTACACAAACATCCAACTGTACATGAACATCCAACTGTACATGAACATCCAACTGTACACGAACAGCCAACTGTACACAAACAGCCAACTGTACATGAACAGCCAACTGTACACGATGTACACGAACATCCAACTGTACATGGTGTACATGAACATCCAACTGTACATGAACATCCAACTGTACATGAACATCCAACTGTACACGAACAGCCAACTGTACACGAACAGCCAACTGTACATGAACAGCCAACTGTACACGAACATCCAACTGTACATGATGTACACGAACATCCAACTGTACATGATGTACATGAACATCCAACTGTACATGATGTAGATGAACATCCAACTGTACATGATATACATGAACATCCAACTGTAAATGATGTACACGAACATCCAACTGTACACGATGTACACTAACATCCAACTGTACACGATGTACACGAACATCCAACTGTACACGAACATCCAACTATACACAAACATCCAACTGTACACGAACATCCAACTATACACAAACATCCAACTGTACATGATGTAGATGAACATCCAACTGTACATGATGTACACGAACATCCAACTGTATACGCTAGTGTAATCTTGATACCAGCATGACAAACAAGCCCATCTGGGTGAAAACATAACCTCCTAAGGAGAGGCAATAATTTAACCAGTAACCTGCCATACCGTAACCATCACAACTAATGTCCCTTTGTAAACAGCATAGAGCCAGATCAGATGGCACAGAACATGCACAGAACATGCCATCTGATCAGGCGCTATGCTGTTTGGTATTCGGATAGTGGATCTAAAACATTTCTCTGAATAGCTAATAACATAGATCCCGATAAGACGCGGTGCTACGCCTCGGTTCATCTGGGTCTATGTTGTTCGCACAGTCCGTCCAATTTAATTTATGCAGCTGGTATTTAAGAAAGAAAACTTACCAATGAGTACCCGTATACAACTAATTTCTTTTTACCAGCTTCATGATGTATTCGACCACCGCCTAGACATTCACAGTCAAGCCCGGTGTCCTCGATCGACGGTGACACTTCATCATAGATGTCTCCTAAAACAGATAAATAAACAAGTATTTGAAATACAAGGCATTTTGATTCCACGTTGCCTCCTCTCTCTCCCTCGTGGCGATGGATTCCATTAGGAATGAGGTCTCGAGAGTGATTAATAATTTGTATAAAATAAACTAAGTATTTTTAAATTATTATCGCCCCCTGGTTAATGGGGGGGGGGCATCACCTCCAGAAGTATATTAGTCTGGTATTGGGGAGGATGTTAGTGATGCAGAAGACCCTCCAGTCTCGTTATTTGACATATTCTGTGTATAGCCCTGATACACGAACCTACAACGTTGAGCTGCAAGTGCTTTATTTTAAACTTTATTTATTTTACAACGATTGCGAGGCAAGTTTTAACAACTTATATTAATCACTCTGGTTGGCGCGGATGAAAGCCTATATGTGGTCATTCGTGTGGAGGAAACCGGAGAACCCGGAGAAAACCCACCTGTCCGATCTGGCGACCATCGTACCATCTCACATACTTCTTGGTCCGAGGATCGAACCCAGGTTGCATTGGTGAGAAGCGAGCGCGCTAATCACTGCGCTAATCGGACAGCCAAATGATTTGACCTTGATCAGGAAATCTTTGCTCTCGCCTTGAACTGTTATAGAACACAGTAAGTAATGTGTTTTTGTTAATAAATATCTTGCATTTCTCTTAACAACCAAGGACATTTTCTTGATTTTTTTCCATCAATTTCTTTTTCAGGAGAGTCTTCAGAAATACCTTGCCAGGTGGCAAATGTATCACCAACTGTAATCATTTCCAAAATCCGCATGTTGCACACCTATTTTGCATGTCAAAGTTTGTTTACCCCACCCACACACTAATGTGCCTGCCTGACGATCTGGTTTTTGGAAGACGGTCAGGTCTCGTTATTTTACATACTTGGTGTAGAGCACTGATACACGAGACCTCAGATTATAGTTCCATCTGAAAGGTTTTTAATACTGTTAAGTGTCAGACAGAGGATCGAACCTACAATGTTTGCATTGCCTTGAAATTTAAATATGCATAGTTAACCATTTACTCCAGATATATGACATACAACACGTGTATCGCTTCCCACATGTACATAGTTAACCCTTTACTCCAGATATATGACATACAACACGTGTATCGCTTCCCACATGTACATAGTTAACCCTTTACTCCAGATATATGACATACAACACGTGTATCGCTTCCCACATGTACATAGTTAACCATTTACTCCAGATATATGACATACAACACGTGTATCGCTTCCCACATGTACATAGTTAACCATTTACTCCAGATATATGACATACAACACGTGTATCGCTTCCCACATGTACATAGTTAACCATTTACTCCAGATATATGACATACAACACGTGTATCCCTTCCCACATGTACATAGTTAACCATTTACTCCAGATATATGACATACAACACGTGTATCGCTTCCCACATGTACATAGTTAACCATTTACTCCAGATATATGACATACAACACGTGTATCGCTTCCCACATGTACATAGTTAACCATTTACTCCAGATATATGACATACAACACGTGTATCGCTTCCCACATGTACATAGTTAACCATTTACTCCAGATATATGACATACAACACGTGTATCGCTTCCCACATGTACATAGTTAACCATTTACTCCAGATATATGACATACAACACGTGTATCGCTTCCCACATGTACATAGTTAACCATTTACTCCAGATATATGACATACAACACGTGTATCGCTTCCCACATGTACATAGTTAACCATTTACTCCAGATATATGACATACAACACGTGTATCGCTTCCCACATGTACATAGTTAACCATTTACTCCAGATATATGACATACAACACGTGTATCGCTTCCCACATGTACATAGTTAACCATTTACTCCAGATATATGACATACAACACGTGTATCGCTTCCCACATGTAGCCGGCATGCAACGTCGTATCACATTGAAATTTAAATATGCATACCGTATTGTTCCTATTTATAGCGCCCAGGCGCAATGCAAAACAGAAAAGGGGCGTGCTAATTCGAGTAATTAATTTCTGTAGTATAGGTGTGGAAAATCTCCGTATCAATATCGGTAATTGCCAACTAATTGGAAGAAACTGCTCAGTGACCTTGCTTTGTCATAATGCGACGCCTACTACGTCATCGTGTGTTACCTAAATCGATCGATAATTATGTTCTGTACATGCGGTACATAATATTATGCCGCGTAAATCGTATCGATATACATTTAAAGTTAACCCGTGTTTCTGTGGATTGTTCCGCGTTATAAACTTTTATACGGTGTCTATGTAAATAACCATCCTTGTACTTTCGGTTTGAATAGCTCGAGGCATTGTTGATATTGTGTGAATTCTTCTGTGAAAATACTTTTTTTATAGTGATACACGTTCAACAAGTGATGCGCATATTATTCATGCATACTTAGTGATTCATGAGCTTGGAGTTTATATATATATATGGATTACCGACAGGTAAGCCAATTATTTCCTTTCAAGGGCCATTTCATGTTGCATTTTTACGTGGGGGCGCCTATATTAGAGGTGGCGCTTTAAATAGGAACAATACGGTAGTTACTCTTTACTCCAGATATATGACATACAACACGTGTATCCCTTCCCACATGTAAGCCGGCGTGCCACATCCATCGTTATCTATTCCCAGATATTGATTATTGATTACAATGTGCCTGTTGCATATCAGCAGTATGGAGAAGGAGTAATCCGCCTCTTCTGTTGTGGAGGATAATTTAGCTTATACAAGTTTATTTTAGCTTGATTGCGAAACAAGTTCTTACAACTTATATTAATCACTCTCGAGAGCTCATTCCTGATGGAATCCATCGCCACGATGTAGAGAGAAGGGGCAACGTGGAATTTAAATGCCTTGCCTATGGGCACAATCGTAACGGCTCCAGCGGAGCTCGAACTCCGCACCTTTTGCACTTGAAGCGAGCGCAGTGGATATCACGAAGGGAGGATAAAGAAAGGTAGAGAGCGATTAAAACTGTCAAACCTGTGTTAATGGTCACCTCTATTAAGCAGCCAATTTCCAGATTCCAAATATATACTATTAGTATATATACATCTTACCCTCTATTAAGCAGCCAGTTTCCAGATTCCCAATATATTCTATTAGTATATATACATTAAGCAGCCAGTTTTTATTCTTTTTAGTATACATTTTACCTTCTATTAAGCAGCCACCTGTGCTAAGCAGCCATTTTCTGTGATTCCATTGGCTGCCTGCTTAACACAGGTTTGACTGCATATATAGTGCTGATAGAAACAAAGCTGGATAGCTTCCTCACTTGAAAGAATTTGACACCCACAATCTGGTTCGAACCTACAACGGTGAGCTGCAAGTGATTTGACCTTGACCAGGAAATGCTTGCTCTCGCCTTTGGACTGTTATTATATAGAACACAGTAAATAATGCGTTTTTGTTAATAAATATCTTGCATGTCTTTTCACAACCAAGGACATTTTCTTGATTTTTTCCCATCATTTTCTTGTTCAGGAGTGTCTTCAGAAATGCCTTGCCAGGTGACAAATGTATCACCAACTGTAATCATTTCCAAAATCCGCATGTTGCACACCTATTTTGCATGTCAAAGTGTGTTTACCCCACCCACACGCTAATGTGCCTGCGATGAAAGGATAAGACTATCTGATAGACAGAATCCTGTGGATTACCCGACATGTCTGCCACATACATATCAGCTCTTGGATCATCAACAATCAATCAGCTAAATCAGATATTGTGTTTCTATTATAAACCTGTTTTCCTCAAGTTTTTGTGTTAATGGTAACCTGTTTCTCCAACTATTAACCTGGGTAAATTTCATAGTCTGTGCATTATCAGGCAGAATGGCCAGACACCGGTGAACAGAATGACCGGAAACCTTGTTCAACCGTGATCAGAATAGCCGGACACCTTGTTCAACCGTGATCAGAATAGCTGGACACCTTGTTCAACCGTGATCAGAATGGCCGGACACCTTGTTCAACCGTGATCAGAATAGCCGGACACCTTGTTCAACCGTGATCAGAATGGTCGGACACCTTGTTCAACCGTGATCAGAATGACCAGACACCTTGTTCAACAGACGATAAATAAACGTAAAACACACACTGTGGTGCTGGAGGAGTCATGGTGCATGTTCCCCAGGGAAATTGTTTTTATCCTAGAACGGCGATGGTGCACTCAGGCGCATTATCATGCACGTATTAGACGTTTAAAATGATTCCAAATTGAGTCTATTTAGCCATCTTGGAATACAAAATGTGATTTTAACAATTATGCAATACCCCACCTACCCACGTATCGTGACAATAATGTGTGTTTTACGCTTATTTATCGTCGCTACCGGTTGCTCATATGAGCGACGCCTCCTGAAGAGATTAGTCATTTTAGATTTTTGGCAGATAGTGCAATGATACAGACAGAGACCCATTCCAGAGTCTCCTCTGGTTCTTTTACGTGCACGGTGTAAAGCACCAACATGAGACCTCGGTTTAAAGTTCCATCTGAAAGACTGTTAATTTTGTTAGGGTCAGATGGGGGATCGAACCGGCGATCCCTGGATTACCAGTCCAGCGTGTTACCACTGGACTACAGATCCGTCTGTAGAACACAATACCACATGCTTCATAGTATTATATTATCCAATCCAATCCAGTTTGACAACCAATTTATTTTCACACAAAAATGTACTTTCATTGAAGTCCAAACATTACCTTTGTTTAAACCCCTTGTGACAAACCGTTACCACTGGACTACATATCTGTCTGTCGTGACAAGAAACCCAATGCAATTGCCATATATACCTGGTACCAACATCTAGTACGCAGTGGAAAGAATTACCTTAAGCTTTTAGCTTTCAGTTCAATACACATATCACGATATAAATGTATGTTTCTGTATATTTCTCAATGTATATTACATGTATCCTAAATTACAATAAATAAATATGTTTAAACCAAACCCAACGGTTACTGGGGAGAAGACGTTTGAAAATGTTCACGGACGCCGGACAAAACACATTGTGGTAACAACACCTAACACAAGCTTTGCTCAGGTGAGCTAAATAACGTCAGAGTACAGAGTCTCATCAATGAGTCTAATCAACTTGTTAACTCTTCTTCAACAAATATATTTTTGTTCTTGTCATTATAAGATTCCAGGAGTGTCAGGCCATTATAAAACTGGATTAATGACTCTTGTAATTTTTCAGGCCGGACAAAACACATTGTGGTAACAATACCGGTACCTAACACAAGCTTTGCTCAGGTGAGCTAAATAACGTCAGAGTACGGCGTCTCATCAACTTGTTAACTCTTCTTCAACAAATATATTTTGTTCTTGTCATAAGATTCCAGGAGTGTCAGACCATTATAAAACTGGATTAATGACTCTTGTTATTTTTCAGGCCGGACAAAACACATTGTGGTAACAATACCGGTACCTAACACAAGCTTTGCTCAGGTGAGCTATATATCGACAGAGTACGGTGTCTCATCAACTTGTTAACTCTTCTTCAACAAATATATTTTGTTCTTGTCATTATAAGATTCCAGGAGTGTCAGGCCATTATAAAACTGGATTAATGACTCTTTTGTTATTTTTCATGAATATACAACTACACTGCCTAATGATTAATGGAATTCTGTGTTTCAAAATCCTCATTTGTTATTCCACAGATTTCATTCATCATTTACATAGAGGATCAGGGTGAGAGTGCAAACCTTGTCTCAAACTGAGTGACTTAATCAATGGAATTACAGATAGCCTCATCAATCACGTCCCCGAGGAAGCAGAATCTCCTGTTCATTGAACATCAGTACCTTCTGTACGACTACTACAATAACCTATTGGTTGTTTCCCATCCCTCGTCACATGCAATGTTTTACCTCTCTTACCACCGAAAAGGATTCATTTTTGACTAAAAATGGGTATAAGATAAATGTATACAGAGAGAAGAATGTAAGACACAAAAGTGTGATGGATAAACAGACAAAAGGGAAGACAAAAGTGTGATGGACAAACAAACAAAAGGGAAGACACAAAAGTGTGATGAACAAACAGACAAAAGGGAAGACAAAAGTGTGATGGATAAACGGACCAAAGGGAAGACAAAAGTGTGATGGACAAACAGACAAAAGGAAATACACAAAAGTGTGATGAACAAACAGACAAAAGGGAAGACAAAAGTGTGATGGACAAACAGACAAAAGGGAAGACAAAAGTGTGATGGACAAACAGACAAAAGGGAAGACAAAAGTGTGATGGACAAACAGACAAAAGGGAAGACAAAAGTGTGATGGACAAACAGACAAAAGGGAAGACAAAAGTGTGATGGACAAACAGACAAAAGGGAAGACAAAAGTGTGATGGACAAACAGACAAAAGGGAAGACAAAAGTGTGATGGACAAACAGACAAAAGGGAAGACAAAAGTGTGATGGACAAACAGAAGGGAAGATAAAAGTGTGATGGACAAACAGAAGGGAAGATAAAAGTTAAGTGTGATGGACAAATAGACAAAAGGGAAGACAAAAGTGTGATGGACAAACAGACAAAAGGGAAGACAAAAGTGTGATGGACAAACAGACAAAAGGGAAGACAAAAGTGTGATGGACAAACAGAAGGGAAGATAAAAGTGTGATGGACAAACAGACCAAAGAAGGGAAGATAAAAGTGTGATGGACAAACAGAAGGGAAGATAAAAGTGTGATGGACAAATAGACAAAAGTGTGATGGACAAACAGACCAAAGGGAAGACAAAAGTGTGATGGACAAACATACCAAAGGGAAGACAAAAGTGTAATGGACAAACATACCAAAGGGAAGACAAAAGTGTGATGGACAAACATACCAAAGGGAAGACAAAAGTGTGATGGACAATCAGACAAAAGGGAAGACAAAAGTGTGATGGACAAACATACCAAAGGGAAGACACAAAAGTGTGATGAACAAACATACCAAAGGGAAGACACAAAAGTGTGATGGACAAACAGACCAAAGGGAAGATAAAAAC
Source organism: Archivesica marissinica (assembly GCA_014843695.1). Classification (NCBI taxonomy): domain Eukaryota; kingdom Metazoa; phylum Mollusca; class Bivalvia; order Venerida; family Vesicomyidae; genus Archivesica; species Archivesica marissinica. The sequence goes on along the minus strand of CM026400.1, from coordinate 35,945,716 downwards.
GTGTGATGGACAAACAGACAAATGGGAAGATAAAAGTCTGATGGACAAATAGACCAAAGGGAAAATAAAAACGTGTGATGGACAAACAGACCAACGGGAAGATAAAAGTTAAGTGTGATGGACAAATAGACAAAAGAAGGGAAGACAAAAGTGTGATGGACAAACAGACAAAAGGGAAGACAAAAGTGTGATGGACAAACAGACAAAAGGGAATCCAAAACTGTGTTGGACAAACAGACAAAAGGGAAGACAAAAGTGTGATGGACAAACAGAAGGGAAGATAAAAGTGTGATGGACAAACAGACCAAAGAAGGGAAGATAAAAGTGTGATGGACAAACAGACCAAAGAAGGGAAGATAAAAGTGTGATGGACAAACAGAAGGGAAGATAAAAGTGTGATGGACAAATAGACAAAAGAAGGGAAGACAAAAGTGTGATGGACAAACAGACCAAAGGGAAGACAAAAGTGTGATAGACAAACAGAAGGGAAGACACAAAAGTGTGATGGACAAACAGAAGGGAAGATAAAAGTGTGATGGACAAACATAAGGGAAGACAAAAGTGTGATGAACAAACATACCAAAGGGAAGACACAAAAGTATGATGAACAAACATACCAAAGGGAAGATAAAAACGTGTGATGGACAAACATACCAAAGGGAAGACACAAAAGTGTGATGGACATACAGACCAAAGAAGGGAAGACACAAAAGTGTGATGGACAAACAGACCAAAGGGAAGACAAAAGTGTGATGGACAAACAGAAGGGAAGATAAAAGTGTGATGAACAAACATACCAAAGGGAAGACAAAAGTGTGATGGACAAACATACCAAAGGGAAGACAAAAGTGTGATGGACAAACATACCAAAGGGAAGACAAAAGTGTGATGGACAAACATACCAAAGGGAAGACAAAAGTGTGATGGACAAACATATCAAAGGGAAGACAACAGTGTGATGGACAAACAGACCAAAGGGAAGACAAAAGTGTGATGAACAAACATACCAAAGGGAAGACAAAAGTGTGATGGACAAACATACCAAAGGGAAGACAAAAGTGTGATGGACAAACATACCAAAGGGAAGACACAAAAGTGTGATGAACAAACATACCAAAGGGAAGACACAAAAGTGTGATGAACAAACATACCAAAGGGAAGACAAAAGTGTGATGGACAAACAGACCAAAGGGAAGACAAAAGTGTGATGGACAAACATACCAAAAGGAAGACACAAAAGTGTGATGAACAAACATACCAAAGGGAAGACACAAAAGTGTGATGGACAAACAGACCAAAGTGAAGATAAAAACGTGTGATGGACAAACAGACCAACGGGAAGATAAAAGTCTGATGGACAAACAGACCAAAGGGAAGATAAAAATGTGTGATGGACAAACAGACCAACGGGAAGATAAAAGTCTGATGGACAAACAGACCAAAGGGAAGACAAAAGTGTGATGGACAAACAGACCAAAGGGAAGACAAAAGTGTGATGGACAAACATAAGGGAAGATAAAAGTGTGGTAGACAAAATTGAAACAGAAGGGAAGACAAAAGTGTGATGGACAAACATACCAAAGAAGGGAAGACAAAAGTGTGATGGACAACCAGAAGGGAAGATAAAAGTGTGATGGACAAACAGAAGGGAAGATAAAAGTGTGATGGACAAACAGACCAAAGGGAAGACACAAAATTGTGATGAACAAACAAAAGGAAGACAAAAGTGTGATGAACAAACAGAAGGAAGACAAAAGTGTGATGGACAAACAAAAGGAAGACAAAAGTGTGATGGACAAACAGAAGGAAGACAAAAGTGTGATGGACAAACAAAAGGAAGACAAAAGTGTGATGGACAAACAGAAGGAAGACAAAAGTGTGATGGACAAACAAAAGGAAGACAAAAGTCAGCGTTGGACACTCGCACTCGCCATGGCCATAACGTTTTTAGACTGGCGAGAAACATTTACTACGCACTCGACATCGTGGCGAGATGTCTTATTTGATAGGCCTTGGCGAGTTTGTTGAAGTTCATACTCGCCTGAACCAGGACACACAGTATCTTCGCCATATTAGGCGCTTTTTCTCATCGAATTAACAAAATATCAAATATTCTGTGCCTCCATTTTGGTTTCCGGTTATGACGTCATTTCGGGAAAACCAGTGTTTTCATAGGGATTCCGCTTGTAAGCTTCGGCCTTGAGCACGAGCCAAGGTCAATCGGGGGCAGGGTTCCCGCTGTCGGTACCATAAATTAAATCTGGCTCCAAAAATCTTCAGTTGGCGAAAATCCTTTGCGCATGCCATAAATATCGGCAAAATAACATTGTTCAAGAAACTTAATCGGCCGAAAATCCATGAAAGTGAAGGTCGCGTGTGCAGTCACGCATGCGATGATGACAAGCGTTTGTTTATTGGAAATCAGCTGTTTGGCACTTGATTGCATGGGGTGTTGAGAAGTTGGTGACATTTTAATTACGGATAATTGGATTAAATGGCGGTCTTTAATCCTACAACTCATTAGCACAGATATTTCTGTACACCAGAATTTGATAATGCAGTGTTTTCTCACTGCGTTTCTTGCGTGTTTGATGCAATGAAATGGCCAGAGACACAATGAGAATCATTGAATGCGTTTTCTGTGACGCAATAATATTTTGACAGCAGATTATATGGACCTTTCTACAGGGATAAAATGTACAAGATCACCGAGTACTTGTTCATTGACGAGACGCTTTTACTTGTTACAATTATGTACAACGAAAAACGTTTAAGATTATACAGATAAGCAAGTACGTCATATGTCGGGAAATGCCCGCTACTGCAATAGGTTTAGTTTCCAAGCAGAATAATTCTGCTAATCCTGAAACCACAAGACAAAAACATAACATGGAAAGGTTTTTAATAAAAAAGATAAGAAGTTGAATGGGGACAGTCCTAAAAATGATTCAAAATCAACCCCCCTTAGATAAACAGTTACTTACATAGCAATTTTGAGGAAAGATTATCTAAATAAGTGACAAAATTTAAGATAAAAAAAGAGGTTGATTTTACTCCAAAGTCCACCAGAATGCACCATTTTGTGTCTACTTAAAACAAATTTCGGGGGGGGGGCATGCCCCCAGACCCCCCTAGCATGGCAATTGCCTGCGGCACATGCATCCGGTGGCGACAGAACCACATTCAATGGCCTGTACCATTTATTTTTGGCCGGAACTAATTCTTAAGTACAGGCCAAAAATTGACCTGTACAATTTCATCTTGGCTGGTACCTTTTCTCAAGTACAGGCCAAGTTGGCCGGAACATATTGAAACGAGTGTCCAACACTGAAAAGTGTGATGGACAAACAGAAGGAAGACAAAAGTGTGATGGACAAACAAAAGGAAGACAAAAGTGTGATGGACAAACAGAAGGAAGACTATAACAGCTATATTTATCCTTTGAACCAACGGATGATCAATCACAGTTAGAAACCATACGCCGTGTTGAAGATTGTTTTAACGAAATTGTTCAATGGATGCACATAAACATGCTCAAATTGAATGCAGACAAGACGGAAGTTATTGTTTTTTGCTCAAAACAAAAAGAACAATCAGTCGAAAATATCACAATAACTGTTGGAGACTCTGCTATAAAACCATCAAAGTGCGTGAGAAACCTTGGGGCTATGCTAGACTCCCAACTTAACATGGACCAACATGTAAATTCAGTGTGCAGATCCAGTTATGGGCAGATCAGAAAGATTGGTCATATCAGAAAATTCCTTACAACCCATGCAACAAAAACCCTAGTAAATTCGCTTGTGACATCGAGAATGGACTATTGTAATGGGCTGCTTCATGGTGTATCAAAATCAACGATTTCCAAATTACAGAATGTTCAACACACAGCTGCCCGCCTGATATCAAAAACGTCCCGGTTCGACCACGTGTCTCCTATTCTTGAAGATCTCCATTGGCTACCCGTCAACTACAGAATTAAATACAAAATCCTAACACTAACATATAAAGCACTAAATGACAAAGGCCCAGTTTACATTAAAAACATGCTGAAAGTGTACCACCCTAAGAGAACATTAAGCTCGCAAAATGGTTCCCTTAGACTAGTCGAGGAGGACCCAAGACACATTAAGTCAGTGACATATGGATCAGAAGATTTGAAGTAGCCGCACCAAAACTATGGAACGCCCTTCCCAATGGAATCAGGGACTCAAAATCGTTGTGTTCCTTTAAAAGATCTTTGAAAACACACTTTTTCAAACAAGCGTATGGATGTTAAATATCAATGATTTCCAAATTACATGTTGATAGTTTTTCCTTTTTTAATATTATTCATAAATGAAGTTATGTTGTTTTAATGAAAGATTTAATAATAATTTTTAAATGTTTTTATTTTTGTTTATTTCTTAAGGTTATTTAAATCAAAGACATTAGGAATTATATATCTTATCTTAGGCATCTTATATTAGTTTTCAGTTCTTATAATTTTTAATGTTCTAATGTTTCGATAACTTGTTTCATTAATGATTATGTAGGTTTTATTTAATTTTAGTTTCTTTAGTTTAGTAATTTTAGTTTTAAGATCCATATTTTTCAATCTCTAATTACTTTTTATACATGTATTGTATTGTCATGTTTTGCTTACTTATTCATGTTTTACCATATCTGTGATATGTCATATGTTCAACTGTAAAGCGCCTTTGAGCGCATACCTTATTATGAAAAGGGCGCTATATAAATGTGGTATATTATTATTATAAGACAAAAGTGTGATGGACAAACAGAAGGAAGACAACAGTGTGATGAACAAACAGAAGGAAGACAAAAGTGTGATTGACAAACAGAAGGAAGACAAAAGTGTGATGGACAAACAGAAGGAAGACAAAAGTGTGATGGACAACCAGAATATTTTATTGTTAAAAACGTATTCGAATATTAATAACCGGTTTATAAATTTTTCAATTAAAATTTCAATATATTGCAGTTAAATCATACAACTGTGTGTTTAATTTTCAATCAAGATTCAAACACATGCAGACCATGAGGTGCAAACAGTTGTCACGATTTGGCGCCAATTAACAATGGCATGTGATGAGACGCTCATAATTATATGCACATATAATAAATTGATTAATGTAATGCACTCTATTTGACGGACACAGGTGGAGGAAATTTATTTTAGCTCGATTGCGAAACAATTTCTTACAACTTATATTAATCACTCTCGAGACCTCATTCCTGATGGAATCCATTGCCACGAGGGAGAGAGAAGAGGCAATGTGGAATATAAATGCCTTGCCTATGGGCACAATCGTAACGGCTCCAGTGGCAAGTTACCAATTACATTCACATACATGGACTTACTTATGAACTACAAATTCCACAAGGGGAGGGAAGAATGTGAACTGTGAGAAATGCAATCTATTTGGAGTTGTGATAGATCACTGGTTAAATAAAATACTGACTGTCTGGAGACTACTTCCTGTTATGTACACACATCATGGCAGAGTGATTGATAGCTCTCAAAATAGTGCAAGATATATTATACACTCCCGAGACTTTGTAGCATAACATACCTCCTGTATTTACAGTTCTGCACAGACCTGAGACTTTGTAACATAACATACCTCATGTATATACAGTTCTGCACAGACCTGAGACTTTGTAACATAACATACCTCCTGTATTTACAGTTCTGCACAGACCTGAGACTTTGTAACATAACATACCTCCTGTATATACAGTTCTGCACAGACCTGAGACTTTGTAACATAACATACCTCATGTATATACAGTTCTGCACAGACCCAAGACTTTGTAACATAACATACCTCCTGTATATACAGTTCTGCATCGACCTGAGACTTTATAACATAACATACCTCCTGTATATACAGTTCTGCACAGACCTGAGACTTTGTAACATAACATACCTCCTGTATATACAGTTCTGCATAGACCCGAGACTTTGTAACATAACATACCTCCTGTATATACAGTTCTGCACAGACCAGAGACTTTGTAACATAACATACCTCCTGTATTTACAGTTCTGCACAAACCAGAGACTTTGTAACATAACATACCTCCTGTATATACAGTTCTGCACAGACCTGAGACTTTGTAACATAACATACCTCCTGTATTTACAGTTCTGCACAGACCTGAGACTTTGTAACATAACATACCTCCTGTATATACAGTTCTGCACAGACCTGAGACTTTGTAACATAACATACCTCCTGTATATACAGTTCTGCACATACCTGAGACTTTGTAACATAACATACCTCCTGTATATACAGTTCTGCACAGACCTGAGACTTTGTAACATAACATACCTCCTGTATATACAGTTCTGCATAGACCTGAGACTTTGTAACATAACATACCTCCTGTATATACAGTTCTGCATAGACCTGAGACTTTGTAACATAACATACCTCCTGTATTTACAGTTCTGCATAGACCTGAGACTTTATAACATAACATACCTCCTGTATATACAGTTCTGCACAGACCTGAGACTTTGTAACATAACATACCTCCTGTATATACAGTTCTGCATCGACCTGAGACTTTATAACATAACATGCCTCCTGTATTTACAGTTCTGCACAGACCTGAGACTTTATAACATAACATACCTCCTGTATTTATAGTTCTGCACAGACCTGAGACTTTATAACATAACATGCCTCCTGTATTTACAGTTCTGCACAGACCTGAGACTTTATAACATAACATACCTCCTGTATATACAGTTCTGCACATACCTGAGACTTTGTAACATAACATACCTCCTGTATATACAGTTCTGCACAGACCTGAGACTTTGTAACATAACATACCTCCTGTATATACAGTTCTGCACAGACCTGAGACTTTGTAACATAACATACCTCCTGTATATACAGTTCTGCACAGACCTGAGACTTTGTAACATAACATACCTCCTGTATATACAGTTCTGCACAGACCTGAGACTTTGTAACATAACATACCTCCTGTATATACAGTTCTGCACAGACCTGAGACTTTGTAACATAACATACCTCCTGTATATACAGTTCTGCACAGACCTGAGACTTTGTAACATAACATACCTCCTGTATATACAGTTCTGCACAGACCTGAGACTTTGTAACATAACATACCTCCTGTATATACAGTTCTGCACAGACCTGAGACTTTGTAACATAACATACCTCCTGTATATACAGTTCTGCACAGACCTGAGACTTTGTAACATAACATATCTCCTGTATATACAGTTCTGCACAGACCTGAGACTTTGTAACATAACATACCTCCTGTATTTACAGTTCTGCAGAGAAAGATTGGAGAAAAAAGATGTTTACAAACTGCTCAGTTGTTATCCCTCACCTGTACAATTCTGTTCTTGGCCAATGGGTTTAGTTTAAACAATATATATTAAAAATGAACGGGGCTCATTCTAGTTCATAATTGTTGGGAGAAGTGAGGAAGCCCGCGATTGCATCCTTAAATTGTGTTATTTACTAAATGTCAACAAAATAGGGTTTTATTAAAAGACACATTAGCACATTTAGATGCATTTGAATAGAAGGATTGCCTTATAATGTGTGAGTGTATGTTACTGGACAAATTTTTTTTTAAACTTTATTTATTTTACAACGATTGTGAAGCAAGTTTTAACAACTTATATTAATCATTCTCGTTGGCTCAGATGAAAGCGTATATGTGGTCATTAATGTGGGAGGAAACTGGAGAAAACCGAAAACCCACCTGTCCGATCTGGCGACCACCGTACCATCTCACATACTTCCCGGTCCGAGGATCGAACCTGGGTCGCATTGGTGAGAAGTGAGCGCGCGAACCACTGCGCTAATCACACCTTTTTTAAGGAGAAGTTGGGCCGGGCCCCAGGTGAAGTTGTGGTCTCTAGGGCGATTTCGCCCAAATGGCCCTCTAGAATGAGCCCCGTTTTAAACTAAGCCCATTGGCCAAGAACAGAATTGTCGACCTAGCTCTGGACGGACAAATTGTGGATTTTTACTTAATTAAAGGGCAATAACTCTAGTGTTACAGGCCCATAGATACGAAAATCATGTGTGCACCACCGCACTTTTTGGTCTTACATATTTAATCTAAGCTTCATGACATTCCACCCACTGGTTACTGAGAATTGACTCTGAAAGTACACACAAACGGACGGACACACAGACAACGCCAAATCAATATCTCGCATCAAAATTCAGGCTGCCAGGTCAATAATAAAAGCAACCAACTACAGTAAAAAACAAACATCAATCAACGAAGCGAAAAAGAATTCAGTAATTGAAGAAAAAAAGAATTCTCTCATGTCAGACGTATGCCACTGTATGCCATTGTAAGATAGCTACTCCAGGAACAGGAGTAAGGTATCTGTAGAGTTAGTGACCTGTTGCAAACAATACCAGGTGAAAATGTGATGGTTTGTTTACAAGGTTGTATATCAGTAGAATGCCAGTATTCTTGGACAGGAACACATGTTACAAGCAGCCTCCCTCAGCAAGGTAAATCAGTGCTCATTGGTTCATTAATTGAACCATTAGTTCATTAATTGAACTATGTATAGTGCTCATTAGTTCAGTAATTGAACTATGTATAGTAATCATTAGTTCAGTAATTGAACTATGTCCAGTGCTCATTGGTTCATTAATTGAACTATGTCTAGTGTTCATTAGTTCAGTAATTGAACTATGTCTAGTAATCATTGGTTCATTAATTGAACTATGTCTAGTGCTCATTAGTTCAGTAATTGAACTATGTCTAGTGTTCATTAGTTCATTAATTGAACTGTCTAGTGTTCATTAATTGAACTATGTCTAGTGCTCATTAGTTCATTAATTGAACTATGTCTAGTAATCATTAGCATTAGTTCATTAATTGAACTATGTCCAGTGCTCATTAGTTCATTAATTGAACTATGTCTAGTAATCATTAGCATTAGTTCATTAATTGAACTATGTCTAGTAATCATTAGCATTAGTTCATTAATTGAACTATGTCCAGTGTTCAATTAATTGAACTTAATTGAACTATGTCTAGTGCTCATTAGTTCATTAATTGAACCATTAGTTCATTAATTGAATTGTGTCTAGTGCTCATTATTTCATTAATTGAACTATGTATAGTGCGCATGAGTTCATTAATTGAACTATGTATAATGATCATTAGTTCATTAATTGAACTATGTATAGTGCTCATTAGTTCATTAATTGAACTATGCCTAATGATCATTAGTTCATTAATTGAACTATGCCTAGTGCTCATTAGTTAATTAATTGAACTATGTCTAGTGCTCATTAGTTCAGTAATTGAACTATGTATAGTGCTCATTAGTTCAGTAATTGAACTATGTCTAGTGTTCATTAGTTCTGTAATTGAACTATGTCTAGTGCTCATTAGTTCAGTAATTGAACTCTGTATATTGATCATTAATTGAACTATGTCTAGTGTTCATTGGTTCATTAATTGAACTATGTCTAGTGCTCATTAGTTCATTAATTGAACTATGTCTAGTGCTCTTTAGTTCAGTAATTGAACTATGTATAGTGCTCATTAGTTCAGTAATTGAACTATGTCCAGTGCTCATTGGTTCATTAATTGAACTATGTCTAGTGTTCATTAGTTCAGTAATTGAACTATGTCTAGTAATCATTGGTTCATTAATTGAACTATGTCTAGTGCTCATTAGTTCAGTAATTGAACTATGTCTAGTAATCATTGGTTCATTAATTGAACTATGTCTAGTGCTCATTAGTTCAGTAATTGAACTATGTCTAGTGTTCATTAGTTCATTAATTGAACTATGTCTAGTGTTCATTAGTTCATTAATTGAACTATGTCTAGTGCTCATTAATTGAACTATGTCTAGTAATCATTAGCATTAGTTCATTAATTGAACTATGTCCAGTGCTCATTAGTTCATTAATTGAACTATGTCTAGTAATCATTAGCATTAGTTCATTAATTGAACTATGTCTAGTAATCATTAGCATTAGTTCATTAATTGAACTATGTCCAGTGTTCAATTAATTGAACTTAATTGAACTATGTCTAGTGCTCATTAGTTCATTAATTGAACCATTAGTTCATTAATTGAATTATGTCTAGTGCTCATTAGTTCATTAATTGAACTATGTCTAGTGTGCATGAGTTCATTAATTGAACTATGTATAATGATCATTAGTTCATTAATTGAACTATGTATAGTGCTCATTAATTGAACTATGCCTAATGATCATTAGTTCATTAATTGAACTATGCCTAGTGCTCATTAGTTAATTAATTGAACTATGTCTAGTGCTCATTAGTTCAGTAATTGAACTATGTATAGTGCTCATTAGTTCAGTAATTGAACTATGTCTAGTGTTCATTAGTTCTGTAATTGAACTATGTCTAGTGCTCATTAGTTCAGTAATTGAACTCTGTATATTGATCATTAATTGAACTATGTCTAGTGTTCATTGGTTCATTAATTGAACTATGTCTAGTGCTCATTAGTTCATTAATTGAACTATGTCTAGTGCTCTTTAGTTCAGTAATTGAACTATGTATAGTGCTCATTAGTTCAGTAATTGAACTATGTATAGTGCTCATTAGTTCAGTAATTGAGTTCTGTTTAATGCTCATTAGTTCAGTAATTGAACTATGTCTAGTGCTCATTAGTTCAGTAATTGAACTATGTCTAGTGCTCTTTAGTTCAGTAATTTAACTATGTCTAGTGCTCATTAGTTCATTAATTGAACTATGTAGAGTGGTGGAACCTATGTTCGGCGTATTCCTATGCTCGGCGTATTCCTATGCTCGGTATATTCCTATGCTTGGCGTATTTTCCATTTTCATCAGTATTTAAAATATTTATATAGTTCTAGGCTATTTTCGCCGACAGAGCTGAAGCATGGTTCAATAGCATTCCGTTGAGTGTATCGGTAGGCTGATGCAACTGTCACATGACTTGTCCAGCAGATGAATAAAAACAAACAAATCATTGGGAGAATATAAACTGTTACGGTGTATGAGCAATGCGGGTAGCTATCCGAATTTAAAAAATCTACATCTAACCCGAAAAATAGTTTCTATACCATTTCTGATTAAGACCAACAAATGTTTTTACTCAATGATGTACTATATCAAAATAAGATATTCAACAAGTTATGGTGGATAAATAAAAAATAACAAGTATGCCGTGCATGGGTGCCCTGAAGTCTTCAGTTCCCCATATAAACGGGTGCCGACTGACACTGTTGCGATAGCTGTATTGAGCAGCAAGGTCACTTGATGAAGCTAAAACTGTCGACAAGAGTATTTTGAAAGTTGTTTTCACGACTTAAGAAAATAATAATACACGGCATGTGCAATTAACATTTTATACTGGTCATTATATGTGGGATTTATGCCGAGCATTATTTTTTCATTAATTGAACTCTGACTAGTGCTCATTAGTTGAATTATATCTAGTTTTCATTAATTGAACTATGTCTAGTGCTCATTAGTTCATTAATTGAACTATGTCTATTGTTCATTCATTAGTTCATTAATTGAGCTATGTCTAGTGCTCATTATTTCAGTAATTGAATTATGTCTGGTGTTCATTGGTTCATTAATTGAACTATGTCTAGTGCTCATTAGTTCATTAATTGAACTATGTCTATTGTTCATTCATTAGTTCATTAATTGAGCTATGTCTAGTGCTCATTATTTCAGTAATTGAATTATGTCTGGTGTTCATTGGTTCATTAATTGAACTATGTCTAGTGCTCATTAGTTCATTAATTGAACTATGTCTATTGTTCATTCATTAGTTCATTAATTGAACTGTCTAGTGCTCATTAGTTTATTAATTGAACTCTGACTAGTGCTCATTAGTTGAATTATGTCTAGTTTTCATTAATTGAACTATGTCTAGTGCTCATTAGTTCATTAATTGAACTATGTCTAGTGCTAATTAATTGAACTATGTCTAGTGTTCATTAGTTCATTAATTGAACTATGTCTAGTGTTCATTAGTTCATTAATTGAACTATGTCTAGTGCTAATTAATTGAACTATGTCTAGTGTTCATTAGTTCATTAATTGAACTATGTCTAGTGCTCATTATTTCATTAATTGAATTATGTCTATTGTTCATTCATTAGTTCATTAATTGAACTGTCTAGTGCTCATTAGTTTATTAATTGAACTCTGACTAGTGCTCATTAGTTCATTAATTGAACTATGTCTATTGTTCATTCATTAGTTCATTAATTGAACTGTCTAGTGCTCATTAGTTTATTAATTGAACTATGACTAGTGCTCATTAGTTCAGTAATTGAACTATGTCTAGTGCTCATTAGTTCAGTAATTGAACTCTTGACTAGTGCTCATTAGTTCATTAATTGATCTCTGTCTATCAAACTCTCTAAGCCTTTCCTGTCCAAAAAAACACTAATCTCCAAAACAATCCCCAAGTTGCTATAGAAACATTATTCACTAGTTTCCAGCTAACAGTCCCCCACTGACTTTCAAACAGACATTTCTAGCAAGGTTGCGGAACAACACTTTTCAAAATAGCCTGGCCACTAGCAGGGATTTGTAGGAGGAAGGTTACTTAATTGAGAAGGGTGAGGGATGTGGTACCCCCATAAATTAATAACGGCATGCACTTCTGGGGCCAGGGCTAAACTGGAAGTAGATTTGTAGGAGGAAGGTTACTTAATTGAGAAGGGTGAGGATGTGGTGCCCCCATAAATTAATAACGGCATGCACTTCTGGGGCCAGGGCTAAACTGGAAGTAGATTTGTAGGAGGAAGGTTACTTAATTGAGAAGGGTGAGGGATGTGGTGCCCCCATAAATTAATAACGGCATGTACTTCTGGGGCCAGGGCTAAACTGGAAGTCGATTTGTAGGAGGATTGTGAGGGATGTGGTGCCCCCATAAATTAATAACGGCATGCACTTCTGGGGCCAGGGCTAAACTGGAAGTGTTCCCATTATTATTTATTACATGCCATATAGAAACATTAATCTCTAAACAATCCTTGCCATATAGAAACATTAATCTCTAAACAATCCTTGCCATATAGAAACATTAATCTCTAAACAATCCTTGCCATATAGAAACATTAATCTATAAAACAATCTTTGCCATATAGAAACATTAATCTCTAAACAATCCTTGCCATATAGAAACATTAATCTCTAAACAATCCTTGCCATATAGAAACATTAATCTCTAAACAATCCTTGCCATATAGAAACATTAATCTCTAAACAATCCTTGCCATATAGAAACATTAATCTCTAAACAACCCTTGCCATATAGAAACATTAATCTCTAAACATTTCTTGCCATATAGAAACATTAATCTCTAAACAATCCTTGCCATATAGAAATATTAATCTCTAAACAACCCTTGCCATATAGAAACATTAATCTCTAAACAATCCTTGCCATATAGAAACATTAATCTCTAAACCATCCTTGCCATATAGAAACATTAATCTTTAAACAGCCTTGCCATATAGAAACATTAATCTCTAAACATCCTTGCCATATAGAAACATTAATCTCTAAACAATCCTTGCCATATAGAAACATTAATCTCTAAACAATCCTTGCCATATAGAAACATTAATCTCTAAAACAATCCTTGCCATATAGAAACATTAATCTCTAAACAATCCTTGCCATATAGAAACATTAATCACTAAACAATCCTTGCCATATAGAAACATTAATCTCTAAACAATCCTTGCCATATAGAAACATTAATCTCTAAACAATCCTTGCCATATAGAAACATTAATCTCTAAACAATCCTTGCCATATAGAAACATTAATCTCTAAACAATCCTTGCCATATAGAAACATTAATCTCTAACCAATCTTTGCCATATAGAAACATTAATCTCTAAACAATCCTTGCCATATAGAAACATTAATCTCTAAACAATCCTTGCCATATAGAAACATTAATCTCTAACCAATCTTTGCCATATAGAAACATTAATCTCTAAACAATCCTTGCCATATAGAAACATTAATCTCTAAACAATCCTTGCCATATAGAAACATTAATCTCTAACCAATCTTTGCCATATAGAAACATTAATCTCTAAACAATCCTTGCCATATAGAAACATTAATCTCTAAACAACCCTTGCCAGTTCCTGCCATTGAAACATTAATCTCTAAACAATCCCTGCTAAGGAAATATTATTCTTGATCAAACCTTCACTGACACATTAATATTTAATGCTTCTCTGTTACAGAAACATTAATCTCTAAAACTTCCCTATCACAGAAACATTAATCTCTAAAACTTCCGTCACAGAAACATTAATCTCTAAAACTTCCATGTGCATAAGAACATTACTCTCTAAAACTTCCCTGCCATGGAAACATTTATCTCTAAAACTTTGTTACCATAGAAACATTAATCTTTAAGTGTGATACATGTTCACCAAAGAATCTAACAGTCCTCAATCTGGTGATCACAGGTTCGAGCCCGCTCAGACCGTGTCTTTTTATATGAAAAATTTGGGCAGTTTCTTACAGAGGTTGGTGCACCAATTACTGTTTAACCGCTGGAGTATGCCCAGGAAATGTGTTGGTAGGTAAACTACCCGTCGCTCAAATGGGCAACGACATTAAATAAAGTTAAATAAAAAATTAAATAAAAAAAACAGGCCTCAATGTTACACTCTATTAAATGTTGGATGACGGGTGGACAGCCATTGGATGCTTAGTTCAAACATATTAATTCATTCATAATGCAAGGTACATATCTATTGTATACAGATTGAAAATTAATTTAATCGAAAGCTTAAAGCTTATTGAGATTATCTCCATGGATGCAGAGGGAATGACATTGGATACAGCATATGCTGTTTGCTGGGCGGGGGTAAAGAGGGGGGTAGACAGCTGTCTGAACTAGATCGATAAATTGCACACAATTTTCCTTCAGGCTGTAATAGATTTAAGACTTGGAATTCCAATGTTTGGGCATCATAAATGTGAGCAGGACTCCTCGGACAGACAAGCTAGATGGGCAACATTTGCTGGGCGGGGGATACAGAGGGGGTAGACAGCTGTCATAACAAGTTCGATGAATTACATACAATTTTCCTTCAGGCTGTAATAGATTTAAGACTTGAACTTTTATTGGAATTCCAATGTTTGGGCATCATAAATGTGAGCAGGACTCCGCGGGACAGACACGCGAGATGGGCAACGTAGCCGTACACCATGTTGATGCATGGTAAGATCAACCATTGCACTATATGTCACAGCCAATGGGATGTACAGCAGCAACGTAGCCATACACATGATGCATGATAAGATCAACCATTGCACTATATGTCACAGCCAATGGGATGTACAGCAGCAACGTAGCCATACACCATTTTGATGCATGGAAAGATCAACCATTGCACTATATGTCACAGCCAATGGGATGTACAGCAGCAACGTAGCCATACACCATTTTGATGCATGGAAAGATCAACCATTGCACTATATGTCACAGCCAAACACCATTTGATGCATGGAAAGATCAACCATTGCACTATATGTCACAGCCAATGGGATGTACAGCAGCAACGTAGCCATACACCATTTTGATGCATGGAAAGATCAACCATTGCACTATATGTCACAGCCAATGGGATGTACAGCAGCAACGTAGCCATACACCATTTTGATGCATGGAAAGATCAACCATTGCACTATATGTCACAGCCAATGGGATGTACAGCAGCAACGTAGCCGTACACCATTTTGATGCATGGAAAGATCAACCATTGCACTATATGTCACAGCCAATGGGATGTACAGCAGCAACGTAGCCATACACCATTTTGATGCATGGAAAGATCAACCATTGCACTATATGTCACAGCCAATGGGATGTACAGCAGCAACGTAGCCATACACCATTTTGATGCATGGAAAGATCAACCATTGCACTATATGTCACAGCCAATGGGGTGTACAGCAGGTGTGTACGTATGCCTTCAGGTCTTGTTGACTACACAGACAGGCTGCATGATATGTGACTGGAATGTTACTGGCATCACATGCAGACATAGCCAATATTGATCATTATCAAGCTATGTCAGACCCAGCCAAGAGAAACAATCTGGCATCCAACGACAATGACAGACCTGACACCTCATCAAGCTAACAAGCCGTACGTACTAGTGGAGGCTGCCTGATTAGCGTAGTGGCTAGTAATTCCTCGCTTCTCACGAATGCAATCCAGGTTTGATCCCTGGTAATGGAAGTATATGCGATGGTACGATAACAGATAAGATAGATGGTTCTCTCCGGGCATTCTTGCATAGTAGTGGCTAGTAATTTCTCGCTTCTCACGAATGCAACCCAGGTTTGATCCCTGGTAAGGGAAGTATATATGCACGCTCAACAGATAAGACAGATGGTTCTCTCTGGGCATTCTTCCATACAGTGTAGATAACCGTGTGCAATGGCGCGTATATGTGGGAAATGCTACAGGTGCTGTATGGCATTTATATGGGGTAACGGGTTAATATGGATTTTTATTTAATTTTTTTTGGGGGTGAAGCCCGATGGCGTCGTTTATTTTTCTTTTATATCCATATATGTATGTACAAAGTGTTAAGCAGTTTTATATCCATATGAACAAAGTGTTAAGCAGTTTTATATCCATATGTACAAAGTGTTAAGCAGTTTTATATCCATATGAACAAAGTGTTAAGCAGTTTTATATCCATATGTACAAAGTGTTAAGCAGTTTTATATCCATATGTACAAAGTGTTAAGCAGTTTTATATCCATATGAACATAGTGTTAAGCAGTTTTATATCCATATGTACAAAGTGTTAAGCAGTTTTATATCCATATGTACAAAGTGTTAAGCAGTTTTCAACAACATATGCAATACGTAACTTGTAATAATATCTATGACTGTAAATGTGATTGAAAAAACAACAAAATAATTGCTGCTGCATGAACTATTTCACATGCAGTACCTACATGTAATCTGTAATACGTGTATTTCATAAGAATGTAGATGCGATACATAACATGATATTATAGCAGAACTACAATAATAATCACTTAACCCATTTCTTCTGGATACCGTTCATCAAACAGTATTTGCAAAGAACATAGAGCCAGATCAACCGCCACGGAACGTGCCATCTGATCAGGCTCTATGCTGTTTGCTATTCAGATGATCTTGCTAAGACACTTGGATATGTAGCAAACAACATAGATTCTGATCAGCACACAGCACTACGCTGCGGCTGATCTGGATCTATGTTGTTTGCAAAAGCCTTTAAATGTATCCAGAATGCGTTAAATATATGTTAGTTAATTCTTACCGCACTCACTTATAAGACGGGAAGCCACTTCACTTGAGGCCATAATCATAATCTAGTGGTAGCCGTGAATCGCATTCGCTTCATGTGCGAAAGGCCCGGAGTTCGAGCCCCGCTGGAGCCGTTACGATTGTGCCCTTAGACAAGGCATTTAAATTCCACATTGCCCCTTCTCTCTCCCTCGTGGCGATGGATTCCATCAGGAATGAGGTCTCGAGTGATTAATATAAGTTGAAAGAACTTGTCTCGCAATCGAGCTAAAATAAACTAATCTGGTGGTAAAAAACTTATTGTCTTATAGGCGAGTATGTATGGTAGTGTCTATTTAATATTATTTAGATCCATTATAACTTCCCCAAATGAGCTCACTTTGAGGCTTTTTGCCTATTAAAGCGAAATTACATCGCCAAAAGCAAATGAAATGCATTTTTTCACGTATAAATGCATTGCTACTACAAATTCTTCCGAATACATTTGAACACTAGCATTGAATCAATAAACAGCGTTTTGTGGATTGAAAGTATGATTTCATTTAATAACGGTCATCCATGCTCCTGAATTGACATTTGTTTGTCATCATACTTTGCTAAACAAAACGCGAGATAATGTCGTTGAGATAATAGAGATAATTTAACTAAGAATAGTATACAAATAAATAGGCACAAATATGAGATATAACGGTAAATCTGTACCATAAATCGGGTTATTCAGGATACACTAGTTGTATTACGCATGGATGTTTACATTATTTTGTTATGTCAACAAACCGCGTATACGACATTTGTTTATTAGTTGAAATACTCATTTGGAAAAAAATAATACCGTAAAATAGGAAAATACATTCTGTAGAAATTTGTGTTTTCACTGATGTAGTGTCGCTTTAAACTGATTACCGGTAATACAAGCAATAAATCTGTTTTTTCTAAAATTTATTTTTATTGTTTTTTATTCCTCATAATTTCATAGTATTATTAACATAATATATATACAGATAAGTAAATAAATCTGTTATTATTACGTATGTAGTTTCGCTTTAAACTGAATACAGGCTGATGTACTGACTATGAATACTATTTTACCACAAAACTGTGTCATGAAATATGAAACACAAATGTAGATTAGATTCGAGAAATCCTATTGCTCGATGCCACAGATAGGAAATCCTATTCCTCGATGCCACAGATAGGAAATCCTATTGCTAGATGCCACAGATAGGAAATCCTATTGCTCGCTGCCACAGATAGGAAATCCTATTGCTAGATGCCACAGATAGGAAATCCTATTGCTCGCTGCCACAGATAGGAAATCCTATTGCTAGATGCCACAGATAGGAAATCCTATTGCTCGATGCCACAGATAGGAAATCCTATTGCTCAATGCCACAGATAGGAAATCCTATTGCTCGATGCCACAGATAGGAAATCCTATTGCTCGATGCCACAGATAGGAAATCCTATTGCTCGATGCCACAGATAGGAAATCCTATTCCTCGATGCCACAGATAGGAAATCCTATTGCTCGATGCCACAGATAGGGAATCCTATTGCTCAATGCCACAGATAGGAAATCCTATTGCTCAATGCCACAGATAGGAAATCCTATTGCTCAATGCCACAGATAGGAAATCCTATTCCTCGATGCCACAGATAGGAAATCCTATTGCTAGATGCCACAGATAGGAAATCCTATTGCTCGCTGCCACAGATAGGAAATCCTATTGCTAGATGCCACAGATAGGAAATCCTATTGCTCGCTGCCACAGATAGGAAATCCTATTGCTAGATGCCACAGATAGGAAATCCTATTGCTCGATGCCACAGATAGGAAATCCTATTGCTAGATGCCACAGATAGGAAATCCTATTGCTCGCTGCCACAGATAGGAAATCCTATTGCTAGATGCCACAGATAGGAAATCCTATTGCTCGCTGCCACAGATAGGAAATCCTATTGCTAGATGCCACAGATAGGAAATCCTATTGCTCGATGCCACAGATAGGAAATCCTATTGCTCAATGCCACAGATAGGAAATCCTATTGCTCGATGCCACAGATAGGAAATCCTATTCCTCGATGCCACAGATAGGAAATCCTATTGCTCGATGCCACAGATAGGGAATCCTATTGCTCAATGCCACAGATAGGAAATCCTATTGCTCAATGCCACAGATAGGAAATCCTATTGCTCAATGCCACAGATAGGAAATCCTATTGCTCAATGCCACAGATAGGAAATCCTATTGCTCAATGCCACAGATAGGAAATCCTATTGCTCGATGCCACAGATAGGAAATCCTATTGCTAGATGCCACAGATAGGAAATCCTATTGCTCGATGCCACAGATAGGAAATCCTATTGCTAGATGCCACAGATAGGAAATCCTATTGCTCGATGCCACAGATAGGGAATCCTATTGCACGATGCCACAGATAGGAGGGAATCCTATTGCTCAATGCCACAGATAGGAGGGAATGCTATTGCTCGATGCCACAGATAGGAGGGAATCCTATTGCTCGATGCCACAGATAGGAGGGAATCCTATTGCTCGATGCCACAGATAGGAGGGAATTCTATTGCTCGATGCCACAGATAGGAGGGAATCCTATTGCTCGATGCCACAGATAGGAGGGAATCCTATTGCTCGATGCCACAAATAGGAGGGAATCCTATTGCTAGATGCCACAGATAGGAAATCCTATTGCTCGATGCCACAGATAGTAAATCCTATTGATCTATGCCACAGATAGTAAATCCTATTGCTAGATGCCACAGATAGGAAATCCTATTGCTCAATGCCACAGATAGGAAATCCTATTGCTCGATGCCACAGATAGGAGGGAATGCTATTGCTCAATGCCACAGATAGGAGGGAATGCTATTGCTCAATGCCACAGATAGGAAATCCTATTGCTCAATGCCACAGATAGGGAATCCTATTGCTCGATGCCACAGATAGGAGGGAATGCTATTGCTCAATGCCACAGATAGGAAATCCTATTGCTCAATGCCACAGATAGGAAATCATATTGCTCAATGCCACAGATAGGAAATCCTATTGCTCAATGCCACAGATAGGGAATCCTATTGCTCGATAAGTCTAAAATAATGTTCGGGCAAATGTCTGTCACGCTGTCGATTAAGCTGTATATTGTGACGGCAACCTTTCAGAGAATGGGCAATATGTTCTCGTGCCTGCATGAATACCTCTGCTCGGTCAATAATTATATACCAAGCATCGGAAACGTCTCAGCATTTTGTCTAACATAGTACAGAACAGAACGGAACTTGTATTCAGACTCGTACATAATATAATAGTACATCGTCAGATATACATACATACAATACAGTCCATACTCACCTGTAAGACAAGTTTTTTACAAATAGATTATGGCCTCAAAGTGGCTTCCCGTCTTATAAATGTGTGCTATATAAATTTATCAGTTTTTAAAAAAATGTTTTAAATGTTTTAGAAAAGAAAACACTCTGACACTGAACATTGCTTCAACTTGCATGGCCAAACATGCCATTTATACTTGTGTCCATTTCATCAACCCGTCTTATAGGCTAGCGAGTGCATGCCAAAACCTACAGATTTCTGGACCAAAGTAGTGGGGTCGTCTAATAGGCGATGATGCTCAAGAGTGGGCCGAGAGCTTTACAATGGCCAGTATATTTAACGAGAGACATCTGTAATTTTCTATTACCTCCTTTGGCAGATAAAGTCTGATTTATTCCAAAATGTGAATACGGTAGATTCTTTTAGTTAACACTACTAGTGAGCATGCCTAGTTTTAACATATGTTGTTGTTTTAATTAGGAATCCTTTCCGTAACACAAAAAAATCAATCATTTGACAATTGTTATAATCCAAATTCAGTCTCGTTGAACAATTGATGGAATAGCTGGTCTCAAGCTTATTTATTAAAAAGCAAACTTTTGTATTATACCATTGTGTACAATTGTTGTTTGTGTATATAACTATGTAATATGTACAATTGTTTGAATAAAAAACATCGAAATTCAAGATTCTTTTAGTTGGAATCCTTTGTTTTTACTGCCGATCCCTAACAAGATGTTGCGGTATGATAGATGCGATTTTATCAAAAACGTGTTAATTACACGTCAGACATGACATTATTTTACAAATAAGTACCCATAATGGCATTGCATATATTGTAGGAGATCTGTTGAGATATAGTAATTTAATAATCATAAGAAGCGATAGTGGGATAATATTGCTAGCATGTTGTGCAAAGGAAACGATAAAAACAGAGAAAAACATTTAATAGGACCTATCTACTTTTAGGGAGTATTCAGGGGCAGTAACTGACCGATGTCTCTCATTACTGGACAACATTTTTTATTTAGGGAGAAGTGGATCCACGAGGGGGCAAAGTCACAATTAATCTAGACTAGTTCGCAATGTCGGCCTCTAGGAATAGCCCTGGTAGCTGCTCAGCCATATATGGGTTAAACTGTTGATCCAGGAGCTATAAAACTTTCTTAAACTGTCACTTCATCAGGATCTTCCGAAAAAGAACTTGTACAAAGGGCAATAACTGTCACAAAGATCATTTTACTTATGCTCATCCCCACAGCGATCAAACTTGTTTAAACTAGGAAAGCATTTAGCTATGGTGGTTATCCCCAGACCTGTTAAGCTTTCTTAAACAGTCACTTCATCGGCATCATCAGATTCATTAGTGGTAGATTTAATGTGTTGTAAACATAAGACTAGCTCAGACAGTCAGTAAACTTGCTTTGGTGTCCAGTTTATCAACCCATCTTATATGCTAGTGCATGCCAAAATGCACAGATTTCATAGATGTCTTATTGGCAAGATTGCCTTATAGGCGAGTATGTACGGTATATCTAGACAAGTATCGCTCGCCACTTACACAGTTTTGTCCCAACTTTTGTTCTAGAATTGAGTTACCGGTAATGTAGTTGTGGAGCTCTGAACTATAGAGCCATCTTGATGCTCTTAGAAGATTTTCCATTATACAATCTCCATTCTCCAGTCGTGTTGAAACGATCTGGCTCACTCAATTTTTACTTCATTAACCATTTCAACACCACAGACCTCACAATAGACTTGCTAAAAGTGTAGATCCAGATCAGGATCTGCACTTTTTGCCAATAATATTAAAATATTTTTAGACAAAACTACCCATTTTGATAAATGAACTTGTCCAAATGTACTTTTCTGATTAATTTATTGATCTAACAATATCATGGACCAGTCCATGTCAGTTATTTGGGGCTGAATGGGTTAATAGGTACATTGTAATACAAGTTCATTATCCATTAACTCTTCCACCTCATCAGGATTACATTCCCACCATCTTACACCAGTAACCCTCATCAGGATTACATTCCCACCATCTTGCACCAATAACCCTCATCAGGATTACATTCCCCACCATCTTACACCAGTAACCCTCATCAGGATTACATTCCCCACCATCTTACACCAGTAGTCCTCATCAGGATTACATTCCACCACCATCTTACACCATTACATTCCCCACCATCTTACACCAGTAACCCTCATCAGGATTACATTCCCCACCATCTTACACCAGTAACCCTCATCAGGATTACATTCCCCCACCATCTTACACCATTACATTCCCCACCATCTTACACCAGTAACCCTCATCAGGATTACATTCCCCACCATCTTACACCAGTAACCCTCATCAGGATTACATTCCCACCATCTTACACCAGTAACCCTCATCAGGATTATATTCCCCACCATCTTACACCAGTAACCCTCATCAGGATTACATTCCCCCACCATCTTACACCAGTAACCCTCATCAGGATTACATTCCCACCATCTTACACCAGTAGTCCTCATCAGGATTACATTCCCCACCATCTTACACCAGTACATTCCCCACCATCTTACACCAGTACATTCCCCACCATCTTACACCATTACATTCCCCACCATCTTACACCAGTAACCCTCATCAGGATTACATTCCCCACCATCTTACACCAGTAACCCTCATCAGGATTACATTCCCACCATCTTACACCAGTAACCCTCATCAGGATTACATTCCCCACCATCTTACACCAGTAACCCTCATCAGGATTACATTCCCCCACCATATTACACCAGTAACCCTCATCAGGATTACATTCCCACCATCTTACACCAGTAACCCTCATCAGGATTACATTCCACACCATCTTACACCAGTAACCCTCATCAGGATTACATTCCCCCACCATCTTACACCAGTAACCCTCATCAGGATTACATTCCCCACCATCTTACACCAGTAACCCTCATCAGGATTACATTCCCACCATCTTACACCAGTAGTCCTCATCAGGATTACATTCCCCACCATCTTACACCAGTACATTCCCCACCATCTTACACCAGTACATTTCCCCCACCATCTTACACCATTACATTCCCCACCATCTTACACCAGTAACCCTCATCAGGATTACATTCCCACCATCTTACACCAGTAGTCCTCATCAGGATTACATTCCCCACCATCTTACACCAGTAACCCTCATCAGGATTACATTCCCCCACCATCTTACACCATTACATTCCCCACCATCTTACACCAGTAACCCTCATCAGGATTACATTCCCCACCATCTCACACCAGTAGTCCTCATCAGGATTACATTCCCCACCATCTTACACCAGTCCCTCATCAGGATTACATTCCCCCACCATCTTACACCAGTAGTCCTCATCAGGATTACATTCCCCACCATCTTACACCAGTCCCTCATCAGGATTACATTCCCCACCATCTTACCACACATTCACACATTCCCCACCATCTTCCCCACCATCTTACACCAGTCCCCACCATCTTACACCAGTAGTCCTCAGGATTACATTCCCCACCATCTTACACCAGTAGTCCTCATCAGGATTTCCCACCATCTTACACCAGTAGGATTACATTCCCCACCATCTTACACCAGTAGTCCTCATCAGGATTACATTCCCCACCATCTTACACCATTACATTCCCCACCATCTTACACCATTACATTCCCCCACCATCTTACACCAGTAACTCTCATCAGGATTATATTCCCCACCATCTTACACCAGTAACTCTCATCAGGATTATATTCCCCACCATCTTACACCAGTAACTCTCATCAGGATTATATTCCCCACCATCTTACATCAGTAACCCTCATCAGGATTATATTCCCCCACCATCTTACACCAGTAACTCTCATCAGGATTATATTCCCCCACCATCTTACACCAGTAACTCTCATCAGGATTATATTCCCCCACCATCTTACACCAGTAACTCTCATCAGGATTATATTCCCCCACCATCTTACACCAGTAACTCTCATCAGGATTATATTCCCCCACCATCTTACATCAGTAACTCTCATCAGGATTACATTCCCCACCATGGTACAACAGTAATCCGTCTCTGTCAGCAATTATGATCAATACTTGGCTTCATCTTACCAGCCAATCGTGAGCCTTCATTATTTCCATTTATCTTCATTTATCATTTCTTCCTATAATTAATTACAAATAAACATCTTTTCCCATTCTTTTAATCATTCCGGAACTAAAGTCTTACCACACTATCGTTTATTACAGCCTATTATATCTAGAGTGTACTTAGCAGGGCAGGGCGTATATCTCTGCCATACTGTGAACCACATCTGGCTCATCACCAAAAGTGAAAGGATTGGTCCTAGGCCCATACTTAACCCTTTGCCTGCTATGTAAATAAAATCACATTTGCAAAACAAACATATTCCAGATCAGATTTGGTTAGGTTATTTTTCATGATGGAGAAAAGGAATAAAAAATGGATTGAAAAGTTATTCTTAACCCTTTGCCTGCTGAGTAAATTAAATCACGTTTGCAAACAACATAGATCCAGATCAGCCACGGTGTAATGCTGCTTCTGATCAGGATCTATGTTTTTTGCTATTCAGCGACATGCTTTTTAGCTAACTATCTGCACAGCAAACAGCATAGAGCCTGATCAGACGTTAAATGTGAATTTATCTACCACTATCGTGAAAAGGGTTAAAACACTGACGTGGCGTCATTCCTTTGTTTTTAATTATAATTATATCATTACTATTGGACTGCTTTCACAAAGTCAGGGTATTGTATTTAAATCCTATGCATAAATGTACGATATTAACAATTTCAATTAGCTAGATTTATATATATATAAAAAAATATTCTGAGAAATTTATTTTTGATCATCTATAGTGTACAGTCAAACCTGTGTTAGTGGTCACCTCCATTAAGCAGCAAACCTGTGTTAAGCAGCCAGTTTCCTGATTCTCAATCGGTTGTTTTTATTATATTTGACCTCTATTAAGCAGCCACCTGTGCTAAGCAGCCACTTTCTCTGACTCCCTTGGCTGGCTGCTTAACCCATTCAACACCAAGTAACTGACATGGACTGGTCCATGATATTTTTAGTTCAGTTCAGTTATCAAAATGGGTAATTATTTTTCTAAAAATAGTTATATTACTTGAAAAAAGTGCAGATCCTGATGAGACGGCTCGTTACGAGCCGGCTCATCTGGATCTACACTTTTTGTAAGCCTATTTAGAGGTATGTGGTGTTGAAAGGGTTAAGCAGTCAACCTGTATTAAGCAGCCAGTTTCCTGATTCTCAATCGGTTGTTTTCATTATATTTGACCTCTATTAAGCAGCCACCTGTGCTAAGCAGCCACTGTCTCTGACTCCCTTGGCTGGCTGCTTAATGTTGCTGTGTTATAAATTTGACCTCTATTAAGCAGCCACTTTCTCTGACTCCCTTGGCTGGCTGCTTAATGTTGCTGTGTTATAAATTTGACCTCTATTAAGCAGCTACTTTCTCTGACTCCCTTGGCTGGCTGCTTAACACAGGTTTGACTGTAGACTGATTAAAACAGAAAATCTTTTCAGTGTTTTTGACTAGAAATGATATTTGATTGATGTTATAATGTATTTTGGGTTGTAACATGGTCCTGGGATGTAGTAAGTAGTAACCCTGGGGGGGGGGGGGGTCCGGGATATCACCAGATGCCTGTGGTTTGATCTGACACGGGTAAGGGTCAAAATAATTGCTATTTATCTTTTGTTTTATTTTTGGGTCTAAAGTCGCAGCTTATTTGACATGGCGGTTCTCCAGCTGTTATTGGTGGAGGAAGATCCCGGGTGCCCCTCCGAGCAGTTTGTTTGGGTTTTACGCCTTCATCAGCACCATTTTGGGCTATATCGCCTGCAGGCACTTTAACTATAGTATATAATATATAACAACACTTGGGCAGGCTCCAGCGGTTAACCGGTACTTGGTGCACCTACCTCTGTAAGAAACTGCCAACTTTTTCATACAAAGACACGGCATGAGCAGAAATCAAACCTGTGACAATTAGTGATGATCTCAGATCAGTATCTCAAACGATTAGAATGTTTAGGGTTAATGGGAGGGAGTGCAATTGTACTAATTGGTCTAATATATAATTCAAGCTGTATCAAGCTAATCGGGTTGTCGGATTAGCGCAGTGGTTAGCGCGCTCGCTTCTCACCAATGCAACACGGGTTTGATCCTCATTTTGGAAATGTACTGTAGCGTCTTTATCATATATTTATTTTCCACCCCATCATATGCTCGATTGCGAAACAAGTTCTTAGGCTGCCCGATTAGCACAGTGGTTAGCGCGCTCACTTACCACCAATGCAACCCGGGTTCGATCCTCGGACCGGGAAGCATGTGAGATGGTACGGTGGTCGCAAGATCGGACAGGTGGGTTTTCTCCGGATACTCCGGTTTCCTCCAACACGAATGACCACATTTACGCTTTCATCCGCGCCAATGAGAGTGATTAATATAAGTTGATAGAACTTGCTTCACAGTCGTTGTAAAATAAAGTTAAACAAATATTTCAAGCTAGTGAATATAACAGATAAAAATGTATATAAATTTTTTTATTAGAATTGCACAATTCTAATGAAACTCACCACATATTTCAAGAGTTTTCATCAACAAATAAGAAAAAACACATTAATGAAATGTCGTCTGCTACAATTATTTAAACTATTTATAGCCATTATTTTTACCCAGCATGCAACGAGTTAAAGACATCACCTAAAACATAATTTATTTCTTAGCCTTTGTTCGTGATTAGACTATGATGGAATGAGTTTACAAGTATGATCATAACCACAATATCATCACCTCCGGAGATCGTAAATATAAGACGTCTTTACATACAAGAAATACATTACGTCTATGTGTGATGGCACATGGCATAAATAACAATAAAATATACACCAAACATATAATGCTATTATTTCTACAATGAGATGTCATAATAAAAGAGAAGATTCCTTGTGTTCTAGTCAAGTAATATATTACTCTGCCCCCCGACACACCCGGGGAACCTACACATTTTCTCTCTCATATTACAAGTAAATTTATTTGAAATTATATCATACCATAATTGGAAGGCAACTTTTATGGAACTGTGATTTTATTTTTAAATTTTATTGATTTTTTTTTTTTTGGAAATGAAAATTTGCTATTTTGTCATTTTTGTCCGAGAGGCAGTAATATAAATGATGTGATATCAAAATATCATGTGTTTAGTTACTCCATAGACCATATAGCAAAATATTATATGTTACCCTTCACTTTTAGTGGCCTGTGACCTACAGTATTATTTTAAAACAAATTTCAAAATGGGATAAATCGGAAAAATAGGTGGTGGGTCATACATGCCCGGTGCTGCTCAGTGCTGTCCGGTTATGCTCGCCTGGTGCTGCTCGGTGCTGCTCAGTGCTGTCCGGTACTGCTTGGTGCTGCTGACCGGTGCTGCTCAGTGCTGTCCGGTACTGCCCGGTGCTGCTCGCCTGGTGCTGGTCGGTGCTGCTCAGTGCTGTCCGGTACTGCTCGGTGCTGCTGCCCGGTGCTGCTGCCCGGTGTTGCTCAGTGCTGCTCGCCCGGTGCTGCTCAGTGCTGCCTGGTGCTGCTCGGTGCTGCCCGGTGCTGCTCGGTGCTGCTCGGTGCTGCTCGGTGCTGCTCGGTGCTGCTCGGTGCTGCTCAGTGCTGTCCGGTACTGCTCGGTGCTGCTCGCCCGGTGCTGCTCGGTGCTGCCCGGTGCAGCTTGGTGCTGCCCGGTGCTGCTCGGTGCTGCCCGGTGCTGCTTGGAGCTGCTCGCCCGGTGCTGCCCCCGGTGCTGCCCGGTGCTGCTCGCCCGGTGCTGCTCGGTGCTGCCCAGTGCTGCTCGTGCTGCCTGGTGCTGCTCAGTGCTGCCCAGTGCTGCCCAGTGCTGCTCGGTGCTGCTCGGTACTGCCCGGTGCTGCTCGGTGCTGCTCGGTGCTGCTCAGTGCTGTCCAGTACTGCTCGGTGCTGCTCGCCCGGTGCTGCTCGGTGCTGCTCAGTGCTGTCCAGTACTGCTCGGTGCTGCTCGCCCGGTGCTGCTCGGTGCTGCCCGGTGCTGCTCGCCCGGTGCTGCTCAGTGCTGTCCGGTACTGCTCGGTGCTGCTGCCCGGTGCTGCTGCCCGGTGTTGCTCAGTGCTGCTCGCCCGGTGCTGCTCAGTGCTGCCTGGTGCTGCTCGGTGCTGCCCGGTGCTGCTCGGTGCTGCTCGGTGCTGCTCGGTGCTGCTCGGTGCTGCTCGGTGCTGCTCAGTGCTGTCCGGTACTGCTCGGTGCTGCTCGCCCGGTGCTGCTCGGTGCTGCCCGGTGCAGCTTGGTGCTGCCCGGTGCTGCTCGGTGCTGCCCGGTGCTGCTTGGAGCTGCTCGCCCGGTGCTGCCCGGTGCTGCTCGCCCGGTGCTGCTCGGTGCTGCCCAGTGCTGCTCGGTGCTGCTCGGTGCTGCCCGGTGCTGCTCGCCCGGTGCTGCTCGGTGCTGCTCGTCCGGTGCTGCTCGGTTCATAGCACCGCAACAATCGAGACTTTGGTTTACAATCCCACTTGAAACAATGTTACCATTATAAGGTTGAGTCGGTGGATAGAACATGCAATCCCTGGATTCACAGTTCAATAACCACGGGACAACTGACCCATCTACAAGTACCTATTGTCATCTACAAGTATGTATTGCCATCTACAAGTATGTATTTCCATCTACAAGTATGTGTTTCCATCTACAAGTACGTATTGCCATCTACAAGTATGTATTTCCATCTATAAGTGTGTATTGCCATCTACAAGTGTGTATTGCCATCTACAAGTGTGTATTGCCATCTACAAGTGTGTATTGCCATCTACAAGTATGTATTGCCATCTACAAGTATGTGTTTCCATCTACAAGTATGTATTTCCATCTACAAGTATGTGTTTCCATCTACAAGTATGTATTTCCATCTACAAGTATGTGTTTCCATCTACAAGTATGTATTTCCATCTACAAGTATGTGTTTCCATCTACAAGTACATATTTCCATCTACAAGTATGTATTGCCATCTACAAGTACGTATTGCCATCTACAAGTACGTATCAAGTACGTATTGCCATCTACAAGTATGTGTTTCTATCTACAAGTATGTATTGCCATCTACAAGTATGTATTGCCATCTACAAGTACGTATTGCCATCTACAAGTATGTATTGCCATCTACAAGTATGTGTTTCTATCTACAAGTATGTATTTCCATCTACAAGTATGTATTTCGTATTGCCATCTACAAGTATGTATTTCTATCTATAAGTATGTATTTCCATCTACAAGTATGTATTGCCATCTACAAGTATGTATTTCCATCTACAAGTATGTATTTCCATCTACAAGTATGTATTGCCATCTACAAGTATGTATTGCCATCTACAAGTACGTATTGCCATCTACAAGTACGTATCAAGTACGTATTGCCATCTACAAGTACATATTGCCATCTACAAGTATGTATTGCCATCTACAAGTATGTATTGCCATCTACAAGTGTATACATGTATTTCCATCTACAAGTATATATTTCCATCTACAAGTACGTATTGCCATCTACAAGTGTATACATGTATTTCCATCTACAAGTATGTATTTCCATCTACAAGTACGTATTGCCATCTACAAGTATGTATTGCCATCTACAAGTATGTATTGCCATCTACAAGTATGTATTGCCATCTACAAGTGTATACATGTATTTCCATCTACAAGTATGTATTGCCATCTACAAGTACGTATTGCCATCTACAAGTGTATACATGTATTTCCATCTACAAGTATGTATTTCCATCTACAAGTACGTATTGCCATCTACAAGTATGTATTGCCATCTACAAGTACGTATTGCCATCTACAAGTGTATACATGTATTTCCATCTACAAGTACATATTGCCATCTACAAGTGTATACATGTATTGCCATCTACAAGTATGTATTGCCATCTATAAGTATGTGTTGCCATCTACAAGTCGTATTGCCATCTACAAGTCGTATTGCCATCTACAAGTTGTATTGCCATCTACAAGTACGTATTTGCGTATTGCAATATATCGTGGTATGCTTCATGCGTATGGTGACAGCCCTAGAATAATTATATAGATGACACTGCCGAGTGATCAACCTTCTATCAACATTAATTTAATCACTCTCGAGACCTCATTCCTGATGGCATCCATTCTCGAGACCTCATTCCTGATGGTATCCATTCTCGAGACCTCATTCCTGATGGCATCCATTCTCGAGACCTCATTCCTGATGGCATCCATTCTCGAGACCTCATTCCTGATGGCATCCATTCTCGAGATCTCATTCCTGATGGCATCCATTCTCGAGACCTCATTCCTGATGGCATCCATTCTTGAGACCTCATTCCTGATGACATCCATTCTCGAGACCTCATTCCTAATGGCATCCATTCTCGAGACCTCATTCCTGATGGCATCCATTCTCGAGACTTCATTCCTGATGGCATCCATTCTCGAGACCTCATTCCTGATGGCATCCATTCTCGAGACCTCATTCCTGATGGCATCCTTCACCACTAGGGAGAGAGTAGGGGCAATGTGGACAGAAGTGTCATGCCTACGAACAATGCGGCCTGAACAAACTTCTCCCTGTATCATGTACGCCCTAACACTCCCCCCTTAATTTGAATGTCTGGTGTACATTATCCACAATTAATGTTCTTAATAACTCGCAATATTTACAATACAAACTATTACCACAACAGCTTTAAACTCAATTAACTTCTCAGAACTTCCTCAGAACATGCTGCAATGTATGTCAGCTCCTGCATCTCAGTGACTTTGCAGCATTTTAAAACCCATTCTGGGAAGTCTCCAACAAACATTCAAAATCGGAGTCCAATTTACATTGCGTTCCATCATGGAGACATTTCCTAGAACTGTAAACCCGTGGGGGGAAATGTTTGCATCAGACAAGCTATTGTTATACAGCCAAAAAAACGGAAACAAATACCTGGGAATTCCTTGTACAACGCATACAAATTACAGTAAGGCATGCAGGAAACACGAGTTATAATTTGTCTATAATAAAGTAACAGATCTTGTAAGTTGCCACTTAGGTGTCTAAGAGCTGGCCTCCGTCTGGCATACAAGCCTCAGACAATAATTCCATTTCGTGGACCATTACATCGGTAAAACGGTGAAAATGAACATTTCTACATGAACGTGTATTCCTATTATATGGTTTTCTGTCACTGAATCTGAGCATATCAACTAAGACACAAGCGCCGTATAATTATGACATTTATTGACATAACAATATAATGTAAATAGGGCCAACATCCGCGTGTAATACAACGCATTTATCACGAATAGCAACATTTATGGTACATACGTGTATTTACCGCTACATTTGTGTCTGTGCATATTTATTTTTAGACTACCACCCATGCTCGCCTATAAGACGATTTGTTTACCATGAGATTATGGCCTGAAAGTGACTTCCCGTCTTATAAGTGAGTGCAAAACAAAATATTAACATTTATTTTTTAAATGTGTTAACCCATTCAACACCAAGTAACTGACATGGACTGGTCCATGATATTTTTAGACCAATAAATTAATAACAAAATTACATTTGGATCAGTTCATTTATCAAAATGGGTAAAACAAATTCTAAAAATAGTTAAATTACTTGAAAAAAGTGCAGATCCTGATGAGACGGCTCGTCACGAGCCGGCTCATCTGGATCTACACTTTTTTGTAAGCCAATTTAGAGGTCTGTGGGGTTGAAAGGGTTAATTGGTATCCATAATTCCATTCTAGAAAAGAAAGTACGTCGCCACTGAACATTTCATCAACTTGCACTGGTAACCAAATATGCAATTTAATTTAAACATGCTCTGGTGTCAATTTTTTATCAACCGTCTTAGTTGCGAGTATATGCCAAAACCGACAGATTTCAGGACCAAAGTTGGAGGGGGGGGTCCACTTATATGCGATTTATATGCAAGTATGGACGGTTAACTAATAACCAAGCGTCGTATAATTATGACGCTTATTGACATATCAATATAATGTAAATAGGGTCAACATCCGTGTGTAATACATTTATTTGTTCGGGTTTTACGCCTGCATCCGCACCATATTTGACTATATCGCTGGCGGGCAGATTAGCTACCAACACCTTTCCTGTGCAGGCTCCAGCGGTTAACAAGTACTTGGTGTACCAACCTCCGTAAGAAACTGCCAACTTTTTCATTTAAATATAAAGACACAACCTGAGTAGGGCTCGAGCCTGTGACCATCAGTGATGATAGGTGACAGTGGTATACAAGTCAGGGACCACTCGACCACAGAGGCGGTCTCCATGTGTAATAATATAACGCATTTATCACGAATAGCAACATTTCTGGTACCTATTTACCGTTGTGTCTCACATTTGTGCCTGCACATAATTATTTTTAGAATAATATGATTTAAATTATCTCTAAACGACAGTCTTACACATTAAATTATCTCTAAACAACAGTCTTACACATTAAATTATCTCTAAACGACAGTCTTACACATTAAATTATCTCTAAACAACAGTCTTACACATTAAATTATCTCTAAACGACAGTCTTACACATTAAATTATCTCTAAACAACAGTCTTACACATTAAATTATCTCTAAACGACAGTCTTACACATTAAATTATCTCTAAACGACAGTCTCACACATTAAATTATCTCTAAACGACAGTCTTACACATTAAATTATCTCTAAACGACAGTCTCACACATTAAATTATCTCTAAACGACAGTCTCACACATTAAATTATCTCTAAACGACAGTCTTACACATTAAATTATCTCTAAACGACAGTCTTACACATTTAGCATAGAATCCAATAATAAACAAACGTCAATTCTGGAGCGTGGCTGACCGCTATATGAAATCCTACTTTCACTTTTCAGAGTTTGCAGACCGTAAAAACACTGCTGGTGTGTCGGGTGTGTAAGAAATGGGTTATAAAACATTCAAAAAATGCTTAGTTTCAACTTTATTTATTTTACAACGATTGCAAAGCAAGTTTTAACAACTTATATTAATCACTCACGTTGGCGCGGATGAAAGCATATATGTGGTCATTCTTGTGGGAGGAAATCGGAGTACCCGGAGTAAACCAACCTGTCCGATCTGGCGACCACCGTACCATCTCGCATTCTTCCTGGTCCAAGGATTTAACCTGGGTTACATTGGTGAGAAGCGAGCGTGCTTACCACTGTGCTAATCGGACAGCCAAAACATGCTTGAAAGACCAGTTCCAATAGACAGAATGGATTTACTTCTTATCTGCTGTATGACAGACAACAGTTGCGTTAATTGGTCTCGGAAGCAATTAAAACTACAAACTGCCGGCAAAACTAACAACCCAGAGCATCATAAACAATGGATTCTCCTCCAGTCTACAAGGTCAGCACAAACTTATATACAGTACCTTAGCAGGCTATATACGACAATAGCATTTAACCCTTTTGCACTCTAGCGGCAGATAAAATGCAAACAGCATAGAGCCAGATCATGCCTTGCCATCTGATCAGACAGATAGAGTCTATGCTGTTTGCTATTCGGATAGTGGAGCTAAAACACTAGGCTGAATAGCAAACAACATAGATCCTGATCAGACGCAGCATTACACCGTGGCTGATCTGGATCTATGTTGTTTGCAAATGTGACTTAATATATTCAGCAGGCAAAGGGTTAAGAATAACTTCGCAATCCATTTTATTCCTTTCTCCATCATGAAAAATATCCTAACCAAATATCTTACATATATTTTGACTGTTAACCCTTTCAACGCTACAGACCTCTAAATAGGCTTACAAAAAGTGTAGATCCAGATGAGGCGGCTCATCAGGATCTGCACTTTTTGCCAGTAATATTACTATTTTTTAGACAAACTTACCCATTTTGATAAATGAACTGGTCCAAATGTATTTTTCTTATTAATTTCTTGGTCTAAAAATATCATGCACCAGTCCATGTCAGTTACTTGATATTGAATTGGTTAATAGAGGTGACCACTAACACAGGTTTCATTGTATAATAGGTGACCACTAACACAGGTTTCATTGTATAATAGGTGACCACTAACACAGGTTTCACTGTATAATAGGTGACCACTAACACAGGTTTCATTGTATAATAGGTGACCACTAACACAGGTTTCATTGTATAATAGGTGACCACTAACACAGGTTTCATTGTATAATAGGTGACCACTAACACAGGTTTCATTGTATAATAGGTGACCACTAACACAGGTTTCATTGTATAATAGGTGACCACTAACACAGGTTTCATTGTATAATGGGACCATAACACAGGTTTCATTGTATAATAGTGACCACTAACACAGGTTTCATTGTATAATAGGTGACCACTAACACAGGTTTCATTGTATAATAGGTGACCACTAACACAGGTTTCATTGTATAATAGGTGACCACTAACACAGGTTTCATGTATAATAGGTGACCACTAACACAGGTTTCATTGTATAATAGGTGACCACTAACACAGGTTTCACTGTATAATAGAGGTGACCACTAACACAGGTTTCACTGTATAATAGAGGTGACCACTAACACAGGTTTGACTGTATAATAGAGGTGACCACTAACACAGGTTTCACTGTATAATAGAGGTGATCACTAACACAGGTTTCATTGTTATGTTATGTTATATTTCGGGTTTTACGCCTGCATCAGCACCATTTTGGGCTATATCGCCGGCGGGCAGTTTACCTAACAACACCTTTCCTGGGCAGGCTCCAGCGGTTAACCAGTACTTGGGTGCACCAACATCCGTAAGAAACTGCCAACTTTTTCATATAAATGAGACACGGCCTGAGCGGGGCTCGAACCCGTGACCATCAGTGATGATAGGTTACAGTGGTATACAAGTCAGCGACCTTAACCACTCGACCACGGAGGCGGACTCAGGTTTCATTGTATAATAGAGGTAACCACTAACACAGGTTTCATTGTATAATAGAGGTGATCACTAACACAGGTTTCATTGTATAATAGAGGTGACCACTAACACAGGTTTGACTGTATAATAGGTGACCACTAACACAGGTTTCACTGTATAATAGAGGTGACCACTAACACAGGTTTCATTGTATAATAGGTGACCACTAACACAGGTTTCATTGTATAATAGGTGACCACTAACACAGGTTTCATTGTATAATAGGTGACCACTAACACAGGTTTCACTGTATAATAGGTGACCACTAACACAGGTTTCACTGTATAATAGGTGACCACTAACACAGGTTTCATTGTATAATAGGTGACCACTAACACAGGTTTCATTGTATATAGTGACCACTAACACAGGTTTCATTGTATAATAGGTGACCACTAACACAGGTTTCATTGTATAATAGGTGACCACTAACACAGGTTTCATTGTATAATAGGTGACCACTAACACAGGTTTCATTGTATAATAGAGGTGACCACTAACACAGGTTTCACTGTATAATAGAGGTGACCACTAACACAGGTTTCACTGTATAATAGGTGACCACTAACACAGGTTTCACTGTATAATAGGTGACCACTAACACAGGTTTCATTGTATAATAGGTGACCACTAACACAGGTTTCATTGTATAATAGGTGACCACTAACACAGGTTTCATTGTATAATAGGTGACCACTAACACAGGTTTCATTGTATAATAGGTGACCACTAACACAGGTTTCACTGTATAATAGGTGACCACTAACACAGGTTTCATTGTATAATAGGTGACCACTAACACAGGTTTCATTGTATAATAGGTGACCACTAACACAGGTTTCATTGTATAATAGAGGTGACCACTAACACAGGTTTCATTGTATAATAGAGGTGACCACTAACACAGGTTTCACTGTATAATAGAGGTGACCACTAACACAGGTTTGACTGTATAATAGAGGTGACCACTAACACAGGTTTCACTGTATAATAGAGGTGATCACTAACACAGGTTTCATTGTATAATAGGTGACCACTAACACAGGTTTGACTGTACAATAGAGGTGACCACTAACACGGGTTTGACTGTATAATAGGTGACCACTAACACAGGTTTCATTGTATAATAGGTGACCACTAACACAGGTTTGACTGTATAATAGAGGTGACCACTAACACAGGTTTCATTGTATAATAGAGGTGACCACTAACACAGGTTTCACTGTATAATAGAGGTGACCACTAACACAGGTTTGACTGTATAATAGAGGTGACCACTAACACAGGTTTCACTGTATAATAGAGGTGATCACTAACACAGGTTTCATTGTTATGTTATGTTATATTTCGGGTTTTACGCCTGCATCAGCACCATTTTGGGCTATATCGCCGGCGGGCAGTTTACCTAACAACACCTTTCCTGGGCAGGCTCCAGCGGTTAACCAGTACTTGGGTGCACCAACATCTGTAAGAAACTGCCAACTTTTTCATATAAATGAGACACGGCCTGAGCGGGGCTCGAACCCGTGACCATCAGTGATGATAGGTTACAGTGGTATACAAGTCAGCGACCTTAACCACTCGACCACGGAGGCGAACTCAGGTTTCATTGTATAATAGAGGTAACCACTAACACAGGTTTCATTGTATAATAGAGGTGACCACTAACACAGGTTTGACTGTATAATAGGTGACCACTAACACAGGTTTCACTGTATAATAGAGGTGACCACTAACACAGGTTTCATTGTATAATAGAGGTGACCACTAACACAGGTTTCATTGCATAATAGAGGTGACCACTAACACAGGTTTGACTGTATAATAGAGGTGACCACTAACACAGGTTTCATTGTATAATAGAGGTGACCACTAACACAGGTTTGACTGTATAATAGAGGTGACCACTAACACAGGTTTCACTGTATAATAGGTGACCACTAACACAGGTTTCATTGTATAATAGGTGACCACTAACACAGGTTTGACTGTATAATAGAGGTGACCACTAACACAGGTTTCACTGTATAATAGAGGTGACCACTAACACAGGTTTGACTGTATAATAGAGGTGACCACTAACACAGGTTTGACTGTATAATATAGGTGACCACTAACACAGGTTTCATTGTATAATAGAGGTGACCACTAACACAGGTTTCATTGTATAATAGAGGTGACCACTAACACAGGTTTCATTGCATAATAGAGGTGACCACTAACACAGGTTTGACTGTATAATATGGGTGACCACTAACACAGGTTTCATTGTATAATAGAGGTGACCACTAACACAGGTTTCATTGTATAATAGAGGTGACCACTAACACAGGTTTCACTGTATAATAGAGGTGACCACTAACACAGGTTTGACTGTATAATATAGGTGACCACTAACACAGGTTTCATTGTATAATAGAGGTGACCACTAACACACATTTCACTGTATAATAGAGGTGACCACTAACACAGGTTTCACTGTATAATAGAGGTGACCACTAACACAGGTTTCATTGTATAATAGAGGTGACCACTAACACATTTCACTGTATAATAGAGGTGACCACTAACACAGGTTTCACTATATATATATATATAATTATAAGGATAAAAGGATCATGAAACAATAAGCCAATCACCAACCTGGGTTATCAACACACAAAAAAACCCAACATTTTTATATCGAGTTTTTGATAACTTCCACCAAATAAAACAAATTCAACAGAATAATAACAATTAAGCTTACTAGAGAAAAATGGCAAATGTGGAAAGTCGTGATTTCTAGATTAGCTATATTTCCCCTCTGTCTGGTGGAGATAAGTGGTAGCTGTAGTATCTCGACAGGGCTTCAATAACACACATACAATGCAACATTATTATAGGTTATAGGGTAACAAGATTAAAATTGCCCGGAATATAGGAGGGTATTGAAACAATTTGTTTCAGTCAGAAGCAATAATCGCCAGCGTTGGAGTCAAGTCATGAAGCAGAGCAGATAGAGAATGTTCAATTATTTCGTCTCCGTGACTACTAAGCTAGAGCTGCGACTTGTACTCGGGTACCAGGTCGGGTAATGAATGCTGCTACCCTGGTACGTCACCCGATCGCCGTCATGGCATCATAAACAATATTTTAGCGCAAACGTACAGAACGTATGCATTTGATGGTGAGCAGTTATTTAATCAGAAGGAATTTATATAGGCATTCTCTTTGCTC
Source organism: Archivesica marissinica (assembly GCA_014843695.1). NCBI lineage: Eukaryota > Metazoa > Mollusca > Bivalvia > Venerida > Vesicomyidae > Archivesica > Archivesica marissinica. Next base: position 35,906,709 of record CM026400.1, on the reverse strand, counting down.
GGTTTCCGATCCAAATTCATGTGTTTCATGTATATGTATTCCATCGTTTACTATCATCTGAACTGAATAAAATATGTTTAAACTAATCAAATCTTGTATCTGAAAATGAAGTGTGACTTGATTCACGGGAATTAGTAAACTGATATACAGTCAAACCTGTCTTAAGCAGCCAACCAAGGGAATCTCAGAGAATGGCTGCTTAGAACAGGTGGCTGCTTAATAAAGGTCAATTGTATAGCAAAACAACATATTGGGAATCTGGAAACTGGCTGCTTAATACAGGTTGGCTGCTTAATAGAGGTGACCATTAACACAGGTTTGACTGTACCACAATAGGTGCACAATCGTCTGTTGCCATTATTGTTACTGGCAGCCATGACCAGGGGTCGAGGGTTGTTACTGGCAGCCATGACGGAGGTCGAGGGTTGTTACTGGCAGTCATGACCAGGGGTCGAGGGTTGTTACTGGCAGCCATGACGGAGGTCGAGGGTTGTTACTGGCAGCCATGACCAGGAGTCGAGGGTTGTTACTGGCAGTCATGACGGAGGTCGAGGGTTGTTACTGGCAGCCATGACCAGGGGTCGAGGGTTGTTACTGGCAGCCATGATGGAGGTCGAGGGTTGTTACTGGCAGCCATGACGGAGGTCGAGGGTTGTGACTGGCAGCCATGACCAGGGGTCGAGGGTTGTTACTGGCAGCCATGACGGAGATCGAGGGTTGTTACTGGCAGCCATGACGGAGGTCGAGGGTTGTTACTGGCAGCCATGATGGAGGTCGAGGGTTGTTACTGGCAGCAATGATGGAGGTCGAGGGTTGTTACTGGCAGCCATGATGGAGGTCGAGGGTTGTTACTGGGAGCAATGATGGAGGTCGAGGGTTGTTACTGGCAGCCATGATGGAGGTCGAGGGTTGTTACTGGCAGCCATGACGGAGATCGAGGGTTGTTACTGGCAGCAATGATGGAGGTCAAGGGTTGTTACTGGCAGCCATGATGGAGGTCGAGGGTTGTTACTGGGAGCAATGATGGAGGTCGAGGGTTGTTACTGGCAGCCATGATGGAGGTCGAGGGTTGTTACTGGCAGCCATGACGGAGATCGAGGGTTGTTACTGGCAGCCATGACCAGGGGTCAAGGGTTGTTACTGGCAGCAATGACGGAGGTCGAGGGTTGTTACTGGCAGCCATGACGGAGGTCAATGGAAGAAGGAAAGACAACTCAGATATCAAGTATATACATTTATTACAAGGGAAGTAATGACCGTGAGTACCCGTCGGGTAATAGATTTCGTGTACCCAGGTTAGCCTGGGAACAGGCGTCGATATATTTTGCCTGGTCAGTCAAATAAATATATTTTAACACCGAGACTATTAATTGGGCCTATTGAGTTTCTGATCATATCAATGCCTGGGGAAAAGTGGGGGATTGTCCGTGTAATTATTGGCTCACATTAATCCTATTAATAGGCCTATTAGCACATGACTTAATTAATGTCGTACTTGAATCGAAAGCGAGGCACTGCAATGTTGATAAAACTTTATAATTGGCCGCCATTGTTTACGGGTCAACGGAACGATAAATAGTTTTAAAAAGTACAATGTGCGTCTGATTTGACATATTTACTCAATGTTTAAGTCGTCCTTAGTTCAACTACGCCGAATCGATCCATTACCATCTAAATGTAATATTTAAAACCCGCCATTTCGTCGATATAACACAGAAACGGGACATATATATTTGCAATGTAAATGAGTCTACGGGAGCATTCATGTATATTCGGAAATTATCGTGTATAATCGTGCCTGTTTGGCGATTCCGATAGAATCCTGTTTCTATATTTAGCGATATTATCTTGTAGAAAAGAGTTGTCGTTCTTCAAATCAACACCCTCATAAAAATGGGTGCAAGTAGATGGCTCTACGATCGGAAATCCAGTTTCCCCAGGCTGTCATTTTGCCAGAAGTTAAAAAGTGAAAAATCGTCAGATTGGAACCCAGTCTATACCCAGGTATAAATTATTGCGATTTTCAACATCTGAACAGACATGAAAACATACTAATAAAGATATAATTTATATATTTGAAATTACGTTTTGTGTTTTTTTACACAAAAATCTATGATTATTTTTACCCAACACTAATTCAATTAATTTGGGTATGTATGGTAGAGATAATCAAATACCAATATATCACTTGTAAAAACCTCAGTATTTATTAAAAGAATATAAAAACCATCAAATGAAGGGTTCATAAAATCGTAACTGCAGAATAAATTCTTATGAGTGTTCACAGATTTCTCCATCAATATGAACAAAATAATTGGCCTTCTTTGAAAATCTGTTCCAAACAGATGAAGCAATTCATATTTTCCCCCATTTATGACATTTTGATGTTCTGTGGGATTAAACTAAAGCACAATGTCATATTGCAGGTATTTTAGACAGATTTATGTTCTGTGGGATTAAACTAAAGCACAATGTCATATTGCAGGTATTTTAGACAGATTTATGTTGCAGGTATTTTAGACAGATTCATATTGCAGGTATTTTAGACAGATTCATATTGCAGGTATTTTAGACAAATTTATGTTGCAGGTATTTTAGACAGATTCATATTGCAGGTATTTTAGACAGATTTATATTGCAGGTATTTTAGACAGATTCATATTGCAGGTATTTTAGACAGATTCATATTGCAGGTATTTTAGACAGATTCATATTGCAGATATTCTAGACAGATTCATATTGCAGATATTTTAGACAGATTCATGTTGCAGATATTTTAGACAGATTCATATTGCAGATATTTTAGACAGGTTCATATTGCAGATATTTTAGACAGATTCATATTGCAGGTATTTTAGACAGATTCATATTGCAGATATTTTAGACAGATTCATATTGCAGATATTTAGACAGATTCATATTGCAGATATTTTAGACAGATTCATATTGCAGATATTTTAGACAGATTCATATTGCAGGTATTTTAGACAAATTCATATTGCAGGTATTTTAGACAAATTCATATTGCAGGTATTTTAGACAGATTCATATTGCAGATATTTTAGACAGATTCATATTGCAGGTATTTTAGACAGATTTATATTGCAGATATTTTAGACAGATTCATATTGCAGGTATTTTAGACAGATTTATATTGCAGATATTTTAGACAGATTCATATTGCAGGTATTTTAGACAGATTTATATTGCAGATATTTTAGACAGATTCATATTGCAGGTATTTTAGACAGATTTATATTGCAGATATTTTAGACAGATTCATATTGCAGGTATTTTAGACAGATTTATATTGCAGATATTTTAGACAGATTCATATTGCAGATATTTTAGACAGATTCATATTGCAGGTATTTTAGACAGCTTCATATTGCAGATATATTAGACAGCTTCATATTGCAGATATTTTAGACAGCTTCATATTGCAGATATTTTAGACAGATTCATATTGCAGATATATTAGACAGATTCATATTGCAGGTATTTTAGACAGATTCATATTGCAGATATTTTAGACAGCTTTATATTGCAGGTATTTTAGACAGCTTCATATTGCAGATATTTTAGACAGCTTCATATTGCAGATATTTTAGACAGATTCATATTGCAGATATTTTAGACAGATTCATATTGCAGATATATTAGACAGCTTCATATTGCAGATATTTTAGACAGCTTCATATTGCAGATATTTTAGACAGCTTCATATTGCAGATATTTTAGACAGATTCATATTGCAGATATTTTAGACAGCTTCATATTGCAGGTATTTTAGACAGATTCATATTGCAGGTATTTTAGACAGCTTCATATTGCAGGTATTTTAGACAGCTTCATATTGCAGGTATTTTAGACAGCTTCATATTGCAGATATTTTAGACAGATTCATATTGCAGATATTTTAGACAGATTTATATTGCAGATATATTAGACAGATTCATATTGCAGGTATTTTAGACAGATTCATATTGCAGGTATTTTAGACAGATTCATATTGCAGATATATTAGACAGATTCATATTGCAGATATTTTAGACAGATTTATATTGCAGATATTTTAGACAGATTCATATTGCAGATATTTTAGACAGATTCATATTGCAGATATATTAGACAGATTCATATTGCAGATATTTTAGACAGATTCATATTGCAGATATTTTAGACAGATTCATATTGCAGATATTTTAGACAGATTCATATTGCAGATATTTTAGACAGCTTCATATTGCAGGTATTTTAGACAGCTTCATATTGCAGGTATTTTAGACAGCTTCATATTGCAGGTATTTTAGACAGCTTCATATTGCAGGTATTTTAGACAGCTTCATATTGCAGGTATTTTAGACAGCTTCATATTGCAGATATTTTAGACAGATTCATATTGCAGATATTTTAGACAGATTTATATTGCAGATATATTAGACAGATTCATATTGCAGGTATTTTAGACAGATTCATATTGCAGGTATTTTAGACAGATTCATATTGCAGATATATTAGACAGATTCATATTGCAGATATTTTAGACAGATTTATATTGCAGATATTTTAGACAGATTCATATTGCAGATATTTTAGACAGATTCATATTGCAGATATTTTAGACAGATTCATATTGCAGATATTTTAGACAGATTCATATTGCAGATATTTTAGACAGATTCATATTGCAGATATTTTAGACAGATTCATATTGCAGATATTTTAGACAGATTCATATTGCAGGTATTTTAGACAGATTCATATTGCAGGTATTTTAGACAGATTCATATTGCAGGTATTTTAGACAGATTCATATTGCAGATATTTTAGACAGATTTATATTGCAGATATTTTAGACAGATTTATATTGCAGATATTTTAGACAGATTCATATTGCAGATATTTTAGACAGATTCATATTGCAGATATTTTAGACAGATTCATATTGCAGATATTTTAGACAGATTCATATTGCAGGTATTTTAGACAGATTCATATTGCAGGTATTTTAGACAGATTTATATTGCAGATATTTTAGACAGATTCATATTGCAGGTATTTTAGACAGATTTATATTGCAGGTATTTTAGACAGATTTATATTGCAGATATTTTAGACAGATTCATATTGCAGGTATTTTAGACAGATTTATATTGCAGATATTTTAGACAGATTCATATTGCAGGTATTTTAGACAGATTTATATTGCAGATATTTTAGACAGATTCATATTGCAGGTATTTTAGACAGATTTATATTGCAGATATTTTAGACAGTTTCATATTGCAGGTATTTTAGACAGATTTATATTGCAGATATTTTAGACAGATTCATATTGCAGGTATTTTAGACAGATTTATATTGCAGGTATTTTAGACAGATTTATATTGCAGGTATTTTAGACAGATTTATATTGCAGGTATTTTAGACAGCTTTATGTTCTGTGGATTTATCATGTTTTGAGGGGAAAATAAATCTGCTTAACCCTTTCAACACTACATACCTCTAAATAAGCTTGCAGAAAGTGTAGATCCAGATGAGTCGGCTCATGATGAATAAATTGGATGGAATGTGCAAACAACATAGATCCAGATGAGTCGGCTCATGATGAATAAATTGGATGGAATGTGCAAACAACATAGATCCAGATGAGTCGGCTCATGATGAATAAATTGGATGGAATGTGCAAACAACATAGATCCAGATCGGCAGCATCGTTATCAGATCTATGTTGTTTGGTATTCAGCCAAGTGTTTTAGCTCCACTATCAGAATAGCACACAGCATAGAGCCTGATCAGACGGAACGTTCTGTGCATGTACTGTTCCGTCTGATCTAGCTCTATGCCGTTTGCGAAAAAACAAATTTACTCGTTTCCAGCAGAGTAAGGGTTCAATAATGGGGTTGAGGGCTGGAATGAGAATGTATACGGGGCAATGACTACATGTAGGTAGTGTCTCTCATTAACCCATTCAACCCCAAGTAACTGACATGGACTGGTGCGTGATATTTTCAGACCAATAAATTAATAAGAAAATTACCTTTGGACCAGTTCATTTATCAAAATGGGTAATTTTATCTAAAAATAGTAATAATTATTACTGGCAAAAAAGTGCAGATCCTGATGAGACGGCTCGTCACGAGCTGGCTCATCTGGATCTACGCTTTTCATAAGCCTATTTAGAGGCCTGTGGGGTTGAAAGGGTTAAATCAAATACAAAATGTCTCCCAGACGTGATTAGCGCAATTTATTGAACAAAATATTTTGTTTCGTAATATTAATGATGGCGTACTACCGTCCTCTCTTGCATCCTGGGATACAATTACTCTCGTTATTCGGTATTATGTTTTACATAACCAATCCCCGTGAACACGAGCAATCCGATTAGAATTATTGTTGTCTATAATGCACAACTAGCCGGCTAGGCTCTAAGAGAATTGCATTAGCACGTAGCTGATTATTGTTTAACCATTTGCATGCTGGGTAAAATTAAACCTATAAATAGTTCTAATAATTATAGCATACGACGTAATATAGTAATAATAAAGATGTGATATATATTTGATGATTATACAAATTAAAATTTTTTAGCTCGATTGCGAAACAAGTTCTTACAACTTATATTAATCACTCTCGAGACCTCATTCCAGATGGAATCCATCGCCACGAGGGAGAGAGAAGAGGCAATGTGGAATTTAAATGCCTTGCCTAAGGGCACAATCGTAACGGCTCCAGCGGGGCTCAAACTCTGGACATTTCGCACCTGAAGCGAACGCGCATCCACTGCGCTATCACGACTTCCACATATAGAGAGAATAGTAGTAGCACGGAGCTGATTATTATTTAACCCTTTGCATGCTGGGTAAAATTAAACCTATAAATAGTTCAAATAATTGTAGCATACGACAATATATTGATGTGTTTTTCTTATTTGTAACTGAAATCTCGTGAAATACGTCGTGGAATTTCATTAGAATTGACGGTATGATATCTTTATGACACAATTCTAATAAAATTCCACGACATATTTGGCTGTTATTTTCACTGCTATTTTCACCGCTAACGTGCAAAGAGAAGTCTTAGGTCAGAATTTTCGGGAGAAGTGAGAAGGCGCACGATCATGTCCTTAAATGGTGTTATTTAATAATTTCAACAAAATAGGGTTAAATGTCACAATTTGACAATTTGAAATGTAAGGAGTACATGTATGGGTACACGTTATATCACACATGCATGGGTACACGTTATATCACACATGCATGGGTACACGTTATATCACACATGCATGGGTACACGTTATATCACACATGCATGGGTACACGTTATCTCACACATGTATGGTACACGTTATCTCACACATGTATGGTACACGTTATATCACACATGTATGGTACACGTTATATCACACATGCATGGGTACACGTTATATCACACATGCATGGGTACACGTTATATCACACATGCATGGGTACACGTTATATCACACATGCATGGGTACACGTTATATCACACATGCATGGGTACACGTTATCTCACACATGTATGGTACACGTTATCTCACACATGTATGGTACACGTTATATCACACATGCATGGGTACACGTTATATCACACATGCATGGGTACACGTTATATCACACATGCATGGGTACACGTTATATCACACATGCATGGGTACACGTTATATCACACATGCATGGGTACACGTTATATCACACATGCATGGGTACACGTTATATCACACATGCATGGGTACACGTTATCTCACACATGTATGGTACACGTTATCTCACACATGTATGGTACACGTTATCTCACACATGCATGGGTACACGTTATCTCACACATGTATGGTACACGTTATCTCACACATGTATGGGTACACGTTATCTCACACATGTATGGGTACACGTTATCTCACACATGTATGGTACACGTTATCTCACACATGTATGGGTACACGTTATCTCACACATGTATGGGTACACGTTATATCACACATGTATGGTACACGTTATCTCACACATGTATGGTACACGTTATCTCACACATGTATGGTACACGTTATATCACACATGTATGGGTACACGTTATCTCACACATGTATGGGTACACGTTATCTCACACATGTATGGTACACGTTATATCACACATGTATGGTACACGTTATCTCACACATGTATGGACATGTACCCGTTATTTTACACATGTATGGGTACACTGCTATTTTCTTTATGTCTGTTTGATTGTTTGCTATGTTACACTCTGCTGTTTTCTTTATTTCTGTTTGCTATTTTACACTCTGCTATTTTCTTTATTTCTGTTTGATTGTTTGCTATTTTACACTCTGCTAGTTTCTTTATTTCTGTTTGCTATGTTACACTCTGCTATTTTCTTTATTTCTGTTTGATATGTTACACTCTGCTATTTTCTTTATTTCTGTTTCATTGTTTGCTATGTTACACTCTGCTATTTTCTTTATTTCTGTTTGCTATTTTACACTCTGCTATTTTCTTTATTTCTGTTTGCTATGTTACACTCTGCTATTTTCTTTATTTCTGTTTCATTGTTTGCTATGTTACACTCTGCTGTTTTCTTTATTTCTGTTTGCTATTTTACACTCTGCTATTTTCTTTATTTCTGTTTGATTGTTTGCTATTTTACACTCTGCTAGTTTCTTTATTTCTGTTTGCTATGTTACACTCTGCTATTTTCTTTATTTCTGTTTGATATGTTACACTCTGCTATTTTCTTTATTTCTGTTTCATTGTTTGCTATGTTACACTCTGCTATTTTCTTTATTTCTGTTTGCTATTTTACACTCTGCTATTTTCTTTATTTCTGTTTGCTATGTTACACTCTGCTATTTTCTTTATTTCTGTTTCATTGTTTGCTATGTTACACTCTGCTATTTTCTTTATTTCTGTTTGCTATGTTGCATTCTGCTATTTTCTTTATGTCTGTTTGATTGTTTGCTATGTTACACTCTGCTAGTTTCTTTATTTCTGTTTCATTGTTTGCTATGTTACACTCTGCTATTTTCTTTATTTCTGTTTCATTGTTTGCTATGTTACACTCTGCTATTTTCTTTATTTCTGTTTCATTGTTTGCTATGTTACACTCTGCTATTTTCTTTATTTCTGTTTCATTGTTTGCTAGTTTACACTCTGCTATTTTCTTTATTTCTGTTTCATTGTTTGCTAGTTTACACTCTGCTAGTTTCTTTATGTCTGTTTCATTGTTTGCTAGTTTACACTCTGCTATTTTCTTTATTTCTGTTTCATTGTTTGCTATTTTACACTCTTTATGTTATATTTATTTCTGTTTCATTGTTTGCTATGTTACACTGCTATTTTCTTTATGTCTGTTTGATTGTTTGCTATTTTACACTCTGCTATTTTCTTTATTTCTGTTTCATTGTTTGCTATTTTATGGTTTATTTTATTGTTTAATTGTTAATATGCTTTCTATAATTAAGCAAACAAGTGCTCCTCAAATGTTTATGGGGTAGTTGTTGTGGAATAGCTTTATGTAACAAATCAGTATCGTTGCATTATATTACGGTAGAAGTGTTCATAACATCTGTTAAATTCATGCGTGACATTAATTTTCATACATACCATTTTTTTTATGTTTATTTATTGTCGCTACCAGTTGCCCATATGAGCGTCGCCTCCTGAAGAGATTTGTCATTTTAGATTTTTGGAGGATAGTGCAATGATACAGATGGAGTCTGTCTGTCTGTCCAGTTCCAGGATTCTTCATCATTGTGAGCTAGGGCAAGCATGACATTTAGCAAGAGATGATCAGTGGTATCAGAGGTACGCTCGAGTTACAAAATATAACCAGGGAATCAAGAAAAGGGGATTAGTTACAATGATGATATTGGCACCGTTAGCATAAAATAGCCCCATATTTTTTCTGATACCGAAGCTGATTACATACTGCAATACATAATTTTAAATCAGAATAAAAGGTTACCATGGTAATTTGCCTTCGAGAATCCTCTCACGATGTGCTTGAATTCCCTTTCCTTCGACGGGTCATGCACTTTTATAAGTATATATTTAAATTTTCCATGTTTATCGATTGCCACTTCCGGCACGGCCTTCAGTTTTGGGTTCTTTGCAGCTCCAACCGACTGCATATCTGCGTTCGCCACAGCCATTGTACGGTACAGATTCCTTACAACACGTCCTGGAAATGTCGAAACACAGTACTAACTAAATCGTACAAACCAGGTGTAGAACACTATAACCCAAGTGATAAAATACAGATTAAGCGTTTGCAGGTTTACAAATATTCAGAAAATTAATAATAATAACAGCATCCAAGAAAACAAAGATGCAATTGCAGCTGCGAGAACAGCTTCAACTGTGATTTATTTTCATGTACGGTAACTTAAATGCAATGTTTTCACAAGCAACCATTCACAGTCAGACATTTGTCTCTGGAACGTAATTCACTGTCCACAGATAAACTGCACTAACCAAGGGTTGGTTTCCAGGATTGTACCAGGCAGCTTTAACATGTGGTTGTCATTGACTCAGACTGGTTCCCCACGAAAAAACAACTACCGTAATGAACATCAAAACTGTTCATACAACTAGAAATGTTATTGAACAGTTAGTTACCAGTCTACAGCTTCTAAAATCCAATCCAGAGATGGGGAAAATAGTATGCACACTGTACAACTATGAATATTGGCTTAAGCCTTTTTTTCCAATATCGAGGGAGATACCTGCCTAGAAAAAGTATATTAGAGCTTTCCAGAGCTTTTGTATTATGCCACTTCATGACTTCCTATTTATTATTTTCTAAGCATGACAACAATAATGAAACTAATTACCCCACCTGGGAATGCTGGCTGTAACCATGGGTATTATACAACAGACAGAATTAATGCTTGTGTCCTTGTTAGATGTATGGTATTGAATATACAAATTTCCATTTAGCTGAATTGTGAAACAAGGTCTTACAACATTATATTAATCACTCTGGAGATTCCATCATTACCAGGGAGAAAGAGGCGATGTGGATTGCTAATTTAGACATTAGGGGTTTTTCTAGAGTGGAATGGCAGGGCGAGCCCTTTTTTAGCCTCACATTTTTACCCCGCGCTCTTGCCCTTTATTGAAAAAAATGTTTGTTTCAGGTGCCATCAGAAATTGTCAAGGGGCAAACTCCACAATACCCCCTCCCACGGCTCAAAATGCACCCTGACTCTATTCAGACCCACCCTGTCCATTTTCCGACCAAACCTGCTGCCTTTTTTCCATTCTGAATAAACGCTAGATGTCTTTCTTAGAGGACACCACCATTGTGGTTTTGGCGGGTTGCAAATTGAGAATCTCTCGGATACAAGACACCATAGCTACAAATTGCCTACAATGGAGATTCCTATCTATGGCATTATCTACACATGTACATGTATGCACAGAATAATTACGCAGCCACAATCAGGATTCTAGATCATTTTATGACATTCGTTTACAGAAGTCGTGATAACGCGGAAGTTATACGTGGAAGTCGTGATAGCACAGAAGTGATATGTGGAAGTCGTGATAGCGCAGTCGTAGCGCTTTCGCTTCAGGTGCGAAAGGTCCGGAGATTGTGCCAAGTTGGAGCCATTACGATTCTACACTTAGGAAAGGCATTTAAATTCCACATTGCCTCTTCTCTCTCCCTTGTGGCGATGGGTTCCATCAGGAATGAGGTCTCGAGAGTGATTAATTAAGTTATAAGAACTTGTTTCGCAATTGATCAAAATAAATTTGTATAAAAGAAATTAATCAAGTATTTTCAATAAATGTTGTTGCTGCTGTTGTACAGTTTGGTTTTGTTTGTTTTGGGGGGTGGTACAGTCGCACCAACAGCTTATGTAAAATACCAACTCTTCAGTTAACATTGAGAAGGAACACCCTGGGCCCCACTTTGAGCAGTATTTCAGGTAGAACCACCAGTTAACATTGAGAAGGAACACCCTGGGCCCCACTTTGAGCAGTATTTCAGGCATACCTGGGTTAGAACCTCCAGTTAACATTGAGAAGGAACACCCTGGACTCCACTTTGAGCAGTATTTCAGGCATACCCGGGGTAGAACCACCAGTTAACATTGAGAAGGAACACCCTGGACTCCACTTTGAGCAGTATTTCAGGCATACCTGGGTTAGAACCACCAGTTAACATTGAGAAGGAACACCCTGGGCCCCACTTTGAGCAGTATTTCAGGCATACCCGGGTACAACCACCAGCCTTCCACAAGCCAGTTTGATAGCTTCCACACATACTAAAAAACAATCTGACACCCCCAATGGGATTCGAACCTACAGTAGTGAGGGGAAGTGACTTGAAGACAACAACCGTAACCACACAGCCAAGGAGTCCCCTTGTTGTGGAGTTGGGTTTTACACTTGCTAGCACAATTTAGGTTACACGGCACCAAGCAGGACGAAATATTTTGGATTCACATATATTTTGGATTCACATCAAATTTTAGTTCGTTTTCGTCTATTAGTCAGACCGATATTACAGCTAGTACATAAGTTTGGTCATATAACGGTTAAGGACAACAATTTAAAAATGTCTTAATTTTTACCAATCATCTGTTATTTATTAAATAAAAACTTTTTTTTTCTTCCGAATATTCGAATACTATAATAGTATTCGAATATTCGGACGTTCGAGCGAATATTCGAATATTCGGATATTCGTTGCCATCCCTATTAAAAAGCAACTAATTTAATTGGCTATAGAAATCATGATCATATTTCAAAACTTTGCAGATTTTTTTTTATTAAACGTTTATTTATCGTTGCCAACACAACTTCGGGGTGATGCCTCAAGCAGTATATAATAATAGTCATTTTATTATTTGGAGGGTAGTGCAAGACACAGATTTTTTTCCCCAATTCCAGAAGCACCACTGGGTCTTTTACACTGCAGGCGGATAGCACCGATACACGAGATCTCGGTTATAGTCCCATGCAAATGAAGAGACATGACCATGCGACAGGTCTGGGTGTGACTTCGGAACCGTATCCAGAAGAATGCCACAAATAAATGAGAGGGAGCTTGGATATTCGCCATACACGGCTCCAGTAACACAATGTCGTAAAGCCAATGAAGACTAATCTATATCGATAAACCGTTATATTTACATTGCTATTGCACTGTCATAATCACTGCTCTAATGCACAAGATAAGATAAGAGCAATTTTATTTTGAGTCGGCAAGACATATCACAAATAACATACTGATGAGATTTTATATTTAATATAATTTTATATAACAACATGTGTATATGAATAACAAGAAATAGGAAATAAAAATTGGATTTAAATTAGAAACTCCAGGGATCATTCTAGAGGGCGATGTGGGCGAAATTGTCGCACTAGGGACCCTGACTTCGCCCTCTGGGGGCCCCACTTCTCCCTAAAAAAAATTATTTTTTGGTTTTTACGATTTTCAAACAAAATTTTGTCTAGTAAGATACACTGGCCCATTATAAAGCACTCTGTCTATTCAAATGTTGTATTTAATGGTTGTACTGTGCATTTTAACCCTATTTTGCAGAAGTATATTAAAGAACACCATTTAAGGACGCGATCGCGCGCTTTCTCACTTCTCCCAAAAATTCTGACCTAGAATGAACTCTATGCTAAAACAGAACATGCTTATTTAGTCGAACAGTAAAATAAGACTGCCATTGTTCTCATCCGGCGTACATGCAAAGTTGGAATGTTTGCTCTACACAATAGTTCAGCAACTGGTGTTTTATAATCATTGTACACAAATTTTATTGCACGTTAAAATGCCATGCAAGTGAACAAAATTTGAAGTTTGACAACAAATGTGTGGAAAATTGTTAACCTGTTAAGTTTGCTGAAGTTTTTAACCTATGCGTTTTAGTATGTTCACTTGTTGTGCAGCTTTTTACACAAATTACTAATATGAAAGTCAAAGTTTAACTTACAATCAATGTCAACACCCAGTAACTTAACTAATTGGTCACATGAAATATTTGTATCACATAGTGTAAAAACTGGATGCTTTAATACTAGCAGTTTTATTACCTCTACAACTATAGACTGAAATTTATCAGGATTAGCCTGCATGCATACAGTTAAAATGTCATCATAGATTAGCCTGCATGCATACAGTTAAAATGTCATCATAGATAAGCCTGCATGCATACAGTTAAAATGTCATCATAGATAAGCCTGCATGCATACAGTTAAAATGTCATCATAGATTAGCCTGCATGCATACAGTTAAAATGTCATCATAGAGTATCCTGCATGCAGTTAAAATGTCATCATAGATTAGCCTGCATGCATACAGTTAAAATGTCATCATAGATTAGCCTGCATGCATACAGTTAAAATGTCATCATAGATTAGCCTGCATGCATACAGTTAAAATGTCATCATAGATTATCCTGCATACAGTTAAAATGTCATCATAGATTAGCCTGCATGCATACAGTTAAAATGTCATAATAGATTAGCCTGCATGCATACAGTTAAAATGTCATCATAGATTAGCCTGCATGAATACAGTTAAAATGTCATCATAGATTAGCCTGCATGCAGTTAAAATGTCATCATAGATTAGCCTGCATGCATGCAGTTAAAATGTCACCATAGATTAGCCTACATGCACAGTTAAAATGTCATCATAGATTAGCCAGCATGCACAGTTAAAATGTCATCATAGATTAGCCTGCATGCACAGTTAAAATGTCATCATAGATTAGCCTGCATGCATACAGTTAAAATGTCATCATAGATTAGCCTGCATGCACAGTTAAAATGTCATCATAGATTAGCATGCATGCATACAGTTAAAATGTCATCATAGATTAGCCTGCATGCATACAGTTAAAATGTCATCATAGATTAGCCTGCATGCACAGTTAAAATGTCATCATAAATTAGCATGCATGCATAGTTAAAATGTCATCATAGATTAGCCTGCATACATACAGTTAAAATGTCATCATAGATAAGCCTGCATGCATACAGTTAAAATGTCATCATAGATTAGCCTGCATGCATACAGTTAAAATGTCATCATAGATAAGCCTTCATGCATACAGTTAAAATGTCATCATAGATAAACCTGCATGCATACAGTTAAAATGTCATCATAGATTAGCCTACATGCACAGTTAAAATGTCATCATAGATTAGCCAGCATGCACAGTTAAAATGTCATCATAGATTAGCCTACATGCACAGTTAAAATGTCATCATAGATTAGCCTACATGCACAGTTAAAATGTCATCATAGATAAGCCTGCATACATACAGTTAAAATGTCATCATAGATAAGCCTGCATGCATACAGTTAAAATGTCATCATAGATTAGCCTGCATGCATACAGTTAAAATGTCATCATAGATAAGCCTGCATGCATACAGTTAAAATGTCATCATAGATTAGCCTGCATGCATACAGTTAAAATGTCATCATAGATTAGCCTGCATGCATGCAGTTAAAATGTCATCATAGATTAGCCTGCATGCATGCAGTTAAAATGTCATCATAGATTAGCCTGCATGCATACAGTTAAAATGTCACCATAGATTAGCCTGCATGAATACAGTTAAAATGTCATCATAGATTAGCCTGCATGCAGTTAAAATGTCATCATAGATTAGCCTGCATGCATACAGTTAAAATGTCATCATAGATTAGCCTGCATGCATACAGTTAAAATGTCATCATAGATTAGCCTGCATGCATGCAGTTAAAATGTCATCATAGATTAGCCAGCATGCATACAGTTAAAATGTCATCATAGATTAGCCAGCATGAATACAGTTAAAATGTCACCATAGATTAGACTGCATGCATACAGTTAAAATGTCACCATAGATTAGCCTGCATGCAGTTAAAATGTCATCATAGATTAGCCTGCATGCATACAGTTAAAATGTCACCATAGATTAGCCTGCATGCATACAGTTAAAATGTCATCATAGATTAGCCTGCATGCATACAGTTAAAATGTCATCATAGATTAGCCTGCATGAATACAGTTAAAATGTCATCATAGATTAGACTGCATGCATACAGTTAAAATGTCATCATAGATTAGCCTGCATGCATGCAGTTAAAATGTCATCATAGATTAGCCAGCATGCATACAGTTAAAATGTCATCATAGATTAGCCTGCATGAATACAGTTAAAATGTCATCATAGATTAGACTGCATGCATACAGTTAAAATGTCATCATAGATTAGACTGCATGCATACAGTTAAAATGACATCATAGATTAGCCTGCATGCATACAGTTAAAATGTCACCATAGATTAGCCTGCATGCATACAGTTAAAATGTCATCATAGATTAGCCTGCATGCATACAGTTAAAATGTCACCATAGATTAGCCTGCATGCAGTTAAAATGTCATCATAGATTAATCTGCATGAATACAGTTAAAATGTCTTCATAGATTAGCCTGCATGCATACAGTTAAAATGTCATCATAGATTAGACTGCATGCATACAGTTAAAATGTCATCATAGATTAGCCTGCATGCATACAGTTGAAATGTCATCATAGATTAGCCTGCATGCATACAGTTAAAATGTCACCATAGATTAGCCTGCATGCATACAGTTAAAATGTCATCATAGATTAGCCTGCATGCATACAGTTAAAATGTCACCATAGATTAGCCTGCATGCATACAGTTAAAATGTCACCATAGATTAGCCTGCATGCAGTTAAAATGTCACCATAGATTAGCCTGCATGCAGTTAAAATGTCATCATAGATTAGCCTGCATGCATACAGTTAAAATGTCATCATAGATTAGACTGCATGCATACAGTTAAAATGTCACCATAGATTAGCCTGCATGCAGTTAAAATGTCACCATAGATTAGCCTGCATGCAGTTAAAATGTCATCATAGATTAGCCTGCATGCATACAGTTAAAATGTCATCATAGATTAGACTGCATGCATACAGTTAAAATGTCATCATAGATTAGCCTGCGTGCAGTTAAAATGTCACCATAGATTAGCCTGCATGCAGTTAAAATGTCACCATAGATTAGCCTGCATGCAGTTAAAATGTCACCATAGATTAGCCTGCATGCAGTTAAAATGTCATCATAGATTAGCCTGCATGCATACAGTTAAAATGTCATCATAGATTAGACTGCATGCATACAATTAAAATGTCATAGATTAAAGGATGTTTTGGGTAAAATATAAATACTAATGTGTGTGTGTTAACAAAAATTGAAATAGTCGCTCAGAAACGATAAAATTCCAATAAATTTAAACCGTCGTATACACAAATTTGTTTATCAACACACGAAATGTAACCACGCACAGCGCGCATGCGTGAAACAACAGAGGATGTAGAAAACAACGTATATATTTTGAACATGAAATACTATCTATCTTCCTCTAATGTCGAACCCCTCGCGGGGATGTAGAATTGTCCCTAAACGACTTAGCTAACAGAGGTATGAATCAACATATCAAGTAATTTAATTAAAAAAGACAACGTGGGGACGATGCATTCCGAATGTAAACAAGTGTGGACGATGCGTTCCGGTTGTAAACAAGTGCGTGACCGATCAACTCGGAAAGTCCTACTTTCGGTTTCGAGTTTGTTTTATCGCAAAAAACATTGTTTACCAAATGAACATAAGCATACAAAGTATAATGTTAGAATGTGTAGCAGCATTGCTACCCATACGTAAAAATCTTTTATTTCATACGATGTAATGCTACTTTAACAATTTTAATTTATAAAAACGACTTTTTAGAATATAAAATATGCTACGCGTTGTGAATGGCAATTGGGTTCCTAAGAGACACCGTCTGATGCGGGGGATGGAGACACCGTCTGGACCGGAAGTGAGGCATTCTGGGAACCAGCACCAAGAAGGAAGCATGCCACAGACGCTCAGACAACACTGCAAATCAGGCATATTTATCCTGGTAAAGAGTAGCTGCTATAGAGTACCCGATACGTAAGTTCTCTGGTAATATAGCGACTACTTCAATGGTGTCAGAAGTTTGTTGGATAAAGGACTACACGCCGTGAAATACTAGCAAAACACGGCGAGCACCTGCTGTGTGATTTCCAGGCTGTAGAAATCGCAGTTGTTGGAAGAGCGTGGAGGCTGCTTGGTAGACTGGGGAATCCGGTTTTAATCGATTGGGGACAGGCGTAAGACGTCCTTTATCCATCGATTTCACAAAAACAAGGCGCAGTTTGTTTGTTTTTGCTGATATAAAACCGTCAACATAGGCAGACATCTACGCACGTGCATTACCGGAAGTGAACGGGGTTACGACATTGGAACAGTTTCCTGGCTTTTATAGTTGGTCTCATCCCATTTGATAGTAAATTACTTTCTTAAAAGGGGAAGGAGGGTCTCTGTCCTGTGTAGTATCTCCGTTTGCTTTTGTTTTTCAGGAAATTGGAAAAACTCACAAGTAAGTGTGCATTTGTGTTGTCTGTCTATATAGTAGTTAGCATAATATACCTGGAACTATGTCTGAAGGTAACTTAGTCCCAGAAGGGAACCAAATCCCCATTAATTATGCAACTATTGAGCAACTGGTCACGATCCCTGGGATTAAAGCGAGGCTTGCCCATACGATCGTTCTCATTAGGGAGAATAGTGGTAATATTACTCCGGAGGTGTTATCCTCCATTACAAGGAGTAAACTGAGCAGTGAGGCTGTTCGGATGATAGATTATAGACCCAATGGTCAGCTACCATCCGGAGAATCTCATTCTTCAGAGTCTGATCATGATGATCAGTACGCTCAACCGCTCGGTGATACATTAACGTACACCAAGGAGGCTAGACAGTCTGATTGGACCGATGTTCTTAAGACATTGAACACGGCGACTGGTCTGGTCCAACAGAGGGTGTTAGAGAAGGGCTTAATAGAGAAACCAGTGAAAGACTTTGCCCTGCCTAACCCACCTACTGCTGAGGAGTGCTACCCCCTTAATAAAAGTTATAAACGGGAAAGTAGGCTCCATCAATGTAATGCATATGGCACACCTCCAGGTGGGAATCCGTTTTCGCCGGGAGCATCACGAAAGCCGGAATATGCCCCTAATGTGTATGACCCGATAAGTTGGGCACATAGACGTCAGGTTGGGCATCATGCAACCGATTTGTTCAGTGGAACACGGGTACGGTTCTGTGTACGGGACCCAGTCGCATGGAGGTATTATGCACCCGGTGATAGCGACAGTAGTACTGATGACGAATTCAGTATACGACCTAGTCGTATTGATAAAGGTCGCAAGGCAGCAGGTCAGGACCTGCTTAATAGGCGAAAACGGGCTAGAGATGTCATCAACATGTTGCCCAAAAATCTAACGTATGCTGGCAAGGGTAATTGGACTGCATTCAAGCAGAAGTTTGTCCGTTTTGCACATGCATGCGATTGGACAACGGACGAGTGCTTGAATTGTCTGTGCTGGAGCCTGACCGGAAAAGCTGCAGATTACTACGCAATATTAACTGAGCGTAGAGAAGATCTGTCTTATCGCAGACTCATGCAAAAGCTAGAGTCGGTTTGGTGCGAGAGAACTTCCGGCAATACCACAGGTCCGGTTTCAACAGGCAGCCCAGTCACATACAGAGGCTTTAGAGGATTGGGCAGATAGAGTCCTTACATTAGCCACTAAGGCGTTTCGCGATCTGCCCGAATACTATTCCATGCAGCAAGCAATAGCTCGCTTCTGCCAGGGGCTGGTGGATCGTGAAGCGGGGCATCATGTGTGCATACAAAACCCTAGCACCATGGAGGAAGCCATGAATGATGTACGTCGCTACCAGCACGTACACCAAGCAATGTTTGGTAAGACCAAACGTGTACAGCGTAAGATGGATCATGAGGATGACCATCGCGCTGTGTATGCGGTACAAGACCGGGCAACGTTGCCCAATAAAGGAGGGAAAGGGAGTGAAGGCACCCCTGAACTGACCTCTATTGGAGCAATAATGAAAACGTTGCAAACTCAGTTGGAGGAACAGCTACGGATAGGGCTGGACAGAATTGTTGCAGAGGTAAAGCAGCAGAGGGGTAGTGGAACTACCAGGCCAGCTAAAGGTAGAGCGAAAGCTGGTGAATGTTTTGGCTGTGGAGAAAAGGGACATTTCAAGCGGAATTGCCCAAGATCTGGTGACAGGTATGCGTCGCGTCGCCATTAAACTGGAACGGGTAGAGTTCAGCATGAAAGTCCGGGTAGCTGGTATGGAAGCAACAGCTATAGTAGACTTAGCAGCCCAGGTGTCGATCATTTCAGATAGGCTATATAACTTGCTACAGAAGCCACCTCCGAAGTTACGTGAGGTAAAACTCATGACTGCTGGTAGACAGACGAGTATGAAGGGTTTGGTGGTAGAACCTGTACGGTTAAAGATTGGCACACAGTGGTATAGCGAGCAAATTTATGTGGCTCCAATCGAACCAAGATATGCTCCTCAGTTTAGACATATTATGTCGAGGGTCTGCCGTGTTGGACATGGGTAGAGGCATATGGGTGTTTGATGGGCAGGGGATAAACCTGTATGGAGGTAACAGTGCAGTAATGCCTGTGGTTGCTCGGGTTACAGTGGCCAAATGCCAGACCATCCCACCTAACTCCGTGATGAAGGTGAAATGTATTCTTAATTGCGAGATGCCCGAGTACTACATGGAACCTGTAGAGAGTCTGGAAGTCCTTGTACCGAGAGTAATTTGTGGTGCAGGGGCGGAGCCGATTGTGTGTGTTGTCTACCTAAGTGACAAACACCGCTTGTTAAAACAAGGGATCCAGATCGGCAAAGCCTATCCAGTAGAAAAGTTCCTAGAGACAGACAGTAATGTGTATGCAGATGCGCAGGTAACATGTGAATCTGAGCCGGACATACACAGACAGAGTGATCTGGGGGAGGTCCAATCAGTCTGACTGATGGAACCTGAGCTCTAACCATGCGTGTTAACTCGCGAGCAGCGCAAATACTGTGTTACTAGAATAGAAAAGAACTTTTAGCAGTCGTGCGGTTCACACGCCAATATCGACACTATCTGTTAGGGAGACCCTTTACGGTCAGGACTGACCACTCGAGTCTAACCTGGTTGATGCGGTTCAGGGAACCACATGGGCAGTTGGCGAGATGGCTCGAGTAGCTATCTCAATATAATATGGTTCTACGGCACCGGCCAGGCAATAAGCACGGAAACGCAGATTCCTTGTCTAGAATACCTACAAGAGGAAGCGTGTGCTCAAAGGCTGCCTGAGGATCTGCCTTGTGGTTGGTGTGAATACTGAGAAATACGGATCATTTATCGAGATCGTAGACTTGCAGTACCGTGGGCCTCGCAAAGAGTACAGGGATCCGCGGTCGACAGTGCACATGTCGGCGTCGAGATCAGTACTAAGGGCAAACGAGGAGGGAACTGGTCGGTCTATGGAGATAAACGATCGTCCATGGATAGCGTAGACATTGCAGACCCTTTGGCCTCGCAGAGAGTACAGGGATCCGCGGTCGACAGTGCCCAGGTCGGCGTCGGGATCAGTACTAAGGGCAAACGAGGAGGGAACTGGTCGGTCTATGGAGATAAACGATCGTCCATGGATAGCGTAGACATTGCAGACCCTTTGGCCTCGCAGAGAGTACAGGGATCCGCGGTCGACAGTGCCCAGGTCGGCGTCGGGATCAGTACTAAGGTTAGGCGAGGAGGGAACTGGTCGGTCTACGGGGATTTAGAATCGTCCATGGACATCGTAGACATTGCAGACCCATTGGCTCCGCAAAGAGTACAGGGATCCGCGGTCGATACTGCGCAGGTCGGCGTCGGGATCAGTA
>CM026400.1:35671645-35883848 GCA_014843695.1 Archivesica marissinica | reverse complement strand
AATGAATCATTCTACAGAAATAATACATGAATGAATCATTCTACAGAAATAATACATGAATGAATCATTCTACAGAAATAATACATGAATGAATCATTCTACAGAAATAATACATGAATCATTCTACAGAAATAATACATGAATGAATCATTCTACAGAAATAATACATGAATGAATCATTCTACAGAAATAATACATGAATGAATCATTCTACAGAAATAATACATGAATGAATC
This sequence comes from Archivesica marissinica, assembly GCA_014843695.1. Taxonomy (NCBI): domain Eukaryota; kingdom Metazoa; phylum Mollusca; class Bivalvia; order Venerida; family Vesicomyidae; genus Archivesica; species Archivesica marissinica. The sequence goes on along the minus strand of CM026400.1, from coordinate 35,883,612 downwards.
ATTCTACAGAAATAATACATGAATAATTCTACAGAAATAATACATGAATGAATCATTCTACAGAAATAATACATGAATCATTCTACAGAAATAATACATGAATCATTCTACAGAAATAATACATGAATGAATCATTCTACAGAAATAATACATGAATGAATCATTCTACAGAAATAATACATGAATGAATCATTCTACAGAAATAATACATGAATCATTCTACAGAAATAATACATGAATAATTCTACAGAAATAATACATGAATGAATCATTCTACAGAAATAATACATGAATGAATCATTCTACAGAAATAATACATGAATGAATCATTCTACAGAAATAATACATGAATCATTCTACAGAAATAATACATGAATCATTCTACAGAAATAATACATGAATGAATCATTCTACAGAAATAATACATGAATGAATCATTCTACAGAAATAATACATGAATGAATCATTCTACAGAAATAATACATGAATAATTCTACAGAAATAATACATGAATGAATCATTCTACAGAAATAATACATGAATGAATCATTCTACAGAAATAATACATGAATGAATCATTCTACAGAAATAATACATGAATGAATCATTCTACAGAAATAATACATGAATGAATCATTCTACAGAAATAATACATGAATCATTCTACAGAAATAATACATGAATAATTCTACAGAAATAATACATGAATGAATCATTCTACAGAAATAATACATGAATCATTCTACAGAAATAATACATGAATAATTCTACAGAAATAATACATGAATGAATCATTCTACAGAAATAATACATGAATCATTCTACAGAAATAATACATGAATGAATCATTCTACAGAAATAATACATGAATGAATCATTCTACAGAAATAATACATGAATCATTCTACAGAAATAATACATGAATCATTCTACAGAAATAATACATGAATGAATCATTCTACAGAAATAATACATGAATGAATCATTCTACAGAAATAATACATGAATCATTCTACAGAAATAATACATGAATAATTCTACAGAAATAATACATGAATGAATCATTCTACAGAAATAATACATGAATCATTCTACAGAAATAATACATGAATAATTCTACAGAAATAATACATGAATGAATCATTCTACAGAAATAATACATGAATGAATCATTCTACAGAAATAATACATGAATAATTCTACAGAAATAATACATGAATGAATCATTCTACAGAAATAATACATGAATGAATCATTCTACAGAAATAATACATGAATGAATCATTCTACAGAAATAATACATGAATGAATCATTCTACAGAAATAATACATGAATGAATCATTCTACAGAAATAATACATGAATGAATCATTCTACAGAAATAATACATGAATGAATCATTCTACAGAAATAATACATGAATGAATCATTCTACAGAAATAATACATGAATGAATCATTCTACAGAAATAATACATGAATGAATCATTCTACAGAAATAATACATGAATCATTCTACAGAAATAATACATGAATGAATCATTCTACAGAAATAATACATGAATGAATCATTCTACAGAAATAATACATGAATGAATCATTCTACAGAAATAATACATGAATGAATCATTCTACAGAAATAATACATGAATGAATCATTCTACAGAAATAATACATGAATGAATCATTCTACAGAAATAATACATGAATCATTCTACAGAAATAATACATGAATGAATCATTCTACAGAAATAATACATGAATGAATCATTCTACAGAAATAATACATGAAATCATTCTACAGAAATAATACATGAATGAATCATTCTACAGAAATAATACATGAATGAATCATTCTACAGAAATAATACATGAATGAATCATTCTACAGAAATAATACATGAATCATTCTACAGAAATAATACATGAATGAATCATTCTACAGAAATAATACATGAATGAATCATTCTACAGAAATAATACATGAATCATTCTACAGAAATAATACATGAATGAATCATTCTACAGAAATAATACATGAATGAATCATTCTACAGAAATAATACATGAATCATTCTACAGAAATAATACATGAATGAATCATTCTACAGAAATAATACATGAATGAATCATTCTACAGAAATAATACATGAATAATTCTACAGAAATAATACATGAATGAATCATTCTACAGAAATAATACATGAATGAATCATTCTACAGAAATAATACATGAATGAATCATTCTACAGAAATAATACATGAATGAATCATTCTACAGAAATAATACATGAATGAATCATTCTACAGAAATAATACATGAATGAATCATTCTACAGAAATAATACATGAATGAATCATTCTACAGAAATAATACATGAATGAATCATTCTACAGAAATAATACATGAATGAATCATTCTACAGAAATAATACATGAATGAATCATTCTACAGAAATAATACATGAATGAATCATTCTACAGAAATAATACATGAATGAATCATTCTACAGAAATAATACATGAATGAATCATTCTACAGAAATAATACATGAATGAATCATTCTACAGAAATAATACATGAATGAATCATTCTACAGAAATAATACATGAATGAATCATTCTACAGAAATAATACATGAATAATTCTACAGAAATAATACATGAATGAATCATTCTACAGAAATAATACATGAATGAATCATTCTACAGAAATAATACATGAATGAATCATTCTACAGAAATAATACATGAATCATTCTACAGAAATAATACATGAATGATTCTACAGAAATAATACATGAATGAATCATTCTACAGAAATAATACATGAATCATTCTACAGAAATAATACATGAATCATTCTACAGAAATAATACATGAATGAATCATTCTACAGAAATAATACATGAATGAATCATTCTACAGAAATAATACATGAATCATTCTACAGAAATAATACATGAATGAATCATTCTACAGAAATAATACATGAATGAATCATTCTACAGAAATAATACATGAATGAATCATTCTACAGAAATAATACATGAATGAATCATTCTACAGAAATAATACATGAATGAATCATTCTACAGAAATAATACATGAATGAATCATTCTACAGAGTCCTTGTGTGAGGTCTGAGACTAAAATTTCTGAATTTTTGTAAACTAAAGTTTCAATATCTGCCTAAATATGCATGTCACCTTCAATAGGTGTACTGCTCTAGCTAATGTTTCGAAGTCATCAAAGGTCTACTTGTATTAAATATTGTATGCTTAGCCACATTATGAAAGTCTGATAGTGTAATTAAAAACAAAACAAAAGTCTGTTGTTAATATTATATGACTGACTTAATTTTTACATTTCGTCGTCCAATGGTAGAGCGTCGGATTTGGAATCAAACGGTCCCGGGTTCGATACTCAGTCAGGCCATGTATGTAGTGTTATTGAGCACGAGGCACCTCACACACATTGCTTAGTACTGGTTAACCACTTAGGTCTAAGTATGCCCAGGAAAACATGTCTAGGTCCCCGCAAGGGGTTTGACATTAATGGAACATACATATAAATTATACATTAATTTCCTAAAAATGGATCCGAGACTGTTACCATGGTTCCCGTGCGTATCCACTATGCCACGGAGGCTCCACTGCTTCACATTTGTGAGAGAAACATGATTACCTACCGAGTGGGAGGTCAAAGGTTCGAACCTCGATATGGGTTTGTTCTGACATGGCCGGTTTGTGAGCCGCCAGCTGGTTAAATAATGGTTATCAATTGCCTACCAGCCTGGCGCCTAGCCTACAAGCATAGGTTTTGGGAAGTACTGATGTTCATAAAAATAAATGTGTCTTATAAGTCAGAAATGGCTGGCCCTTGATATTCATAAAAATAAATGTGTCTCATAAGTCAGAAATGGCTGGCCCTTGATATTCATAAAAATAAATGTGTCTCATAAGTCAGAAATGGCTTGATATTCATAAAAATAAATGTGTCTCATAAGTCAGAAATGGCTGGCCCTTTCACTAGGGTGTGACACTATAATAAAAAAAAACACTTTACTTTAATTTACTTTTGTAAATATATTGCGGACATCTATAATGTATGCATGATTAAACTGTGTCACGTAAAGATTTTTGTTTTTTTATGGTATGTAGCATTGTCCATTTGTTAGGTTTCCATGATTGTGTTCATATGGATATATGTCAGTGGTCCAGTGGTTAGCATGTTGGGCTACGAATCCATGGATCGCAGGTTCGATCCCCCATCTGACCATAATAATATTAACGATTTAACAGTGTTTCAATCAGATCACATGTAAATGGTGCTATGAACTAGGCTGGTGAAATAACTAGGGTTGTAAAATAGCTAGGGTTGTAAAATAGCTAGGGTTGCTTCTCGAATCAAAGCGTCCTCTTGTTAGACAGAGATAGATAGATTTATTTATTTATAGAGGGTGACCTAATTAAGATTTATTTATTTATAGAGGGTGACCTAATTAGTTCTGAAGTAATCTTCCTTAGGGCCCTCTAAAGTTGTTGTTGGCTGTTCCCCTTGATAGGGTAGAAATATCTTTTAAAACATCTCCCCACGAGACATCAGTCTTCTCCCTTGTTTCAGGGTGGGGGATGTTGGGAGGGAGTGGGGGCTGTTCCTCTTGATAGGGTACAAATATCTTTTAAAACATCTCCCCACAAGACATCAGTCTTCTCCCTTGTTTCAGGGTGGGGATGTTGGGAGGGAGGGGGGCTGTTCCTCTTGATAGGGTACACATATCTTTTAAAACACTTGGAGGGGGCTGTTCCTCTTGATAGGGTACACATATCTTTTAAAACACTTGGAGGGGGCTGTTCCTCTTGATAGGGTACACATATCTTTTAAAACACTTCAGTCTTCTCCTTCTTTGTTCGATATTGATCTATATTAAATGCCTCCCCCCCTCCATTTGGAATTAGAGGTGTCGCCTCTTGGGCTCTAGAAATGGTTCACATGCATGATTGGTTGTCATGTTGTATCAACTGAGGTCAAGTTTGGGTTCTGATTCAATTTTGCCACCTTGTTAAAAAACCACAAAAACATTGCCATTAGATAAATGATGGGTAATAATATAGTTGGCATAAAACTCCCACCCCTTGTTGACAACTTGGCATTTATAACCACTTTTCTCAAGTCTTAGCTATAACCAGATAATAACTAGAACATTACCGGTTTGTTTAGCTCTGTGTCAGCGAGTGAAACGCATAAATCAGCCTATGGAATACCTAGTGTTTAACTACAAGTGTTAAATATTTGTTTTTTTATTGAAACCCTTTTTATCTTCAATCTTTTATCTAAGATCTGGGCCCTTAGCTTTCTGTTACAAAAGGGGCCATGGTCAAATTTCATCATTACCGTCGTGTGAATGCAATGACCACAAGCCATGTTTCATGACCAAACAAGAATCCACAAAAGTTTTATTTCTGAATGATCAATTTTATGTGATTTAAATTGATCGTTCTGTATTGAATTTGGATGGAAAAAAAAATTCTGAAGTATTGTTGGCTTGACAACATCACGAAAGCTTGCATGTGATTTTGAAGAATTTCATGCTTTCCGGCTAAAAACTAACACAATAATTACAGTTTTCTTTGGACTTGAGAGGCCGTGAATTTCGAATTGCGTAGACAAATTTCTATGAAAACTTACTTGTGAGAGAAAATCTGTGAGAACCTGATGTTTTTACAGTCCCATTTTCAACTTCATGTGTGTTTTATGTTTTTTATCGTCGCTACCGGTTGCCCATATGAGCGACGCCTCCTGAAGATATGAGTCATTTTAGATTTTTGGAGAATAGTGCAATGTTCTTGATAGGGTACACATATCTTTTAAAACACTTGGAGGGGGCTGTTCCTCTTGATAGTGATCCATGGATTACCAGTCCAGCGTGTTAACCAACTTCAATATGCTGCACATCAAGATCATGGTTACTGTTTTAGGTTTTTTTAGTTTATGCTCATTTATTTTAGCTCGATTGCGAAACAAGTTCCTTCAACTTATATTAATCACTCTCGAGACCTCATTCATGATGGAACCCATCGCCACGAGGGAGAGAGAAGAGGCAATGTGGAATTTTAAATGCCTTTCCTTAGGGCACAATAGTAACAGGCCATACTGCATTCCCTCATAGAAGCACCTCTCGAACATTTCCAGTAATCTCTATGTAGGAAGTGTAAAGATGTCTCTGTTAGGTCTTAACCTGCATATCACAACTAACTACTTTTGCAAACAGCATAGAGCCAGATCAGACGACACAGAATGTGTGTAGCGCCGCGTCTGATCAGGCTCTATGTTGTTTGCTATTCAGTCAAGTGTTTTAGCTCCACTAAACGAATAGCAAACAGCATAGAGCCAGATCAGATGACACAGAATGTGTGTAGCGCCGCGTCTGATCAGGCTCTATGTTGTTTGCTATTCAGTCAAGTGTTTTAGCTCCACTATACGAATAGCAAACAGCATAGAGCCAGATCAGACGACACATAATGTGTGTAACTCAGCGACAGATCAGGCTGATCTGGATCTATGTTTTTTGCACATCCCTTCCAATTTATTCCACATTTTAAGGGTTAATTGATGACTAAGCTTTACTTTATGTACTGTTATATTATGAGCACTGCTAATGGGTAACCTGTATAAAAGTGTGTTTGTTTATTATAGTGTCACCCCTATTGAAAGGGCCAGCCATTTCTGACTTATGAGACACCTCTTATAGACATCAGTACTTCCCGAATGCTATCCTTGAAGGCCCGGTGCCTGGCTGATTGGTAACCATTATTTAACTAGTTGGCGGCTCACCAACAGGCCATATCAGAATGAACCCCTGACGAGGTTCGAATCTTCGGCCTCCCGCTCTGTAGGCGGATGCCTTAACCACTAGGTCACGGAGACGGTATATTTGGACTTTCTGAAATGACTCTTGGACACCACAATGTTTGGCATAGACTTGTCACAGTATTGTTAAAGACATTGGGCCCGACCTAAATTAAGGATAAGTCTAGCAAGTGAACTCATAGCAATGCTTGTGTTTTACTCACAGACGGATCTGTAGTCCAGTGGTAACTCGCTGGACTGGTAATCCAGGGATCGCAGGTTCGATCCCCCGTCTGACCCTAATAAAATTAACAGTCTTTCAGATGGGACATTAAACCGAGGTCTCGTGTCGGTGCTTTAAACCGTGCACGTAAAAGAACCAGAGGAGACTCTGGAATGGGTCTCTGTCTGTATCATTGCACTATCCTCCAAAAATCTAAAATGACTAATCTCTTCAGGAGGCGTCGCTCATATGGGCAACCGGTAGCGACTATAAATAAACATAAAAACAATGGGTTTTACTGTTATTTTACCTGTCAATACTGGTAACAAATTGAGGCCCAGGCAGAGTTATCGATAATCAATTAATTGTTAAGATCAATATGGTATATATCCCCATAAAGTTGTTTTAAAATTAATCTGTCAGGGTCTCAAACTATACACTGCAAATATTATAGCCAGTTAGAACAGTTACAAGTGAGTTTATCATGTAGCATGAGGAAATCAATCATATGTAGTATATGTACTGTTCCTTTCATCCGCATACATCGATTTAAGCAATCATAAGTAGTATATATACTGTTCCTTTCATCCACGTACATCACTTTAAGCATTCATAAGTAGTATATATACTGTTCCTTTCATCCACGTACATCACTTTAAGCATTCATAAGTAGTATATATACTGTTCCTTTCATCCGCGTACATCACTTTAAGCAACCATAAGTAGTATATATACTGTTCCTTTCATCCACGTACATCACTTTAAGCAACCATAAGTAGTATATATACTGTTCCTTTCATCCGCGTACATCGCTTTAAATATAACAATCTTCATTATTGATGTTCCTTTAGGAACTATCTGTTGCACTTTAGTGACTTCGTGAAATGGAAGAACACAGATTTGTGTCATGTCGTATAAAGTATCTGATTAATAGTCACAAAACTTGCTACTGTTTCTGATTTTGACCACTGATGGATACAAACTCACTGGGTTTTCATAATGAGAACTTGCCAAGGATGTTTCCAAATTAGCATCGGATTTGTCAAAACAAAACACCTTTCACACCAACGAAGGGACACTGTAAGCTGATCTAGTCCTTAGTTGAACCTACCATTGTTAAAATCTGCCTGATAAAGCTTTTCAGGGATAATTTATTTGTTTTAGATGGTTTAACATCGTCATTTGAATCGAGGATTGCTCTCATTTTGCTTGTTTGATGTTTGCTTGGATTTCGGTTGTAAGTGATTACTTTTGTATGTCTAAATTCTATCCTGCCTAGATTCCTTTAGCCGGTTGTGTTTAGCTGATTTCCATGCAAATTTTCCAAAAAATTATAGCCTCATGAATCTCGAGGAATCGTCCGAGTCGGTGTTGCTTTTTCAATTGATCTGATTCCTTTTTTATTCCACGATGAATTCAGGACTGACTCATTCGAGGTCAGAATGTTCGGGAGAATTGAGAACGCGCGATTGCGTCCTTAACCCATTTCATTCTGGATACATTTAAAGGCTTTTGCAAACAACATAGATCCAGATCAGCTGCAGCGTGACGCTGCGTGCTGATCATGATCTATGTTGTTTGCTACATAGCCAAGTGTCTTAGCAAGATCATCCGAATAGCAAACAGCATAGAGCCTGATCAGAGGGAATGTTCCATGGCGGCTGATCTGGCTCTATGTTCTTTGCAAATACTGTTTGAACGGTATCCAGAATGAAATGGGTTAAATGGTGTTATTTAATATAATTCAACAAAATAGGGTTAAAATACACAGTATGACCATTAAATAGAACATTTGAATATAATCAGTGCTTTATAATGGACCAGTGTACTATCTTACTGGACAAAATTGTGTATGAAAATTGTTTAAACACAATTATTTTAGGGAGAAGTGAGCCCCCAGGGGGCAAAGTCAAGGTCCCTAGGGCGACTATTTCACCCATGTTCCCATCTAGAATGAGCTCTGATTAATTGATTGTGTTGATAATTCAATTTATCTGATTTCGGAGTACACTTTATATATGTGTTGTTTATTTAGTTTAAACAATATTGTATTCAAAAATGGTACATAACATAGGAATAGTTGCAATAGCACAGTTAGGATTGGGAAGAATGGTACATAACATAGGAATAGTTGCAATATCACAGTTAGAATTGGGGAGAATGGTACATAACATAGGAATAGTTGCAATAGCACAGTTAGGATTGGGAAGAATGGTACATAACATAGGAATAGTTGCAATAGCACAGTTACAGTTAGGATTGGGGAAAAAGTTACATAGTAACTTATTCGAATCCCTTTCCCTAAAGTTCCTTGTTGTTTATTTCATCGGTTGTCACAGGACTACTGAGATATTTCTTGTTCAATCTATTATGTTAATGTATATTTTCAGATAGCTATGTAACTAGATGCAGGATGGATGAATTGAATACTCTGATCAGTCCTTGTAAGAAGCTTAGACTGGAGCCACCAGTTGAATATGATACAGTCAGTGATGAACAGAACACAGTCAGTCTGAAAAATGGCATAGTCAAGCCCGATCAGAACACAGACCATCTAGAAAATGACACCATCGTACAGGTAAAAGATGCAGCCTGTCCACAAATTGACACAATCAAACATGAACATCATACAGTCACACTGGAAAAATGCACTGTACATCCAGAAAAGGATACAGTCAAGCCTAACATTGCAGTCAGTCTAGAGGACACAGGTGGACAAGAAGGTACTGAGAATGTATCAAGTATGTCTGCCTCAAATGCAGAAGCTGCTGCCAGACATTGTGCTATTTCCGAACAAGCCTACACCGACAGTACTGATGTACCTCTTGATCTTTGCAAACAAGCACACATTGACGATAGTACTGCCATATTGTTCATGGATGACAGTTGTCTTGACAACGGAAATGAAGTTTCATGTGTTGATATGTCCACTGTCATGATACAACAGACTGGCGGAAACGCTCATAATGCTGTAGGAAACATGACAGAAACTGAAAACATTGATAAAACTCGCAATGTGCAGGAAGATCAAACAAGAAGCTTAGCGCTGTCTGAGACATGTAAAGATTTTCAGGAAACCCTTAATGTAATGAATGATTGCAAAAGTGAGATTGAAACCTTAGTTGAAAATAGAAAGTGTGAAGTTGAAACATTGTGCTCTGGTGTTAAAGTTAGTGCTATGATTAAACATATGGAAAGTGTGACCAGCTGTAGAAATATTGATCAAATTGAAGGTTTCATACAACACCCAGTCAAGCCGGAACTAGTTACTGATCTAGATGAAAGTTTGACAAGTGAAAGTACAGATGACTTGAATAGTTCTGTAAGAACTGTCATAGACATGTCAGGTCAGGTGTGTGAATTTGAAATGGAAAATATTGAAAATGCATATGTCCCAGAATCTGGAAATGTAAATATTGACCTAGTCAATGAAGAATGTCCTGATAATACCCTTATAGAAGACTGTATTGAACAGGATTCACATTATGAACATGTCTATGTTAATGTCATTGTCAATGAAATTAGTCCTGAACAGATCAAATCAAAAAGAAAGTTCCATTTGGAAGAGTCGGTTACAAGTGCAATGGCAACAGAAATTGAGGGTGTGAAAATAAATTCAATGGAAGAAAAGAAGAATAATGCAATCCAGCAACATGAATTAGATTGCACACTGGAAAGACTGAAAGGAGATGGGGAAGAATCTGTCGAAAATGTAGGTAACTATTTCTGCGCTATTGAAACTGATGTAAATGGTGAGAAGATGAAAAGAGACCAAGGTTTGGGTATTAAAGATGACGACGAAAGTACACATTTTAATGCAGACAATGATATTCTGCAGCCGATGAACTCGGATATGATTTCATTCGGATTGTCAAGACTTCAGACAATTACTGACCCGCTGTGTGCATCAACTCCACTACCCCAAAGTATAGCTCGAAATGACATTGCAAAAATTGCACGAAATGAACCAGGCAATTTTTATCCAGTATTAAAAACATTTAAACCCCAAAATGCTTCAAAGCAGGCAAATGTTCAAAGTAAGTCTGAGCCACTTTGTACATCAACGCCACTTGCAAAAACTACGCAGGGCCTCCGAGTGAGAGATATGAATATCATGAGGGGTGAGGAAAGACATGTCAAATTTATGGAGAAGATTGAAAACATGACAAATGTAGTGACTAATTACGAAGATTTTGTGAATGAAAATCAATTACAGGAATATGAAAATAACATAATGGCTAGAAACAATGAAAAGAACAGTAAAGATAAAGCAAAAAAGGAGATGTATGCATCTGGCAGAACATTTAAAAGAGACAGAGAATCTAAGAAAGAAGCGAAAAAGATGAAAGGTGTGAGAAGAGAAAAATTCAAAGAATATATGGGGCCTGGACTGACCTCTGGACTAGCAACTGAGAATGCTTCGGAAGTGGCCACTAATTCATCAAAAATAGATTTTGTGAAGGATTCGGATATCCAAACGTGTATGTTGACAGAGTATAAAGGATTCGGGTTAACCGGTCCATTACCAGACAGGCCACTACAAACTAGCACACCAATGCCGCCAAAGATCGAGACCGAACAAATCACAAATGAACAGAAGTCGTCCAATGGGATGCAAATGAGCCAGAATAAGTCTGGCAAGAATGATAAAGAGCCAATTAGCACGTTGCCAAGGTGTATTTCTGGAGCTAGTCTTGGTGGTAAACCAGCTGGCACCGAAGGGATGCTAATTGATAACCTAGGAACCAAAGACAAACATCTAGTAAATGTGCAGGATGTTGATAAAGTGCTTTTTGGTGCAGAAATTGGTAAACGACTTCGACAAGCTGTTAGTCAGAGTAAATTTGGACAGAAAGCATTAAGTCTGAATGCAAAAACACTTACAAGGCACACTAGTGATCTTGGTCCCCGCGGTTACCAAAAGCAGAACAGACTTACCGGATGGCTAGCTTCAGTTGAAGCCCACAAGACACCAATGGTTCCTTTGTCGGACCAAAGTCAACCAGCCAAGGTAGCTACACTGAGACCTGATGAGGCTTACCCTTGTGCGCCATCCACGGCAAAGGGAGATAACTCTGAGAGCAACAGCAATACTGACAAATCTGACAAAAGCGACAAGTTGGTTGTTGATCCTAAAGTTCTCCAGAATACAGGTAAGTCACTTCAGATATACAAGTTACTTGGCAGAGACAATATATATATATTTGGACCAATCCATTCATTTTTAGTGACGATCCGGGTCCGAATCACGCTACTGAGGCCATCTTTGAACAAGAAAAACTACTACATATAAATATGTAATAATATAAATATATAATAGAAGGACGATTGAAAATTCACTTTGCATAATACACACTCAGATAGTGTATTGAGTGAATGTATATAAATTATAAAGTGAATAATTTAGTAATTGAATGCAAATATTGTTGCAGAATTTCAACTACGTAAATAGATTGACCTGGCCATTTCTGGATTCCAGCTCAAGCCTGTATTTCTATGCGCACACCAGTGAAAGCTTGGAACTAGTTTCCTGAAAACAATTGGACAATTTTAATACCTATACTAGGAATACATAGCAGTAATTCTTATCACATAAATTGCCATTTGTCCAGAAAATTGTTTGGCATAACCAAATCGACCCATCTAAAGTCCCTCTACCCAAATTTCTTATTATGAGATGTTCCGCCAATTTTAGTTTATGAGTACCGCAGGTGGGACAGACTTCAAATTACTGAAGAAACTAGTTAATCTGTTTAATTAACACAAGCATCAGATACCAAACTCAACTTATATTAATCACTCTCGAGACCTCATTCCTGGTGGAATCCATCGCCATGAAATAGACAGAAGAGGCAATGTGGAATTTAAATGCCTTACCTAAGGGTACAATCGTAACGGCTACAGCGGGGCTCGAACTCCGCGCCTTTCGCACATGAAGTGACTGTAACTGCGCTATCACGACTTCCACAAATTTTCTTTCTTGGTAAAGTCTTTAACCCTTTCCTTCATAGAGAAAAATTTAGGTTAATATACTATTATATCTCCATACAAATGACAGCCATTTAGCTATCATGCAGTGGATAAGTAGTCGCCATATCTAGCCCACTTCCATAGATATTACTGGGACTACATGAGATCCTGGCCGTTATTATGGGCATTGGTTTGGCTACTACATTGACAGTGTATGTCATATTGGTAATGGAGTCAAGAGGTGCTTCTATGAGGGAAAGGGTTAATAAGCATGACCTTCCTATTTTCTGGGTCGCGTTATGCTAAATGGCCTGAATGTACCCTAGTTTAATAATGTATGTGACACATTGGACGATAAGGTTGCAGTTTGGATGGGGGGGGTATAAATTACTTTAAACAGTTACTTTTATTTTCATACCTCCCAGTTTGGGGGTCGAATTGCTTCAAGTGAGGAAGGTATCCAGCTGGCCTATGGAAGGCCAGTGGTTCCACCTGGGTGCCCGCCTGCGTCTGAAATACTGATAAGAGTGGCACCAGGGGTCTTCCTCCACTGGAAAGTCGCCATAATAACCAAGCTATTGGTGCGACGTTAAACCCAAAAAAACAAACAAAGAAACAAAAACTATCAATAAAAGCTTAGTAATTTTAGTGACATGTTCCAAAGCACTTGAATAACTGTTGCTATAGTTTGTAGCCTGGCATACATGTACAGCAAACCGTATTTATTTTCATCCAAATATACCACAAGTGTTATAAAACCTACGGTAGTCTTTTAAACTTTAATTAATAGTCATGTATGAATTCGTCCTCGGTTAAATCTTGCTCCAAATAATGGATTGTGTATTACCCATGCCTGCTTTCATCCAATATACCACAAGTATTAAAAAACGTATGGTAGTCTTTTAAACTTTAATTAATAGTCATGTATGAATTCGTCCTCGGTTAAATCTTGCTCCAAATAATGGATTGTGTAATACCCATGGCTGCTTTTTATTGAGACCACTTGAGAAGTGTTGCTGGATTCTGTAATGTGGCATGTTGAAGTGGGCAGGTTGTAAGAGCTGCATGGCATTATGTGCAGTCCTGCATCCTGTCATTGTTCACTGTGTCAGGCCAAGATATTGATGAAGAGGCACTAGTCATTTACTAATATCAGTAGTGCGCTTAAACTTAAATTCAATCAAATCCACTTCAGAATGTCATCTTTGGATTGGAGATGATTCACTCAATGCCAAATCATTTCGTTCATACAAATTTACTTTAGCTCGATTGCAAAGCAAGTTCTTACAACTTATATTAATTACTCTCGAGACCTCATTTCCTGATGGAATCCATCGCCATGAGGGAGAAAGAGGAATTGAAAATGCCGTGCCTAAGGGCACAATCATAACGGCTCCAGCGGGTGCGAACTCTGGGCACCACCAATCATTTGTTCAATTATTATAATGCTGGATTATTTTGCTTTCACGACTACTGTATATTATTAGTCATTGACTACAAAGAAGTCTCCTTGGTGCAATGGATGTGGTGTCCGACATCGTAGTCGAGTGGTTGTGCGTTCGAGCCCTGCCAGCATCGCAGTGGTTGTGTCATTAGGCCTAATATCTCTCTCCCTTGTGACCCTGAAGACCCTGTGTCGCAATCGAGCTAAAAGAAATTTATCATGAATTAAACTGCAACGAAACACATTTATCATTAAAAGAAGACCCACCAGGGTTCCAGCATCTCAGAGACATAATGCAATGTCGTTTTTGTAAATGTTGACAAAGTTCACTACCATTTAATACCATTAGTGGCGTACTATACTTAAATGCAATCAAATCCACTTGTAAAAATGTCACCTGGGATTGGAAACGTTCGCTCAAAATACTTTCATATATTTTGTCCGTTTATTACGCCCAGCATCTTTAAGAAAACTGCACACATTGTGATGGACTGCAACACAACCATTTTTCATTTGTTCGAGACCCACCAGGGTTCCAGTATTCAGACACATAACGCACTTTCACTTTTTGTAAATTGTGACAAATTTCACTTGTCAATTACCACAGATAGGATGCTTGACAGTGATTATATTTTTAAAGAAAGGTTAATAGTCTCTGGTAGCATGAGCTTCTGATTTCAATGTATCAGTGTGGCAATGACAGATTGAAACTAATATGCTTTTCTCAAATTTGGACACTTTCAATTTTCAATGACCCTTGAATGTCACCCTAACATGGCGGGTATAGTATCAGCTCCCTTGGGGCTCGGGTTGGTCCATTAAAGGTTTGATGGGGTCAAAGTTGCAGTCAGTATCCACCTAAATTTGATGTTCCAATGTTGGTTGAATTTTGTATTGTACCTTATATTGTTTGAATTTTGCAATTGAACAAGCTGCCATAAATAACATGCAGGGATCATTTTAGAGGGCGATGTGGGCGAAATTGTCGCCCTTGGGACCCTGATTTCGCCCTCTGGGGCACTTCTCCCCTAAAAAAAAAAAAAAATATTTTTTGGTTTTTACGATTTTCTCAAACAAAATTTTGTCTAGTAAGATACACTGGCCCATTATAAAGCACTCCTTCTATTCAAATGTTGTATTTAATGGTTGTACTGTGCATTTTAACCCTATTTTGCAGAAGTATATTAAAGAACACCATTTAAGGAAGCGATGACGTGCTTTCTCACTTCTCCCAAAAATTCGGACCTAGAATGAACCCTGAACATGGCTGGTGTATGATCAGCTCCCTAGGGGCTCGGATTTGTACATTAATCCGTAAACCTGCCAACGGAATTCAAAATAGTTAAAATTCTCCCCAATGTTTCTTGTGTAGTTTGACATTTTATGATTTTGTCGCTCTATAAATCCATGGTTTTATTATCGTTATAAGAGTATGTAAGCAACATGCAAGGATTAGTTAAAGATAACTTTGACTTGGCCAAATGTGCAAAACAAAATTTAATACTATCATATGTATTGCACATATACAAAATATATAAAAGTCACAAGTATTCAATATTCACGTAAAAAGAACATGCAAGAAATGGTGCGCCTCAATATAAAAGTGTAACATAAAGTAGTGTTTGTTTATTGTAGTGTCACTCCTATTGCAAGGCCCAGCCATTACTGACTTATGAGACACCTTTTTTTATGAACATCAGTACATCCCGAATCCTATGCTTGTAGACCAGGGGCCCGGCTAGCAGGCAATCGGTAACCATTATTTAACTAGCTGGCGGCTCACCAACCGGCCATATCAGAACGAACCCATGATGAGGTTCGAACCTACGACCTCACTCTCCGTAAGTGGACGCATTAACCTCTAGGCAACAGATGGAGGTGGAAACAGGCTGGTTCCATAGAGAAAATGAAATTGATGTTTCTGACAAACCAACTAAACGGGGCTGTCCGATTAGCACAGTGGTTACCGCTTCTCACCAAGGTTCAATCCTTGGACCGGGAAGTATATGAGATGGTATGGTGGTCGCCAGATCGGACAGGTGGGTTTTCTCCGGGTACTCCAGTTTCCGCCCACATATATGACCACATTTACGCTTTCATCTGAGCCAACGAAAGTGATTAATATAAGTTGTTAAAACTTGCTTCGTTGTAAAATAAATAAAAATTTTAAAAAACTAAATCGACCAAAGAATCTTTTTTTATAGACCAGAAAACATGTATTTATTTAGTGATTTATCATTTACAAATCCTTGCTTCAGGCCAAAATTAGGGTCTGCAAGTTGGATGGAACAAACTTTAGTAGCCTCTATAATATGTTCCTTGTTCAGGGTTCATTCTAGGTCAGAATTTTTGGGAGAAGTGAGAAAGCGCGTGATCGCTTCCTTAAATGGTGTTCATTAATAAATATACTTCTGCAAAATAGGGTTAAAATGCACCATTAAATACAACATTTGAATAGAAGGAGTGCTTTATAATGGGCCTAGTGTATCTTACTAGACAAAATGTTGTTTGAAAATCGTACAACAAAACAAAAAATGTTTTTTTTAGGGAGAAGTGGGGCCCCCAGAGGGCGAAGTCAGGGTCCCTAGGGCGACAATTTCACCCACATTGCCCTCTAGAATGATCCCTGCTTGTTCACTGATTTCCTTGAATTATTGCATCTTCTTGATATCCCCACCTAGAAAAGGCAAGATGGTAGGAGAAGATCATGAATACATTCATTTTCATTAATTCTGGGATATTGGGACAGGTGGAATTAATGCATTGGTCACACCCTAACATGACCTTGGGTCACTTCTGACACCAGTTGGGTCAGTCTCTCTGTCAGTTTAGCACTCTGGCATTTCAGGCTCTAATTTAACCAGATGAAAGGAATCATTCAAAACATCTTGACTACAGGTTGCATTACTGGTAATGGGGAAAGTGTTGATTGGGCTGAAATATTTAAATTTGGGATTGCATACAAGCAGTTTATGTGTACTCACAGATTTTGTGAAGTTGAATTTATTTTTGCCATTTATTAATTTATTATTATTTATTTTTTTTAATTTATTATTTTTAAATTTATTAATTTATCATTTAGTAAGCTTAAAATGTTCTAATTATCATGCAAAAGTGCAATATTCTTAGGTCTGATTTTAGTTCAGGGCAAGTTATTGGTGTGTATATATATGTGTGTGGGTCATACAATGTCTGTCTGTGTCTGTCTGTCTGTCTGTCTGTCTGTCTGTCTGTCTGTCTGTCTGTCTGTCTGTCTGGCTGGCTGGCTGGCTGGCTGGCTGGTTGTCTGTATGTCTGGCTGGCTGGCTGGCTGGCTGGCTGGCTGGCTGGCTGGCTGTCTGTCTGTCTGTGATTCTGGCATTTATTATGAACATTGGTCTGCTACTACATTTTCAATGTCTGTCGTATTGGTAATGGCGTCGAGGTGTTTCTATGAGGGAAAGGGTTACATAGATAGTAAAAAAAACTTAGTATAAAATTCGACAACAATAAAAATTCATAAATAAAATAGCGATTTTGACTTCCAATTAAATGTGATAAACCATTAAGTAGATCCCCTCCTAAAGTTAGCTTCGAACCTATTATCAAACACCCGACTGTCTGCCCGTGTGTCGGTAGTCCAAATACACAGGTAGCCCACTACCATGGTACTGTTATTGGTTCGATTCAGGTGCGAAAGGTCCGGAGTTCGAGCCTTGCTTGAGCCGTTATGATTGTGCCCTTAGGCAAGAGGGCATTTGAATTCCACGTTGCCTCTTCTCTCTCCCTCGTGACGATGGATTCCATCAGGAATGAGGTCTCGAGAGTGATTATTATAAGTTGTAGGAACTTGTTTCACAATCGAGCTAAAATAAATTTGTATAATCACATAATATTAAAAATATATATTAAGCCAACTTAAATTTGTCAATGACACTCCAGACTCCAAATAAATATTATATACCTTCTTGCGGAAACATTGTCATAAAATACCTTCATGCATAAACATATATACCTCCTTGCATAAACTACCTCCTTGCATAAACATATATAACTCCTTGCATAAACATATATACCTCCATGCATAAACATATATACCTCCATGCATAAACATATATACCTCCATGCATAAACAGTAGACAAATGCAGACACTTTGCAGAACTCCCAGGATGCCAGCAAGTGACCAGTGTCAATTATATCCCTAATTGATTGTGTCAATAAATGCCCTCCTGAGTGGATTAGAATCTACTAGCATTGCTTGTGTTTACAGGGGTGCAAGTTGTACTGGCAGGTTTTAAGTTTCTCTTTAATTTCTCTGATATCTTCAAGCTGCTTTTATTGTGTATGTAGGGGAGTCTGGCACACATTTTGAATATGTATTGTTGGTCGCCAATTGCGACAAAAAACAAATATTGGCGCTAAATTTTGTGAATTGCCGAAAATATTTGGCGTAACCTTTTTTTTAAATTTTGTTTTTCTTAAAAAAATAATTGTGCACATGTTTTGTCGAATACATGGCTTCAAATATTTATTTGTGAACTATATGTCTCTTAGTTGGCTCCTGTGTTTTTCAATTAGCGACAAAAGTGGCGCAGACAAATATTCAGACAGAGGGAACCCTGTAATTTTTAGAGCCATTGGTTTTATGTATTACTATAATTTCTTTTGGTCTATCGTGTCTGTGCGAAGTGGATTTCACCTTTTGCTATATTTCTGTTCAAACAGTTTGTTTCTGCAACTTCGGGCTTTGCACCTGCATCAGCACCATTTTGGGCTATATCGCCAGCGGACAGTTTACCTACCTTTCCTTGGCAGGCACCAACTTCCAAAACAAAAGTTAAGAAACTGCCAACTTTTTCATATAAAATGAGACACAATCTGTGTCGGGGCTCGAACCCGTGACCATCGGTGATATATTATAGTGGTATACAAGTCGACAACCTTAACCACAGAGGCGGTTGTTCATATAGATGAAATAGCCAGGGGGAGATAATCAAATATAAGTGCTATATAGAATGGTGCCACGTCCTGCCCATAATCCTGAGCTCATTACTGCCCTTATTTCAAAATTATAAAAAAAGGTATTTTAGCATTATGTTGCATGTATAATGTCCCTGCACCCCCTCCGCCCTAAAAGTGCCCTCATTTCATCGGCACCCTGCCTTTTTCTAATCCTATCTGAATCACTGGTGTGTCCAAGAACATAGGAACAATCATAACAGTTCGAGCCCCGCTGGAGCCATTACGATTCTATTATAATATATACAATGTACAGAACAAAACAAATGAACTGTTACACACTTGTATAATTATGCATAGTATACACGATTTATGTTAATTGTTATGCACAAGAATGGTCAATAAATGTTGAAGCAAATGGGTTGGGCCACAAGTTTTAACAACATTAGTTACGGCCCTCCCCAAGTATTAACCCTTTCAACACCACAGACCTCTAAATAGGCTTATAAAAAGTGTAGATCCAGATGAGCCGGCTCGTGACGAGCCGTCTCATCAGGATCTGCACTTTTTGCAAGTAGTATTACTAATTTTAGACAAAAATTACCTATTTTGATAAATGAACTGGTCCAAATGTAATTTTCTTATTAATTTATTGGTCTGAAAATATCATGGACCAGTCCATGTCAGTTACTTGGTGTTGAATGGGTTAAGAAACTAGTTTCGCCAATCGAGCTAACATAGATTTGTATAAACTAAGAAGATGGTAAGAAGGTGGTGGGATGGTGATCATCATATCACATTTCATTCATTTATCATTGTCTTATCATTTCTAGGAAGGAGTTTATAACTCGCCATTGATGCTAACTCAGCTAATTACAGACATCGTGTGTGTATATACATGTGTCATACACGTGAAACTGATGCAAGTTTGTGACATAATAATATTTGTGATATATTTATATTATGTTTTTAATTTATCAATTATGGCTTTCATTTTTATAATGCTGAGAAACTAACAGTGGTTTCATGTTTGTTTGTTATACGTTTATTTATCGTCGCTACCAGTTGCCCATATGAGCGACGCCTCCTGAAGAGATTAGTCATTTTTGATTTTTGGAGGATAGTGCAATGATACAAAGAGAGACCCATTCCAGAGTCTCCTCTGGTTCTTTTATGTGCACGGTGTAAAGCACCGACACAAGACCTCGGTTTAACGTCCCATCTGAAAGACTGTTAATTTTATTATGGTCAGACGGGGGATCGAACCTGCGATCCCTGGATTACCTGTCCAGCGTGTTACCACTGAACTACAGGTCCATCTGTAACATCAAATAAATAATCCCTGACCCTCATCATATCACATTTGATTCATTTATCATTGTCTTATCATTTCTAGGAAGGAGTTTTATAACTCACCATTGATGCTAACTCATCTAATTACAGATCTAAACATACCCATACTACATAATTAAAAACTCACACTTTAAAATAGATATTACTAGATATTACATCAAGTAGCAGCTTGAATTCTCAGATTTTAAGATAGTCAGTGGAACTCAAGTCCTTAAAGTGTCCCATAAGTCAACAGTTGACTTCACTTGAATTAACTGATTCTATAATTATGTTGGAATAACCAGGGGAAGCTGCCCAGGAAGCATAGAAGTGGGTGGGGTATTATCTTAGCATGAAATTGATGTTACGCAACACGTTGAGCAATATTTGTCTGATTACATGATAAATCCTGCTACTACAGTCCCAAAAGTGTCCCCTAAACAATCACTTCCTGTTGATAAGCATCAGGCTGTCCACTAAATCTGATTACCCCCATGAACTACTTGCTACCACTTAATTGGCTTCACAGTGATCTACTAATTGAAGTGTTTATTGAGAGTATAGTAGCTGTTCATTTAAGCCATTGATAACTACTGCAAGAATATATTTATACCTTATTTCAAGCCTGTATTTGAGAGTCAGGGTTCCCCGCTGTCGGTCGCCAATGGCACCAATTGCGACCAATAACAAATATTGGCGCTAAATTATATGGCTATTAGTTGGCTCCAAGTTTCTTTAATTGGCTCCAGTATTTTTAAATTGGCGACAGAAGTGGTGCAGACAAACATTTAGACAGAGGGAACCCTGAGAGTAGAAGTAAAGTGTTTGAAAGGGTCAGTCATTTCTGACTTGTGAGACACCTCTTATGGACATCAGTACTTCCCGAATCCTATCCTTGAAAGCCAGGCACCTGGCTGATAGGCAATCATAAGTAACCATTATATTTAACTAGCTGGCGGTTTACCAACCGGCCATATCAGAACGAACCTCGAGGTTCAAACCTTCACCCTCCCACTCCGTAAGCGGATGCCTTAACCACTAGGCCACGGAGATGGTATGAGAGTATTAGCACTGTGAAAATATAGTCGAATATGTCATTGAATTGTGTTGTTGCAATTCATTTCTAATGAAATTTCATACATATTTCAATTACAAATAAGAAAAACACATTAATGAATTGTTGTCTGCCACAATTATTTCAACTATTTATAGCCTTAAATTTATATTATGCAGGATGCATAATATTATAGTTAACCCTTAAAATGCTGAATAAATTGGAAGAAATGTGCAAACAACACAGATCCAGATCGATCAGCCGTGGCGTAAAAGACACTTTTGTCATCATTAGCAGATCAGGGTTAAAGACCTTCAAAATATTGGCCAAGAAATACTGCACAAAACAAAGTTAGTGAATATTGTGAAGGAGCTAAGTGTTCATTAGGAACTTTCCTTGTGTTAATGTCATCCAGCTGGTCATATTCAAATACATTGATTATCATTAATTGATTGTCACACAAATTACAGACCACATAAATGCTGTTATTCCCAGGCATAATTTAGTCATCTATTTGGCATGCCAAGTTATGATAAATTTAGCTTCTAATATTGAGTTTTTCTAGATGTTTGTTACGGAATTTTGGTTCTATGTACAACGCCTGATGTTTGAGCTTATTTGCTCTTGCCACCTGCGAGGCATGCAGGGGAGGCAAACAAACACTTTGCAGGTGCCAGCCAAACTGTGCCGTAAAAAGTCGGGTTTCACACCTGAAGTGCAAAAGAATTGTATGTCTGTATGTATCGGTGTTCATTCTAGGTCAGAATTTTTGGGAGAAGTGAGAAAGCGTGCGATCCTGTCCTTAAATGGTGTTAAATTTCAACACAATATGGTTAAAATGCACAGTATGACCATTAAATACAACATTTGAATAGGAGTGCTTTATAATGGGCCAGTGTATCTTATTGGCCAAAAATGTGTATGAAAATTGCAAAAACATTAATAATTAAAACATTTTTATATGGAGAAGTGGGCCCCTCTAAAATGATCCCTATATATTGTGCCACACTGTGCCTTAAAAAGACTGATCTGGAGTCGAGTGGTAACACGCTGGACTGGTAATCCAGGGATCGCAGGTTCGATCCCCCGTCTGACCCTAATAAAATTAACAGTCTTTCAGATGGGACGTTAAACTGAGGTCTTGTGTCAGTGCTTTACACCGTACACGTAAAAGAACCAGAGGAGACTCTGGAATGGGTCTCTGTCTGTATCATTGCACTATCCTCCAAAAATCTAAAATAACTAATCTCTTCAGGAGTAGCCACTCATATTGGCAACCGGTAGCGCCGATAAATAAACATAAAACACACACTTAAAAAGTCAGGTTTCACACCTAATTTATTAAACTTCGAATTGACAAAATAACATCTAGCAGAATCACAAAGCTGCAGTATAAAACTAGTATCCAAGTGTTAACTTTAGTTAGACCATCATACAAAATATTCATAATGAGACTAAATTTACAAATATTAATTTCACAAAAACGAGTTCATTTCTTAACCCTCACAAAACTAGTTCATTTCTTAACCCTCACAAAAACGAGTTCATTTCTTAACCCTCACAAAAACTAGTTCATTTCTTAACCCTCACAAAAACTAGTTCATTTCTTAACCCTCACAAAAACTAGTTCATTTCTTAACCCTCACAAAACTAGTTCATTTCTTAACCTTCACAAAAACTAGTTCATTTCTTAACCCTCACAAAACTAGTTCATTTCTTAACCCTCACAAAAACTAGTTCATTTCTTAACCCTTTCAACACCACATACCTCTAAATAGGCTTTACAAAAGGTGTAGATCCAGATGAGCCGGCTCATGACAAGCCGTCTCATCAGGATCTGCACTTTTTGCCAGTAATAATTATTACTATTTTTAGATAAAATTACCCATTTTGATAAATGAACTTGTCCAAAGGTAATTTTCTTATTAATTTATTGGTCTCAAAATATCATGCACCAGTCCATGTCAGTTACTTGGAGTTGAAATAGTTAACAGAAATTCCCCTGAAATTCATTTTAAAAAATTACAGTAACAAATGACCTCGATGCTGCTGAATCCATGATGGTTAGTTAACTTCAACAGACACCAAGAAATATTCATTAATAATGAAATGGGGCTGACTAAGCTATAATCATATCGATACTATATAATTAATTACCTGCTGCAGATAATCAATCTCAACAGCATGGAAAACATATGATTTTCACAGGGCACCCGTATAATAATTTTGCTGTTATATTTAATATAATTGAAAAATAACAATTAATTAAACAGTTCATAACTCTGTATTTGAAAAAAAAAATTGACAGATTTAATTGAAAAAATAATCCTGTTCCTATTACTAGAATCAGATTCAATTATTAGCATTTTCCATGAGAATTTCGCTCATTATTCCAATATTTAGGGGCTTGGCAGATAGTGGAACCCTAGATTAGGAGGCAGTATTTGTACTACAGGTATAATCAAGTCTCTATTATCTTCATAATTAAGATATCAGCGCAGTTATTTATGGCATATTTTACGCCAAATTTATGCATGTATAAATCATGCGGCAGATTGAGATGAGTTATCAGACAAACACTACAAACAATGTGGAACATGGAATGGTTGAAGGATTGATGAAGATTCCTCCTGACAGTATCCAGCAGATCTCTCATCTCTCTTGTTCAAATTTATGGAGACATGTGTTCATGCAAATTGATTGTGTCAATTCTTAAATATTGTCCCCCCACCCCACCGGGAGTTAAAAAGACTGGTCATCTTTAAGTTCTAAATATATCAAATTGACTTCATATGATAATTCTAAATAATGTCATACTAGTAATTATGGTTGACTTTTATGAAAACTTGATTGCTTTGAAAGTTTTTTCCGGGGGGGGGGGGGGGGAGTATAAGGGGGTTGTAAAGGAATATGGACAATGTATTGTAATAAATATATTCATGCTTGCTTGCTTGCATAAGTGTGTGTATTGAGAAAAAAACTGATGCAAGGCTAGGAATTGTCATGGGTAGGGATCAGGGATCGCAGGTTCGAACCCCCGTCTGACCCTAATAAAATTAACCGTCTTTCAGATGGGACGTTAATCCGAGGTCTCGTGTCGGTGCTTTACACTGTGCACGTAAAAGAACCAGAGGAGACTCTGGAATGGGTCTCTGTCTGTATCATTGCACTATCCTCCAAAACTCTAAAATTACTAATCTTATCAGGCGGCGTCTTTCATATGGGCAACCGGTAGCGACGATAAATAAACGTAAAACACACACTCATGGGTAGAGTCCCCCAGTACATGATGCAGTCTATTTATGTTACCTAGATAGAAGGCATGCTTGGGTGGGTGAGATGAGTCAACTGAGGACACGCTGTAACTTCCCTGTTACATATATAAGAGTCCTCAGTGGAAGTCGTGATAGCGTAGTGGTAGCACGTTCGCTTCTTGTGTGAAAGGCCCGGAATTTAAGCCCTGCTAGAGCCATTACGATTGTGCCCTTAGGCAAGTCACTAAAATTCTACATTGCCTCTTCTCTCTCCTTCGTTGCGGTGGGATTCCATCAGGAATGAGGTCTCAAGAGTGATTAATATAAGTTGGAAGAACTTGTTTCACAATCGAGCAATAATAAATTTGTATAACCTAAGAATCCTCAAGGCAGCTTCTCTGTTACCCATATAGAGATGGCAGGCCTGGCAGCATAGGTAAAATCCACCAGCGAACCCTAATCTAGCCGCTTCTTCACCATTTCCCACACTCCTTGTTTAGGAGCAAGAGTTTATAGAGATAATTACATAAAATTATATTTGCTATATTATGTTAAATTGCCTTAGAGAGAATCATTGACTATAGAACTTTCAACTGCGCTCTATTTCAAAGAGCTACAATATAATTATACAATGGACTGTTCATTTCCGAATCTTTAAGTCCTGTCATCATTTAGTATATAAAACGTTTATGAACATTCACAGATTAAGACTATAGGCTTGTTTCGTGAAAGATGTTTGGTTTCAAATTGGTCTTTAAAGTAAAAGAGAATGCTTTTGAATTGGTTGTCTAAATCTACTTTAAGAGCAATATTCGAATTTGGTGGGAATGTTTAGTTTAATTTATACAAATTTGCATTAGATTTAAACGCTCTTGAGACATCATTTCTGATAGAATCCAGGAAGAGAGAATTAGGGCAATGCATGCAGGCTTAAGTGCCGTGTCTAGGACCGGCAGTCGCCCACCTCTGTGGTTTCTGGTAAGGATCAAACTCACAACATTGTATCAGTATGGCAGCTTGGCAAAGTAAAGTAGCGTTCTGTGACACCAGATCTGTAAAATATGTGATGATGATGAAGAGGAGGTGAAGAAGAATCTTTTAAGTTCACCAAATACAAACACAATACATTACATTTGTTTTAAATCATAGCTAACCCTTGATCAAACATAGTATAACATTCTAACATGAATCAGCATTTCGTCTGTGTACACATAATAAGAAATGTTCCGTGTTTAAATCTGCAGTAAATTGAAATCTACAATAAAGTGTGTGTTTAAATCTGCAGTAAATTGAAATCTACAATAAAGTGTGTGTTTAAATCTGCAGTAAATTGAAATCTACAATAAAGTGTGTGTTTAAATCTGCAGTAAATTGAAATCTACAATAAAGTGTGTGTTTAAATCTGCAGTAAATTGAAATCTACAATAAAGTGTGTGTTTAAATCTGCAGTAAATTGAAATCTACAATAAAGTGTGTGTTTAAATCTGCAGTAAATTGAAATCTACAATAAAGTGTGTGTTTAAATCTGCAGTAAATTGAAATCTACAATAAAGTGTGTGTTTAAATCTGCAGTAAATTGAAATCTACAATAAAGTGTGTGTTTAAATCTGCAGTAAATTGAAATCTACAATAAAGTGTGTGTTTAAATCTGCAGTAAATTGAAATCTACAATAAAGTGTGTGTTTAAATCTGCAGTAAATTGAAATCTACAATAAAGTGTGTGTTTTAAATCTGCAGTAAATTGAAATCTACAATAAAGCGTGTGTTTAAATCTGCAATAAATAGAAATCTACAATAAAGCGTGTGTTTAAATCTGCAGTAAATTGAAATCTACAATAAAGCATGTGTTTAAATATGCAGTAAATTGAAATCTACAATAAAGCGTGTGTTTAAATCTGCAGTAAATTGAAATCTACATTAAAGCGTGTGTTTAAATCTGCAATAAATAGAAATCTACAATAAAGCGTGTGTTTAAATCTGCAGTAAATTGACATCTACAATAAAGCGTGTGTTTAAATCTGCAGTAAATTGAAATCTACAATAAAGTGTGTGTTTAAATCTGCAGTAAATTGAAATCTACAATAAAGTGTGTGTTTAAATCTGCAGTAAATTGAAATCTACAATAAAGCATGTGTTTAAATATGCAGTAAATTGAAATCTACAATAAAGCGTGTGTTTAAATCTGCAGTAAATTGAAATCTACATTAAAGCGTGTGTTTAAATCTGCAATAAATAGAAATCTACAATAAAGCGTGTGTTTAAATCTGCAGTAAATTGACATCTACAATAAAGCGTGTGTTTAAATCTGCAGTAAATTGAAATCTACAATAAAGTGTGTGTTTAAATCTGCAGTAAATTGAAATCTACAATAAAGTGTGTGTTTAAATCTGCAGTAAATTGAAATCTACAATAAAGCATGTGTTTAAATATGCAGTAAATTGAAATCTACAATAAAGCGTGTGTTTAAATCTGCAGTAAATTGAAATCTACATTAAAGCGTGTGTTTAAATCTGCAATAAATAGAAATCTACAATAAAGCGTGTGTTTAAATCTGCAGTAAATTGAAATCTACAATAAAGCGTGTGTTTAAATCTGCAATAAATTGAAATCAACAATAAAGCGTTGTTTAGCGCATTATGTCAAACGTGACATCGTTTGACTAGCATTTTTGTAGTTTTGTGACATCTTAATTTTATGCATTCTGAAAAATATCACCAGCTATTTCTAAGCTTTTTAGATATTTTGGTCATGTTAGAATCAAAATAATATTTTGTGTTTGCGTTATTTAAAGTCAAATAAACAGAGAGTATCGTTCTGAGCGCCGGAATTTACCACGTAGCCGTTGCTAATTCATATTATCATTATTTCTTAAGTATAATGTATTTAGGCAGTGGTCTTAACCCTTTCCCTCATAGAAGCACCTCTTGATGCCATTACCAATATCACATCACATACATTGACAATGTAGTAGACAAACCAATGTTCATAATAAAGGCCAGAATCTCATGTAGTCGCAGTAATAAAAAAGGCGTAAAAAAAGGCGTTCGACAAGTCACTGGTCAGACCCACTGTAGAATACACCTGCTCAGTATGGGATCCCTACGAAGCATCAACACGATTCGTCAAACACTGCTACCAGAGCAGATTCAGTGTCACCGTGATGCTCCAAGACTTACAGTGGACATCACTCCAGGACAGAAGAAAAACATCACGCCTCGTTCTACTATTCAAAATAGTCAACGACCAACAAGAAGGACCACATATTACCCTCTCCGCACCGCTCGCGTCACACAGCAGAGCATGCCATCCAAATTCCACGCTGTTCTACTAGCTACCGCCAACATTCATTCTTTCCAAGAATCATCAAGGAGTGGAGCAGTCTTCATCCAGACACTGTATCAGTTGGCACAGTTGAAGCCTTCAAGGCTCAATTAGCCACC
This sequence comes from Archivesica marissinica, assembly GCA_014843695.1. Classification (NCBI taxonomy): domain Eukaryota; kingdom Metazoa; phylum Mollusca; class Bivalvia; order Venerida; family Vesicomyidae; genus Archivesica; species Archivesica marissinica. Next base: position 35,855,105 of record CM026400.1, on the reverse strand, counting down.
ATCTTTATCTAATCTCCTAGCAGTCTTTTATTTTTAACTCTCCACTGTACATACTATCACTTTTATTTCAATTCTTTCTCTATGCTCACCCACCTGTGTTTGTTGAATTTGGCCAGTAACTGGTAGAAGTAGAAGTAATGGGATAGATATGGCGACTGACTACTTATCCACTGCATGATAGCTAAATGGCTTCTTTTTCTTTTCTTTTTTACGTTTATTTATCTTCGCTACCGGTTGCCCATATGAGCGACACCTCCTGAAGATATTAGTCATTTTAGATTTTGGAGGATAGTGCAATGATACAGAGAGAGACCCATTCCAGAATCTCCTCTGGTTATTTTACGTGCACAGTGTAAAGCACCGACACGAGACCTCGGTTTAACTCCCCATCTGAAAGACTGTTAATTTTATTAGGGTCAGACGGGGGATCGAACCTGCGATTCCTGGATTACCAGTCCAGCGTGTTACCGCTGGGCTATAGATACGGTCGTTTGTATGGTGATATAAATATTAACCTAAATCTCTATGAAGGAAAGCTAAAACATCGATTAATTATTTATAATGATAATATGTAGAATAAGGAGACCCTATCATTGTGGTGTTCATTCAAGAATTTTGAACTTAATATACATTTATGGATAACATGAATTACTGATTTAAACTTTATTTATTTTACAACGATTGCGAATCAAGTTTTAGCTACTTATATTAATCACTCTCGTTGGCACGGATGAAAGCATACATGTGGTCATTTGTGTGGGAGGAAACCGGAATACCCGGAGAAAACCCACCTGTCCGATCTGACGACCACCCTACCATCTTACATACTTCCCGGTCCGAGGATCGAATTGACATGTATGGATAACATGAACAAATGAATGAAAAAAGGAAATAAGACAATGTCACAATAAATTCATGTAGCATGTAGCCATTTTCGCTGACTGTTACTAGATAAAAGCACGTCGAAAATTTATTGCACCAATTAATAATTTTCAGTTATCAATGCTCCTGCTCTGGGCCATGTCTGGGCTGTCTGATTAAACTCCTCTGAGCCAGCCCTGGAATGGCCAAGCTAGTTAATTAAGTGTGATTTATGGGTTATGTTACTTGGACAGAACTGGAGATAAAAGGGGACATGGTACTAATTGCTTCATTTATCAAATTCTGCTTCCTGTTGTTTGTGGAGGTCCAGGAGGCATTGCATGCACATGATAACTGCCTGTAACTCCCCTGCTGTACCCTGGACTTATCTAAAATTAACCCTTTCCCTCCTTAACCCATTCAACAATAAGTAACTTACATGTACTGGTGTGTGATATTTTTGGACCAATAAATTAATCCTGGTTTCATATTAGCATTACACAACAATTGATGAATTTCTTGATTTCGGATGTTAATTTGATGTATTCCTTCTTTGCATGAAAACTGTTGATTCAGGGCTCATGGGGTCATTTGGGGCCACTTTAGGCAGTACAGTAGTGTCATTAAACCTTTCTATGTTCACACTTTAAATCAATTCATGACCCCTATTTAGCACCCTTGTTTCATTGTCCATGTCCCCATAAACATCTTGCAGGGATCTATTAGGGTTTGACTTTATGATCCCTGAAAACCCCTACCTGGTTATTATGTTAAGATCCCTCTTTTGTTCCAAACAATTGATCAAATGCTATATTTACCTGTGAATTAACACTTAAACATGAACATTTTTCAACAATTGATTTCTGTTTCCAATTTTTCAAATCCATTGACTTTTGGGTAATAAATTTTATTTGGGTTGATTAGTGTTGGCCTGAACTGGGGGTCATGTGTTGCTGAGGTCAAAGGGTATCAGAAATGTTGTTAATCAAAGGTCATGGTCAAAGTAACCAGAGTTATAAGGCTTGAGAAACAGATTTGTTGTGGGGTTTAATAGCTGTTTGGCACATTAATGGTCGTTTAAGCAGACCACCTTGAGGCGACCATATTCTCCTGCATTATTTAGCACCATCCTGAATGTTTGCTCATATCCATTAAAAACACCGAATTATGCAAAAACACTGTGGTATAATGACTGTTGCTGTTAAACTGGCAGAAATATGTACTTAGCAAATTGTTGAGAACTGTTGATGTGAACTTTGGAGATGTAATGGTACTGGTTTGTCAGATGACATTCAACATTCTCTTGCATAATATTACGTTTAATAGAACACACTATATGGTATGTGATACAACCAATCAACATTCCTGTGAAATCAGATACATGATTGTTTTGTTTAATCTGGGGAGCCTAAAGTTGAACAATTTAGGTCATACGGGGACTCTCCAGGTATCATTGGTGGATGAAATACCCCTGGTGCCCTTCCGAACAGTAGTTCAGCCACGGACAGAAACCCAGGTAGAGACACCGACCTTCTGATGGCTTGATAGAATTCGACACCCTTTGTGGGATTTGAACCTACTGCTGATTTGATGTGAGTGAGTGATATCTGATACGACCAAAGACAAATTACAATCAGAACACTTAGCTATCAGTCATGTGACAAACCAATTAATGTTGACATATACACAATTAACACAAATTGGTTTATTGCTGTCAGTTCCAAGGTAAGGACTTTTATTCCGTTATAGAAGTTTCAAATTAACATTTTGCCTTGTGACATTTACAAAAAATACATCTTTGCCTTCCATTTATTCAGTTGCGCATTCCAGCCATTCATAGTAAAGATGATTTACATAGACACTGTGGTGCCTTTTCCGTCAAGATAATTCCGTTCATACTTCTATGATACCGCCATCTGCATCACCGTTCTCCATTTCTCCATCACCCATCTGTGATATAATACTGCCTTCTGCATCACCATTCTCCATTTCTGCATCATCCATCTGTGATATAATACTGCCTTCTGCATCACCATTCTCCATTTCTGCTTCATCCATCTGTGATATAATACTGCCTTCTGCATCACCATTCTCCATTTCAGCATCACCCATCTGTGATATAATACTGCCTTCTGCATCACCATTCTCCATTTCTGCTTCATCCATCTGTGATATAATACTGCCTTCTGCAGCACCATTCTCCATTTCAGCAGCACCCATCTGTGATATAATACTGCCTTCTGCAGCACCATTCTCCATTTCAGCAGCACCCATCTGTGATATAATACTGCCTTCTGCAGCACCATTCTCCATTTCAGCAGCACCCATCTGTGATATAATACTGCCTTCTGCAGCACCATTCTCCATTTCAGCAGCACCCATCTGTGATATAATACTGCCTTCTGCAGCACCATTCTCCATTTCAGCAGCACCCATCTGTGATATAATACTGCCTTCTGCAGCACCATTCTCCATTTCAGCAGCACCCATCTGTGATATAATACTGCCTTCTGCAGCACCATTCTCCATTTCAGCAGCACCCATCTGTGATATAATACTGCCTTCTGCAGCACCATTCTCCATTTCAGCAGCACCCATCTGTGATATAATACTGCCTTCTGCAGCACCATTCTCCATTTCAGCAGCACCCATCTGTGATATAACACTGCCTTCTGCATAGCAGTAAAGGTGGTTTGCTGTAACAGTTTGCATAGCAGTAAAGGTAGTTTGCTGTAACAGTTTGCATAGCAGTAAAGGTGGTTTGCTGTAACAGTTTGCATAGCAGTAAAGGTAGTTTGCTGTAACAGTTTGCATAGCAGTAAAGGTGGTTTGCTGTAACAGTTTACATAGCTAGGTACCACTTTACATGAAGACAAAAAATAAGTATTTAGTTTCCTCCTTTTGTATTTGTTCAGTTTTGATCTTGGACTTACAAAGAGGTGGGAGGTGGTTGGTATAAATAGCTAAATACTGGTCCATTTCATCTGTCAAGATTGATTTATTCCGTTTCTATTTCACACTGGGTGAGTTTTCAATTTGGCCTCATGTGAAATTTTGACATGGCCTAAGTTGAAGTTGAGAATCAATTGGCATGAAAGATAGATGATCCCTATAATGTTTGTTTTGTCCATTTTAATTCGTTTTTGGATGAGGGTCACTTACAGAACTAGACAAACATGTAATATGTCCAGATAGCCACATATAAAATTAATTGTAATAGTTTTTGTTCTGTGAAATAATGTCCCGACAGCATCTGCTGATGTAATTAAAGAAACTGAAATACTTTAAACGTCACATTTGCAAAATATAATGCAATGAAGTAGCCCAAAGTTTTTACTGCACATATTTTATGAGCAAATGTGGAATAAAACTGACATGACCATACAGCTTGATGATGGACAGATTGGATCAAGAATTGTGTTCAAGTTAAATTCCAGTAAAACTCAAAACACCATAAAACTTGTTGAGATTTGATTTGCATGTGAAGTCATGCAGTGACATCTGGTAGCCATAGTGATGATTTGGATGCATGAAGACAGGCAAACAGAGATTCTCTATTCTGTATGGTGTCCTATATCATGACCTGTAAGACCATCCATTCACCAAATTCATATCACCCACAAACACTACAACCCCATGTGGTTCTAGCTCATCCAGGTAATTCAGTTAAGCTGGCCGGCCATTCACCATATTCAATACTTCCATTCCACCAATAACCATGATGGTCACAGGTTCGAGCTCCGCTGTAATTTATGATGCTTATATGCGCTTTGTGTTAGTATGATTAGCATTAAATACAGGCCACTTGGGTAATGCTAGGTTTCTTTTAAGAGAGGAATGGCAGGGTGCAGTGCCCTGCCCTTTTTGGTCCAGCCCTTTTGCTCATTAACAAGTACATTTAATATGTGATGGCAACAACACCTTGTGATAAGTCATTTTGAACAAGAATATGACTCTTAAGAACAAAAACATCAACAATTTGCTCAATAGACGATTTGGAAGTGTTAAGTCGTGATAGCAAGTTCGCTTCAAGTCCGAAAGGTCCGGAGTTCGAGCCATGCTGGAGCTGTTACGATTGTGCCCTTAGGCAAGGCATTTCAAAATTCCAATTTGCCCCTTCTTTCTCCTTCGTGGCGATGGTTTCCATCAGGAATGATGTCTCGAGAGTGATTAATATAAGTTGAAAGAACTTGTTTCGCAATCAAGCTAAAATAAATTTGTATAAACTAGTAACTACCTAATATCTCTCATTGCATTCAAAACGGTGGCAAAATTCACAATTGCAGAGCTGTGTGCTATGCCTACCTAAAACGCGAGGAAAAGACACTTCAGTATTTCACCCAAATCAAACTGGTGTGATCCATGTATTATGATGATGATGCTACTGGCGTTAGATATACCAGGGGCTTCTTTAAACTCTCAAATTACGCTATCAAAATAATGTAAACATTTTTAGAGCTATGATGAAATTTCACAACTTTCAAATTCAGTATTAATTTAGATGTAGATTTATTATGTAAAATAGCGAGTGAAATTATTTAACTTCATTATTTTTATTTATAGTTTGACTCGTGATTGTAAAATAGAACATTTCAAATTACACTGTCAAATAATATCAAAACATTTTTAGAAGTCTTGATTAATTTTCACATATTTCAAAGTCAATGTAGTACTCCTATATAATTTATTCACATGTATCTACAATGTAAATAAATTAAAACAGTTTAACTTAAGTGTACATATATATTTATATTTTGACTCTGAATGGTCCCCCCTATATTTATATTTTGACTGTGAATGGTCCCCCTATCATGGCAATAAAAGTAACGTAAAAACTTGTGATGTAAATTTTTCACAACTTTCATTTCAAAATCAGTTTTATATCTGATGTGTAAATGTATTATGTAGAATAACAAATAAAATTATTTAGCTGTTTTAGATATATATTTAAATTTTCAGTTCAAATAAAAGTGAAGTACTGAAATTACACGTCAAACATAAAAAATAATCAATTTTTTTTAGAGATCTGATTAATTTTCACGGCTTTCGAAATCGGTCTTTAATTCAGTTTGTAGTGGGAGATGGGAAGATTATAGGGGGGAAGGAGGCCAAACATTTTAACTATCTGCTATCGCTAAATAAAACTGGATTCTTGGGAATGATCATGCCAAAAGGCTCGCTTAAAGGCCTGCAGGTTGACCTATATTTGACCTTAAACACACGAGGAATAGCGGTACAAATCTGACGGTCGACGCACTAAACACACGAGGAATAGCGGTACAAATCTGACGGTCGACGCACATCGTATTTGCCACATGCAAGGCCCTGCATGGTATACATCTAATACATGAGCACCACTTATATCTATTATGACCCACGTACATATCAGAGGTTATAAATTGCTGAAATTGAAGTTCTGTATTTTTATAGTACTTACAACTGGTATAAACAATTCAACTCCACTTATGGCCCAAATAAGGCTGGTTGCGCGGGTTAGGCAGCCAGTTCCTGCATTGCTGTACCACACATTCAGGCATCAGTTCCCTCTTATGCCAAGTACAGTCTCCTCTTCTAGCCGCTACTTTTCTCTCTATATATCTGACATCTTTCCATGCGCCACAATTATATAGCATTGCCCAAAACCTCCTGTATAGAAGCTTTCTCTCATGTGAATTTAGATTATGCGGTGGACGATTATTAGCAGGCCACCAAAGTTGTTTGTTCTGTTCATTTATTATGCAAGGGGAACACAAGCACAGTGGACACTCAGCAACACCTTCAGCATGCTGAGGCATAGGGGGAGGTACGTAAGCAGCCTCTGCAACGGGCATGGCGGTGGCTGTTTCTTCTATTTCCATCTCTACGTCCCAGTTCTTATTTTGCAAGAAAGTCAGCAATTCTTTTCTCTGCTCATCAGTTACATACATTGTTATTTTACTCAATGGCATCTTGTAGAAATCGGCAGAATATGTGTAATACTCGTATGTTCAAGAGATTATAATTATAATATTATACATGTACTCATAGCATTCACTGTGATTATTATGTAGCATCAATATCGGTAAACACACACTGACACAGAGAAATATTTAAAATATAACAGAAAACTTGCGAATAATACTGTAGATATATAATTAAATGAAGTATGAAGGTTACCATATAACGAACACATATAGTTTATTCATATAAATACATACATATTATATACATACATATTTGATTAGGTCAACACATGAACTGAATTTTGAATTAGATTGCACAGATCACAACCATAGCGCACATTATACATGCATACAAATTATCAGTCTCAGTGATTACGCTACGGCTGATGAGGCACCTACATAACATGTAATCTATGTCCCTGGGCTGATCTGGATTATGTAGTTTGAATACTCATAACTATCAATTTTCTTTACAATCAATAATATACGTTTACTTAAATTGTCAGGGCCTCATTTTGACTAATTCTCAGCTCACAGAGTGATCGTGCATATTAACCATAAGAAAATACCTACATACGCCAAATTATACTGAATGTACTGCTACATTGTTGATACAAGCCACTAATCACATGGAACAGGTAGTAAAGTATAAATCTTTACAATTGGACGGGGTCAAACTGCAGGCCTTTAATAGAAAAATTCCAAATCTCGTTTCCCTAAAATATTGTATGAAATCACCACACAGTAAAAGTTTAAACTTTATTTATTTTACAACGATTGCGAAGCAAGTTCTTACAACTTTTGGGAGGAAACCGGAGTACGCGGAGAAAACCCACCTGTCCGATCTGGCGACCACCACTAAGATCCTATATATCTCCTAAATGTTTTACATAATTATGCAATAAAATATGGTAGGTTCAGAAGCCCATGGGAGCATGGACATATTGATCCTTAAATTAAGCAGGAAATCAACAGAACATATGTGTGTAAGTACTTAATTAGTACCTTGCTGGTCGTTCCAAGAATCACCTTTCAACTATTTCAACATATTCCTGTTTAGGGGACCCTTAATCAGGGCAAAGTGGGTAATTATTAATTAAACGGTGATCATAGGAGATAAGTTAATTTATTTAGAATCTGTAAGCTTTGGAATATGTTGTAGTTTCTCATTATCCAAATTTTCGGTTTAAAAAGCCTTCTTCACGACTTTCGAAATCGGTCTTTAATTCAGTTTTTAGTGGGAGGTGGGAAGATTGTAGGGGGGAAGAAGGCAAACATTTTAACTATCTGCTATCGCTAAATAAAACTGAATTCTTGGGAATGATCATGCCAAACGGCTCGCTTAATAGAAAAATTTCAAAACTCGTTTCCCTAAAATATTGTATGAAATCACCACACCAGTAAAAGTTTAAACTTTATTTATTTTACAACGATTGCGAAGCAAGTTCTAACAACTTATATTTATCTCTCTCATTGACATGGATGATAGCGTAAATGTGGTCATTCAAGTGGGAGGAAACCGGAGTATTCGGAGAAAACCCACCTGTCCGATCTGGTGACCACCACTAAGATCCTATATATCTCCTAAATGTTTTACATAATTATGCAATAAAATATGGTAGGTTCAGAAGCCCATGGGAGCATGGACATATTGATCCTTAAATTAAGCAGGAAATCAACAGAACATATGTGTGTAAGTACTTAATTAGTACCTTGCTGGTCGTTCCAAGAATCACCTTTCAACTATTTCAACATATTCCTGTTTAGGGGACCCTTAATCAGGGCAAAGTGGGTAATTATTAATTAAACGGTGATCATAGGAGATAAGTTAATTTAATTAGAATCCGTCAGCTTTGGAATATGTTGTAGTTTCTCATTATCCAAATTTTAGGCTTAAAAAGCCTTCTTCAGGTTCGATAATCCAAGGATCGCAGGTTCGATCCCCCATCTGACCCTAATAAAATTAACAGTCTTTCAGATGGGAATTTAAACCGAGGTCTTGTGTCGGTGCTTTACACCGTGCACGTAATAGAACCAGAGGAGACTCTGGAATGGGTCTCTGTCTGTATAATTGCACTATCCTCTAAAAATCTAAAATGACTAATCTCTTCAGGAGGAGTCGCTAATATGGGCAACTGATAGTGACGATAAATAAACGTAAAACACACAGTTTTAAACAGAAATCCAGCTAGTTCATTTTCTTACAGCTTGTTTTGAATAAGCTGAATTAGCGGTATTATTGCCATTATTGCTGTAGCGGTGCGAGACAGTGAAGCCTGGTTTATGCCGACGGTTGTTGTCATAGTGTCGTTGGTCCTGTATTGCTAAGCGACTGTCTGTAACAATGTGGCATTCTGAAACCTGGCCTAGCTATGCCGGTATAATTGTAGTACAAGAAACTGAACTCTGGAGTACACCCAAACAAGATGTAAAGGAAATCCTGAGCACTTTTCCATATTTGAATATTGTTTCCGGACTGGTTCATCTATACTTAACTCTGCATTCTGGGTAAAATAAAGACTATAAATAGATCAAATAATTGTAGCAGGCGATAAATCATTGATGTGTTTTTCTTATTTGTAGCTAGCTGAAAACTCTGTGAAAATATGTCATTGAATTTCATTATAAGGACACAATTATAATAAAATTCCACGACATGTTTGACTGTTATTTTCACCGCTTAAAGGCCTGCAGGTTGACCTATATTTGACCTTAAACACACGAGGAATAGCGGTACAAATCTGACGGTCGACGCACTAAACACACGAGGAATAGCGGTACAAATCTGACGGTCGACGCACATCGTATTTGCCACATGCGAGGCCCTGCATGGTATACATCTAATACATGAGCACCACTTATATCTATTATGACCCACGTACATATCAGAGGTTATAAATTGCTGAAATTGAAGTTCTGTATTTTTATAGTACTTACAACTGGTATAAACAATTCAACTCCACTTATGGCCCAAATAAGGCTGGTTGCGCGGGTTAGGCAGCCAGTTCCTGCATTGCTGTACCACACATTCAGGCATCAGTTCCCTCTTATGCCAAGTACAGTCTCCTCTTCTAGCCGCTACTTTTCTCTCTATATATCTGACATCTTTCCATGCGCCACAATTATATAGCATTGCCCAAAACCTCCTGTATAGAAGCTTTCTCTCATGTGAATTTAGATTATGCGGTGGACGATTATTAGCAGGCCACCAAAGTTGTTTGTTCTGTTCATTTATTATGCAAGGGGAACACAAGCACAGTGGACACTCAGCAACACCTTCAGCATGCTGAGGCATAGGGGGAGGTACGTAAGCAGCCTCTGCAACGGGCATGGCGGTGGCTGTTTCTTCTATTTCCATCTCTACATCCCAGTTCTTATTTTGCAAGAAAGTCAGCAATTCTTTTCTCTGCTCATCAGTTACATACATTGTTATTTTACTCAATGGCATCTTGTAGAAATCGGCAGAATATGTGTAATACTCGTATGTTCAAGAGATTATAATTATAATATTATACATGTACTCATAGCATTCACTGTGATTATTATGTAGCATCAATATCGGTAAACACACACTGACACAGAGAAATATTTAAAATATAACAGAAAACTTGCGAATAATACTGTAGATATATAATTAAATGAAGTATGAAGGTTACCATATAACGAACACATATAGTTTATTCATATAAATACATACATATTATATACATGCATACAAATGATCAGTCTCAGTGATTACGCTACGGCTGATGAGGCACCTACATAACATGTAATCTATGTCCCTGGGCTGATCTGGATTATGTAGTTTGAATACTCATAACTATCAATTTTCTTTACAATCAATAATATACGTTTACTTAAATTGTCAGGGCCTCATTTTGACTAATTCTCAGCTCACAGAGTGATCGTGCATATTAACCATTAGAAAATACCTACATACGCCAAATTATACTGAATGTACTGCTACATTGTTGATACAAGCCACTAATCACATGGAACAGGTAGTAAAGTATAAATCTTTACAATTGGATGGGGTCAAACTGCAGGCCTTTAAGTATGCACAAAGTTAAAAGTTATGACAGAACAAATGAACACTTGCTCAGCTGATAGTGCTATCAAAGAGTTTGACAAAATTTATTTTAGCTCGATTGCGAACAAGTTCTTGCAACTTATATTAATCACTCTCGAGACCTCATTCCTGATGGATTCCATCGCCACACGGGAGAGAGAAGAGGCAATGTAAAATTTAAATGCCTTGCCAAAGGGCACAATCGCAACAGCTCCAGCGGGGCTCGAACTACGGGTGTTGCGCACCTGAAGCGAACACGCTATCACGACTATCAAAGAGGATTACAGATGAAACATGAACTTATTCAGAAGTTGTTATCAAAGATATATTAAGGAGAAATATAAACTTGATCATGAATTGCTATCAAGGAGATTACAGATAACATGAACACTTTGTCAGGAATTGCTACCAAAGAGATTGTCAAGAAAATACTGGACTTGATCAAAGGGGTTTACTGAATAACAAAACAAAAAAGAACTCTTAAAGACTAATACACCAATCACACACTTGAAGAAGTTACTAACAAAATGTTTGTTGCTACTGGTATTTTGACCATCAGGGCACCTGTTTGATTCCCTAATTGAAACCAGCAGGGTACTAAAGGGAGCTGTTGAGATGGTGATGGTGGTAAGAATGGACCATCATAATGACATTGACACCCCTACTTCCTGTACCCACAATGCCTTAATTCACTCATTTTATAACTTCTTTATGTCATGATTGATATCCAATCATCTTGAAGTGCTTCTGTTATGTCACTAATTGATTCAGAATTGAGAAACCAATACTGATTCTAGAGAATTTATAGTGTCTTGTTGAATAGTTTCATTTTTACTAGATTTGAATAAGTTCTTGTGCACATCATTAGTGATGTTTATTAACTCCTTAAGGCTCCTGATGAGGTATCTGACAACAGGGAAAGATGCAAAGACAAAGAGGCTGATGTAACCATAATTATCCTCTATTTTGTGAGCACCTCTCTTGGTGATAACGCCATTATCAATACCACATACATCAAATCCACACATACTGTCCATACTCACCTATAAGGTGATCTCGTCTATAAGACGACCCTCTACTTTGGTCCTGAAATCTGTGGGTTTTGGCATGCACTCGCATATAATTCGGGTTGATAAAATGGACACCAGACCATGTATACATTGCATGTTTGGCCAGTGCAAGTTGTAGAAATGTCAGTGTCGGAGTGCTTTCTTACATGGATATACCATTTAACACAATGTTTTTAGGACTCGCTTATAAGACGAGAAGCCACTTTGAGGTTATAATCTGGTGGTTAAAAACTTATAATCACTTTGGAGTCCGGGATTGTCTGTCTGTCTGTCTGTCTGTCTGTCTGTCTGTCTGTCTGTCTGTCTGTCTGTCTGTCTGTCTGTCTGTCTGTCTGTCTGTCTGTCTGCCTGCCTGCCTGCCTGCCTGCCTGCCTGCCTGCCTGCCTGCCTGCCTGCCTGCCTTGCCTGCCTGCCTGCCTGCCTGCCTGCCTTGCCTGCCTGCCTGACTGCCTGTCACATGTTATAATTATGTTAAGATGAGTTGCAACAGTCACATGACTTGGACATTCATTCACAGCAGTTTGCTAGCTACAAATACAGTGCAGTTGCTTTTAATATTGGCATTTTTTATATTGCTGTCAAAAAGAGAATTCTTGGTATATTTTATGTGCATTACTTGGAAACATTCTGCAACAACAATGCGTGTACAAATGTTCCTTATGAGCACTAACCCTTCAACAAGTGCTATTATATACATTCCAATGGCTAGTTTTCAATTATATTAAAATGATCAGCTTGAGAATAATAGCCCAAGATAAAATGCTATTTCTCAAAGATATGTCCTGTCTTGTATATGCACTGCCCATAATCCTGGGAAATATGACTGCTTGTAATCGATATGCATGTTGGAATGCCAAAACTCAAATGTTTTTGAAAGGTTCGTTTTGAAGAATATTGTTTGTTTGTTATTCATTGTAGATATGGATATGTAGACATATATCTCTGAGCTCATTGTTGAAGGTGAAGACCTAAGTGATGTGGGCCCCCTTTTTTTAAAACTAAATACCCGCAGTTCATGTGAAGAAAGTTCTGTTAAATTTGTGGAAAATTAGCATTGTGCTATTTGATTTTTTGCTGCATTTGCATTTCTGGATCTCAGGCCCTGTAATTTTGATTTAAATGTTGAAAATAGATAGCCGTTTACCCCACCCACTACAGAATAATTTATGCGATAGCATAATTAATTTCTGAAAATAAGTTGTCTGCTGATGTATGGTCAGTCTCATCATTTGTGCATATTGTAAAATTGCAGTTACTATGCAGGTATCAATTCTGTTTTTTGTTTGTGTACGTTTATTTATCGTCGCTTCTTCCCCTCCCCCTCTCCCCTGGTTAATCGGGGAACATATCTCCTAGAGCAGTTATTTCTAACCATAGCAGTATTGATTGGCAGTAAAACCAATGAGCAAACAAAACAACTGATCCATTACAAAATTTATATTTAATTAAGCTCTTCATAGATTCAAAATAATTCAAAATCTCTTAATTCCAAATTTCAGTTAGGCCTGAAACAATTTGGGAGACACATAGCAAATATTGTATAAATGATAGATTAGTGTTAATTAGGGTCCTTTTGGGGCCAATCGTAGAGCCTTGCATTTCAACCATTATGCTAATTGGCTTCATTTGTGATTCCTTGTGGTTGTGAACTTTGGAGCCAAGATGGCACAGTAAGTAGCTGGAACTGTTTTATGGCCTATGATTTACTATGGTCAGACTTTTTCCTAACTTGATCTTCTCTTAATTGAAAAGCACTTTCTAATTGGAACATGTGGCAATATCTGGAAGCTGCAGAAAACATTGATTTTATTCATTGGGGAAGGGGTTGCGGGGGGGGGGGGGGATTTCCAAACATAATTGGCAGCATGTGAAACATTAGTGGCTCGATTCAACCAACAGAAGCATATTTAAACTGGTTCCATTAACCAACAGTGTAACCACCATATTTTGAGATCAAAATTATACTGAATTTAGGCATTAACCCTTTCAACACCACAGACCTCTATATAGGCTTACAAAAAGTGTAGATCCAGATGAGCCGGCTCGTGATGAGCCGTCTCATCAGGATCTGCACTTTTTGCAAGTAGTATTACTAATTTTAGACAAATTTTACCCATCTTGATAAATGAACTGGTCCGAATGTAATTTTCTTATTCATTTATTGGTCTAAGAATATCATGGACCAGTCCATGTCAGTTACTTGGTGTTGAAAGAGTTAATTACACAGCACAAACACACTGTTTTTACCAAAATTGATCCCTTTGGAATTCAAAAAATATATCTCTACGGTGTGAGGGATCAAGCCTCAATGGGTGTGCATACTTTGTACACTCATTTACAGTGCCTTCGGGTGGGCAGACATTCATAAACTCGAACCAAAAAAACCCAACTCACTAAGTCCAGATTGAGCCACTATTAGATTCAGAAGGTGCTTGCAGGAACTTAGCTGATAGACATTGGTCATCTTGTTTGAACTATCATGGGCACTGTTTCTAGTCTGTTCCTTGGCTGATATGGGGACAGCTTGCTTGCATTACAATGGGCATTGCTTCTGGCCTTGAGCTCGGATAATACGGCGGACATCTTGCTTGCATTACAATGGGACCTGCAGTCTGAATGTCATGTTTGCTAAAAATTGATAATAATATGTGCATGTGTTTGTATTGTCTGTTTGGGTATGATGCATGAATGGACGTTAATGAACTGGGTCTTGCCCTGTTGCAGAATGCACAGTAATAATACACACATCTGGGTGTTTGGGTGTTTGACTTGTTGATGATGGGTGATTATCTCCGTGGGGTAACAGATTGTAAGCTGAGTATCATGGGATGCTGGTAGAAATGTAGTGGACATTTAGTGGGACACATTTTGCATTAATTGCTCAATTATTACACTGCCTGCCACTCTACCTAAAGGATAATTTAGTCCCGAGAATATGGCAGGTGTATAGCTAGGTGGCTTTCAAAATGTTAAAAGATAGAAAAGTAATTGTTCACCTGAGGACTTGTAATTATTGATAGGGGAGGGGGGTATAGGTTTATGAAGTGTTGGTGAAGTACAGACGGGGCTGTAGTCCAGTGGTAACACGCTGGACTGGTAATCCAGGGATCTCAGGTTCGATCTCCCGTCTGACCCTAATAATATTAACAGTCTTTCAGATGGGACTTAAAACCAAGGTCTCGTGTCTGAAAGGAATTAGAACGAAAGAAAACCTATAGAGTGGTGGAACCTATGCTCAGTGTATTCCTATGCTCGGCGTATTTTTTCCATTTACATCCGTATTTAAAATATTTAAATAGTTTTAACCTATTTTCGCTGACAGAGGTGAAGCATGGTTCAATAACATTCCGTTGTGCGTACCGATAGCCTAATGCAATTGTCACCTGACTGGTTCAGTAGCCGAATATAAATAGACAACTTGTTGGGAATTTTTTTTCCATCGAAATGTGCGGTTAATGAGCATTTCAGGTGGCTATCTGGATTGGGGAAAAAATGTACAAATAACCAGAAAAAAGTTATTGATGTTACTAAGTCAAAATAATATATTCAACATTTACCAATGCATAAATAAAAAAATTCATGTACGCCGTGCATAGGTGCCCTAAAGTATCTAGTTCCCCATGGAAACAGGTGCCGTTGCGATAGCTGTATTTAGGCGCATGGTCACGTAATGAAGCTAAAATTTTCAACAACAATTTTATGAAAGTTGTATTCACGACTTAAGAAAATAATAATATACGGCAAGTGCATTTAACTTTTTTTATAGGCCATGATATGTAGGATTTACACTGAGCATAGGTTACACCACTCTAGTTCTCCCTATCAATTGATCAATAAGCAGGAGAATAATATATATATAACAATGAAAATACAATGTTTGATGTTATGAGACAGACAGATACATCTATTAACATCCCAATATAATTTTTGAGAGGTGAATATCTTAGTGATTACATCTGAGTGTAATTGCAAGATGGAAATTGGCCTGCATTATTCAATCATGATTAGAGAATAACTTTCAAAATATCAATTCATGCACACATTTAATGTATTTAGTTTTCACCTGTTGCTTTTCAAAATGCAAATTTGCCCAAAAAATATTTTTAAAAAAATAAAATTGAATCTTTGGAAATCAAATTTGAATCATGTATTGTAACGTAAATGTCATTGGGATCGCTGTAGTTGCTATGTGTAAGCTTTCACTGCTATCATCAGCATCATTATCTTCATCTCTGATTATATATATAGACCTGGCATTGTGAATAAGATGTATATGATCTTTTAACCTTGTAAAATAAATACGTTCATTATTATTTTTATTATTATAGACAGGTGTTTTTCCCTTATAATTATGCTGTGATATAGTGTATCATTATGCTTTATAAATGGACTACCTGAAGATAGTAACTTGCAACATACTTGAAAAAAGTGTCATGTTTAAATAATTATATCCGCACTCCAAATTTTATTGGTTATATAAAGACACATTTTGTCTCCAATATATTTATTAACTCATTCAACCCCAAGTAACTGACATGGACTGGTCCATGATATTTTCAGACCAATAAATTAATAAGAAAATTACATTTGGACCAGTTCATTTATCAAAATAGGTCATTTTTGTCTAAAATTAGTAATACTACTTGCAAAAAGTGCAGATCCTGATGAGACGGCTCGTCACGAGCCGGCTCATCTGGATCTACACTTTTTATATGCCTATTGAGAGGTCTGTGGTGTTGAAAGGGTTAATACTTTTTTAGACCAATAATTTAATAAGAAAATTAACTTTGGACCAAGTTCATTTATCAAAATGGGTAATTTGATCTAAAAATAGTAATAATTATTACTGGCAAAAAGTGAAGATCCTGATGAGACGGCTCATTACGAGCTGGCTCATCTGGATCTACACTTTTTGTAAGTCTATTTAGAGGCCTGTGGTGTTGAAAGGGTTAAGTTTAAACTTGATTTATTTTACGATTGCGAAGCAAGTTCTAACAACTTATATTAATCACTCTTGTTGGCGTGGATGAAATGTTTCGGTTTCCTCCCACACAAATGTTTTTTACGTTTATTTATAGTTACAACCGGTTGCCCATATGAGCAACGTCTCCTGAAGAGATTAGTCATTTTAGATTGTTGGAGGATAGTGCAGTGATACAGACAGAGACCCATTCCAGAGTCTCCTCTGGTTCTTTTACGTGCACGGGTGTAAAGCACCGACACGACACCTCGGTATAAAGTCCCATCTGAAAGACTATTAATTTTATTACGGTCAAACTGAGGGATCGAACCTGCGATCCCTTGATTACCAGTCCAACGTGCTAACCACTGGACAACAGATCCGTCTGTCCGCTGTATAAATTCCCATCTGAAAGACTATTAATTTTATTACGGTCAAACTGAGGGATCGAACCTGCGATCCCTTGATTACCAGTCCAACGTGCTAACCACTGGACTACAGATCCGTCTGTCCTCTGTATAAATTCCCATCTGAGAGACTATTAATTAATTTTATTAGAGTCAGACTGAGGGATCGAACCTGCGATCCCTGGATTACCAGTCCAACGTGGATTACCAGTCCAACGTGCTAACCCCTGGACTACAGAAGGCAGACGATGTAACAGCATAAATAATTTTGATTCTACTCTATCATTACATTACACAATTACTTAATAGTTCAAATTTTGTTTCTCACCTGCCATTATGTTAACTGTCATTTATAATTTATAAAACAGTCTGTGCATGATAGTACAGTCGGTCTTCCACATAGATCACCAGGTTTGCTAATTATCATCCAATGAAAATGCAGGAAATGTACATATGGTATCCGTCAACAAGTGTGCTGTCAGCCGCCATCACTTGCCTCAGGGTGACAATATTTACTTTCAATTCAGGAGATTTACCGATTCAAGCTTGTTGCGTTGTACTCTTTAATTGCTCTCAAAATATTTTTATCCATAGGTTTTTTTGCACCGGCAAGGATTTTATTCCAGCAATTTCTTTGTAGCTGTCTGTAATCCAAATATTTTTACGCTTCAGTATGACACTATAATATTTGTACCCTTTTTGTTAACGCCTTTATGTTTTTAATAGCTGATAGTTGCGCAACCGTTTAATTTGACATAACCGACGCGAGAAAAGCCTTAAACATTTAGTTGCCCCATATGAATGGTAGAATATGCTTTATAATAGATGCGGGCGTTACAGGTGCTTGTAACAATTAAACCTCCTATTGTAGTGGATCACCTGGTCTTAAAGCCGGTGTTAGGCTGTTATAACTTGTACATGTTCCACTACTGTAATGTAGTGGATCACCTGGTCTTAAAGCCGGTGTTAGGCTGTTATAACTTGTACATGTTCCACTACTGTAATGTAGTGGATCACCTGGTCTTAAAGCCGGTGTTAGGCTGTTATAACTTGTACATGTTCCACTACTGTAATGTAGTGGATCACCTGGTCTTAAAGCCGGTGTTAGGCTGTTATAACTTGTACATGTTCCATTACTGTAATGTAGTGGATCACCTGGTCTTAAAGCCGGTGTTAGGCTGTTATAACTTGTACATGTTCCACTACTGTAAGGTTATAATACAGCAAATAAATTGCCTATTAACCATGATTCTGGATACCATTCAAACAGTATTTGCAAAGAACATAGAGCCGGATCAGCCGTCACGGAACGTTCCGTCTGATCAGGCTCTATGCTGTTTGCTATTCAGATCTTGCTAAGACACTTGGCTATGTAGCAAACAACATAGATCCTGATCAGCATGCAGCGTCACGCTGCGGCTGATCTGGATCTATGTTGTTTGCAAAAGCCTTTAAATGTATCCAGAATCTAATGGGTTAGCCCATTCCTTCATAGAGATTTAGGTTAATATACTATTATATCTCCATACAAACGACAGCCATTTAGCTATCATGCAGTGGATAAGTAGTTTGCCATATCTATCCCACCTCCATAGATATTACTGGGACTTCATGAGATTCTGGCCTGCATTATGAACATTGGTTTGGCTACTATACTACCTTGTCAATGTATGCTGTATTGGTAATGGGGTCAAGAGGTGCTTCTATGGGGGAAAGGGTTAAACATAGTAAAAAGTAAAACCACAGTCTTTTCATTTATATTTCCTATCTTTCGCTTCTTCTGATACCACATCCACTGTGTAGAGGTAAAAAAATGAAACTGAAAAAACAGCAAAAATATTACAAAAACGGCTCCAGCGGGGCTCGAACTCCAGACCTCAATATATGTTTACACACTGTATTCTTCCGCCAAATATTACAGTATACCCCACCTTCAGTTTGCAATTGCCTGACTTCTTATATCACATATTTTCTACATCAATTAGTCAGAAGTCTTCTCAAGTCACATAATTTCTCCACAAAAAAACACACACAAATATACACTGTCTGTCATAAAAATGCATTTCAGAGTAGACCTCAGATGCACTATTTACATATATATACATATCTCATTATATGGGAATGTATGTAATCTGTATTTCGGTGGTTCTAAACCTAGAGTCCTCCTTCACTAAGCTGGAGAACCACCGGCCATACAACAAAATAGACCAGACTCATTGCAAATGTCAGTTTATGTTATACTTTTTGGATTAAAATATTTTTGAGTTATCTGAATACTGTAACTATGTTACTGCCCATAAGTCTGTTGTAAAACTTCGGCTTGAAAAAAGCTGGATCCTTCCATTAGTCGAGGGTACTTTGTGGACTTAGGACATACGTCTCACTGCAAAGAATATTTCTATGAATTCTTACAAATACTACATTGGTCAGTTTTCATATTTTCACTTTCTGAAAAAAATGTTTTCACACACTATTCATATTATTCACAGTTCATCTTCCGAACGGTACACTTTCCCTGTCCAGATACCCTATACTTTCCCTGTCCAGATACCCTATATTTTCCATGTCGTATCTTAATTACATACATTTGTTTCAAAAGAACCGCCGGCACTTTCAATTGATTTCAAATAGTAAATAAATATCTCCAAATTGCTGGTTCCTCTTCCCATCGGTGTGGACTGGTCAACATTTAATATCCATCCTTACTGGTCATCATTTATCTATTCTGTTTTTAAAATGTGTCCACTTTTAACGATCGTAGATGACATATTAATGGGGGGGGGACTAGCAGTTAATGTAAATTTTATTTGTAACAGGAGAAAGTAAGATGCTGTTAAGAGAATGCAGAAGAAATAAAAATAATTATATTCGGTGAAGTGTAAATAATTGTGTATTCTGCACCTAGTTTATCATCTGATATATCTTTACGGGATCCTCCATCCATAATCTGGTGTTAGCACCCTCGACATGTGAGCTTCATCTTGTGTAATGCACCTTTGACATGGGAGAGTGGGTCTCGCATTATGCTCCCTCAATATGGGGACGTCGGTCTCGCATTATGCACCCTCGACATGGGACGCCGGTCTAGCATAATGCACCTTCGACATGGGACGCCGGTCTCGCATAATGCACCTCCGACATGGGAGTATCGGTCTCGCATAATGCATCTTCGACATGGGAGCATTGGTCTCGAATAATGCACCTTCGACATGGGAGCGTTGGTCTCGAATAATGCACCTTCGACATGGGAGCATCGGTCACGCATAATGCACCTCTGACATGGTAGCATCGGTCTCGCATAATGCACCTCTGACATGGGAGCGTCAGTCTCGCATAATGCACCTTCGACATGGGAGTATCGGTCTCGCATAATGCACTTCGACATGGTAGCATCGGTCTCCGCATAATGCACCTTCGACATGGGATGCCGGTCTCGCATAATGCACCTTCGACATGGGAGCGTCGGTCTCGCAAAATGCACCTTCGACATGGGAGCGTCGGTCTCGCATAATGCACCTTCGACATGGGAGCGTCGGTCTCACAAAATGCACCTTCGACATGGGAGCGTCGGTCTCGCATAATGCACCTTCGACATGGGAGCGTCGGTCTCGCAAAATGCACCTTCGACATGGGAGCGTCGGTCTCGCATAATGCACCTTCGACATGGGAGCGTCGGTCTCACAAAATGCACCTTCGACATGGGAGCGTCGGTCTCGCATAATGCACCTTCGACATGGTAGCATCGGTCTCGCATAATGCACCTGCGACATGGGACGCCGGTCTCGCATAATGCACCTTCGACATGGAAGCGTCAGTCTCGCATAGTGCACCTTCGACATGGGAGCGTCGGTCTCGCTAATGCACCTTCGACATGGGAGCATCGGTCTCGCAAAATGCACCTTCGACATGGGAGTGTCAGTCTCGCATAATGCACCTCCGACATGGGAGCGTCGGTCTCGCAAAATGCACCTTCGACATGGGAGCGTCGGTCTCGCATAATGCACCTTCGACATGGGAGCGTCAGTCTCGCATAATGCACCTCCAACATGGGAGCGTCGGTCTCGCTAATGCACCTTCGACATGGGAGCGTCGGTCTCGCATAATGCACCTCCGACATGGGAGCGTCGGTCTCGCTAATGCACCTTCGACATGGGAGCGTCAGTCTCGCATAATGCACCTCCGACATGGGAGCGTCAGTCTCGCATAATGCACCTCCAACATGGGAGCATCGGTCTCGCTAATGCACCTTCGACATGGGAGCGTCGGTCTCGCTTAATGCACCTCCGACATGGGAGCGTCGGTCTCGCTTAATGCACCTTCGACATGGGAGCGTCGGTCTCGCTTAATGCACCTCCGACATGGGAGCGTCGGTCTCGCTTAATGCACCTCCGACATGGGAGCGTCGGTCTCGCATAATGCACCCTCGACATGGTTGCATCGGTCTCGCATGATGCACCCTCGACATGGTTGCATCGGTCTCGCATGATGCACCCTCGACATGGGAGCGTCAGTCTCGCATTAATGCACCTTCGACATGGGAGCGTCGGTCTCGCATGATGCATCCTCGACATGGGAGCGTCGGTCTCACGTAATGGACACAGTGTCCACCTCATAATTGAAGGATTGTAGCGCGTTCACTTCAGGTGCGAAAGGTCTGGAGTTCGAGCCCCGCTAGAGCCGTTGCGATTGTACCCTTAGGCATTTAAATTCCACGTTGCCTCTTCTCTCTCCCTCGTGGCAATGGATTCCATCAGGAATGAGGTCTCGAGAGTGATTAATATAAGTTGGACATTGCATAAATGGTATGAAATCATCACCAGTGTAAGATCCTTTATATCACATTACCATAGTAACAAGTAACAGTAACACCAACCATACATTTGAAGGAATAAAATGTTGCCAGTATATTTTTTAGCCTTATTGCATTAACCCTTTGAACACCACAGGCCTCTAAGTAGACTTACAAAAAGTGTAGATCCAGATGAGCCGGCTCGTGTCGAGCCGTCTCATCAGGATCTGCACTTTTTGCCAGTAATAATTATTACTATTTTTTAGATAAAATTACCCATTTTGATAAATGAACCTGGTCCAAAGGTAATTTTCTTATTAAATTATTTGTCATAAAAATATCATGCACCAGTCCATGTCAGATACTTGGCGTTGATTGGGTTAAGCTGTATCTGTACGTCGTCGCAAATAATCAACACAATATTTTTAATCACCTTATTCAGCTAGTGCATATTCAGCAATTTATTGAAGAATGTATCTATGGAGCTTAATTATCACAATTTTAACAAATTAAGCAAATGTTATTGGATTATCTTAATCCAAATCAGTATAGTCTAGTGTGTGTGTTTACGTTTATTTATCATCGCTACCAGTTGCCCATATGAGCGACTCCTCCTGAAGAGATTAGCCAATTTAGATTTTTGGAGGATAGTGCAATGATACAGACAGAGACCCATTCCAGAGTATCCTCTGGTTCTTTTACGTGCACGATGTACAGCACCGACACGAGACCTCGGTTTAAAGTCCCATGTGAAAGACTGTTTATTAGGGTCAGATGGGGGATCGAACCTGCGATCCCTGGATTACCAGTCCAGTTGTTTATTAGGGTCAGATGGGGGATCTAACCTGCGATCCCTGGATTACCAGTCCAGCGTGTTACCACTGGACTACAGATCCATTGAGTCTAATGTTTTTAAAAATATGTATAACGGAACGCTTAAATTCTTATTAGATGGCTATGGGTCAAATTTGATACAGTTGGTCTCTTTGTTTTCTTTATTTTACCCTGGAACACTGAGATATTGTCTGTTAGGCTGTCTGTGTTTATTTTTTACCCCAAGGTTTGTTTACCTTTCCTCCGGGCTAAATGGACTGTTATGAATATAGTCATAGCATGACCAATCCCCGGCTTTGTCCTGGCTTTGTCCCATTACACTCTAGACTCGCTGGGACGCACAAACCATCTGCTGTAAATTATCATTATAATTCCCAAACCTTTTTTTTTTTACTGCTATCGCCTTTTTTCGTGGTGGAGTCCGGTATATTTTTGAAAGTTTGTGCGGAATATTAATGATTTATTTCTAAATAACTGTTTAATGTGATTGTATAAATGATAAGTATAAGTTTTATGTAACGTCTTTTCGATTCAAGTAAATTAAATTAAGAAAATATAAAAGAGAATTACACTATTCATTTTTGTCAGTTTTCAATTGTACAGAGCCGTATTATTTAAATTGCTTAAATTTTGCTCAGTTAAACAGGGATCATTCTAGAGGGCGATGTGTCGCCCTAGGGACCCTGACTTCGCCCTCTGGGGGCCCCACTTCTCCCTAATTTTTTTTTTTAAAATACGATTTTCAAACCAAATTTTGTCTAGTAAGATACACTGGCCCATTATTAAAGCACTCCTTCTATTCAAATGTTGTATTTAATGGTTGTACTATGCATTTTAACCCTATTTTGCAGAAGTATATTAAAGAATACCATTTAAGGAAGTGATCACGCGCTTTCTCACTTCTCCCAAAAATTCTGACCTAGAATGACCGAACCCTGAGTTATATGTTTTTCATTCATTTGATTTAATTAAAAAAATTGTTTGAATACGATGTTATTTTACAATTTATTTTGAAATATATATATATATATATATATAAGTAGTTTCCTGGTTTTATATTGTCAGAGTGCAACATTCTGCTTTTTAAATTTTTTATTTAAGTTTATTTAACATCGCTACCAGTTGCCCATTTGAGCGACGAGGCAGTTTACCGGATATTATGCCTTTTCTGGGCAGGCTCCAGCGGTTAACCTGGCCTGGAGGTTATAAAACTTTTCTCCAATCTCAAAACTCAGTCTCAAGCATCTGATTGGTTCAGCTGACAGTAACACTCAGAATCAACCAATCATATCACTTGAGCTTCAGTTTGAGATCTGAGAAAAGTTATATAATCTCGGGTCCAGTACTTGATGCACCAACCTCCGTAGGAAGTTGCCAACTTTTTTCATATAAAGAGACACAGTCTGAACGGGGCCCGAACCCGTGACCATCAGTGATGATAGGTTACAGTGGTACGCAAGTCAGCGACTGTAACCACTCGACCATGGAGGCAACCAGTTATTTTTTGTCACGGTAGTAGAGCATAATATTAATAGGTTAAAAATTGCTCAATAACTGTCATCCTTGATTCACATCATTTTAATTTAAAAACTTGAATATCAGTTTATTTTACAATTTATTTTAAAAGGTTTGTAGAATAACACAGTCAAACCTGTATTAGTGGTCACCTCTATTAAGCCGCCAACCTGCATTAAGCAGCCCCAATATGTGTTTTATTATACATTTGCCTTCTATTAAGCAACCACCTGTGCTAAGTTTTTTTTTATATTGTCAGAGTGCAACATTGTGTTATAAGCTCGATCGATCATACCTGTCTCTTGTAACCAACCTCGAAAGCTCAACTCTCATTTTCTTAATAATAAAATGGGACGGACTGTCAGAAAATAGTATTTCAATATGTTAAACCTTCGAAAATCCACAGCTTCTGTTTTATGTGGTTTTGAAGCATTATCCGAGTTTAAGCGATTTTTGTTGCAATAAATTCTGTGATGTTTGAGAATGTAAAAATTGATTTCAAACATTTAAGGGTGTTGTAGCATTGTCACTTTAACGAGGAGTCAATGACACACAATAAAAACGGTATTGAAAGAGTGATTTGCCGAAACTTCCAAGGATAAATGCTTGTCAACTATTATAGGGAACCTCTATACACGTGTATCAGGGTATCATAGTGCCCGTACATAGTAACCCCCCCCTGCTCTTTGTTCAAATTGTCTTCGTTTAGCTTGTATCCTACTCTTTGATGTGTTTAGATCATCTTTAGATGTAGTTTGATGGATTTTTACCTCGGTTGAGCATTGTAACACATGTCCATTTGAATTTTAAGGATGATAGGTGTTGCAGAATAGAATAGCGTGCTATTTTAGCCGCAGAGAACATGATAATCTGAAAATTATTGGGATTTAGCTGTATGAATTTCTTAACTGGTCCATTAAGACTTGTAGAAAACAGTGTCACAGCATCAAGAACTAGTGTCGCGTTGTACAGTTCGGGATCACTAGATTTATTATCACGGATCAGCGAATTTACTACGATAAATACTACAGAACGCTAAAATCGGCTTGAGTATCATAGACACAAGCGAACTTGTAGTTGTACACGCATTGATTGCTGAGGTTTCGCTTTTGTTTGGAGAAATAACTAGGGATATAGTTGTGAAGTTTCCGTTTAAAATTGTAGAAAGAGAAGTTAAATGCATGCATAGGTTTTAATCTGATATATTCATACAGGAGGTCGGTGTGATCGAGTTGCTTGACCTTTGATATTGTTCTTAAGATTATTGAAATAAGTGGAAATGTGATGCGGAATTTAAATTCGAGATTGGTAAATTGCTGAGGGAAGTCCAACAGGAGAGAAAAGACAAAATATGTAAAACTTTCAATGTTTTGAATTTTGATTTAAAATAATAATTCTGCATTGCTGGAAGGAAGACGATAGTTAAATTATGTGAACTACTGGAATAGATATTTTGATGCTGTTTTTTGGATTATGACGTTTAAATTGTTCCACGTAAGATGGTGTCCGTGTCATATTTTCCGACTCCTGTGAAATTCCCATTAAGGGAGATCAGCAGCTTCAATAGCTCCATCTGTCAGGAAAATTATATCCGCTTTGATGAAGTCTGGAAAGGTGAGACTAATTAATATTTTGTAATTTTCTTTGAATTGAATTAATGTTGTAATAAGCTGCTCGTTTTGGTTGTGGAAGTCATGATAGCACAATGGTAGTGCGTTCGCTTCGGGTGCATAAGGCCCGGAGTTTGAGCCCCGCTGGAGCCGCTACGATTGTGCCCGATTTCCACAGTGCATTCTTCTCTCTCCCTCTTCGGGATGGAATTTTATTTCCACAGTGCCTTTTCTCGTGGCGATGGAATACTTACCATTTCTTTGGAGAATAGTTAGTAGAGATTGACCTGTCCGAGCCAGCACATCCGGTTCTACACTTTTTGTAAGCCTATTTAGAGGCCTGTAGTGTTGAAAGGGTTAAGGTATGCAGATTATATGTAGCAAAGAGAGCGCAAACTATGAATCACAGTATAACTGTATGTTCGAATCCCACTGGACGTATCAAATTCTTTCATGTGAGGAAGCTATCCAGCTGGTTTGTGGATGGTCAGTGGTTCTGCATGGGTGCCCCTCTGAGCAGTATGTCATGCACAAACAGGCACATAGGGAGAACCACTAACCTTGCACATGCCACCTGGCTATCTTCCTCACCTCAAAGAATTTTACTCCCCAAGATGGTTAACCACTTGGTCCCTGGAATCTAGGTAATTACCCTCTGTTCTGTTACCTGGCTGTGTAGCTGTGTTAGTCGCATCAGTGTACATGTTTAGCAATCAGGTGAGTTGTACACATCTGTCAAAAGGCCAGTGTATTATATTAAATACTACACGTAAATGTACGAAATTAACAATGTTAACCCTTTCAACACCACAGACCTCTAAATTGGCTTACAAAAAAGTGTAGATCCAGATGAGCCGGCTCGTGACGAGCCGTCTCATCAGGATCTGCACATTTTTCAAGTAATATAACTATTTTTAGAATTTTTTTTACCCATTTTGATAAATGAACTGGTCCGAATGTAATTTTCTTATTCATTTATTGGTCTAAGAATATCATGGACCAGTCCATGTCAGTTACTTGGTGTTGAAAGAGTTAATTAGTAGGTTCTTGTTGTATAAGTGCATGTTTTAAGTAAAATATAAGTCTCAAACGGATCCAATATGTACAATATTGGTACTGTCTTCGCCGCTATGCGCCTCACACAGTCCAATATTTTACATATTGAATCGTTTTCGGCTACGTGCCTCACACAGTCCAATATTTTACATATTGGATCATTTTTGGTTTATATCCTATGCATATAATGGAGACAAATTAAACAGACGGATCTGTAGTCCAGTGGTAACACGCTGGACTGGTAATCCAGGGATCATTGGTTCGATCCCCCGTCTGACCATAATAAAATTAACAGTCTTTCAGATGGGGCGTTAAACCGAGGTCTCGTGTCGGTGCTTTACACCGTGCACGTAAAAGAACCAGAGGAGATTCTGGAATGGGTCTCTGTCTGTATTATGCATTATCCTCCAAAACTCTAAAATAACTAATCTCTTCAGGAGGCGTCGCTCATATGGGCAACCGGTAGCGACGATAAATAAACGTTAAACCACCACCAGACAAATTAATAAAGACTGTTTTAGAATGCTATGAGTACTATCAGTGTGTCCACCTAAATTTTGTGTATTATCTGAATCACTACATATAGTAGTAATATATGTTGCCCGGGTAACGCTTATAATAAATATTCTGTAGAATGTTCAGTCTACTGGAATACTATAACCAAAAGGTATTAAACATTTACAGTAATAAAATTCTGATTTACGAGGGGACATCAACCACATTAGGCAAATTTCACGGTATATAGCGGACTGTTCATTGATTTTTCTTATGATTTACAACTGCATTTGCGCTATTGTCCTTTACAATTTAACCCCTAAAATTTGGCGACATTAATTTGATTTAATCTAAAATGTCTGATTGAATTCAGTCTTCTTTGTTGGGAGCTAGCAAAATATATATATAGCTACACGGCTCTTCATAAATGGAGGAAGAAAAGACTCTTCAGTTCATGATGGAGAAATTAATATAGTCTGATGAATGTGAACTAGTTTGCTTTCTTCCATTAGTATAATATTTTAAGGCTCCAAGAAGAAATCCGACTGGAGAATCTTCACATTTTGGATTCTCTTTTAACCCCTTACAAGGGGTCTCTGTGTTAGCCAGTTGGCTTGCGGAAGGCCGGTAGTTCTGCACGGGTGTAGGTCAGTGAATGAATTGGTGCTAGGAGGTGCACCCGGGCTCTGCTGAATATTCGCCGTATCACCTAACCCGTCAGTCTAGCTTAAAACCCCCCCAAAAACAAAATAAAAACAAATTAACCTGTTCCCACATACATGCATACAAGCAGTGGAGGACTTCTAGGTAAGTATGGATTAATGATATGCATACAGGTCCCTGATGTACCATGCATACTCGCCTATAAGGCTATCTCACCAATAAGACGACCCACTTACATTGGTCCTGAAATCTGTGGGTTTTGGCATGCAATCGTATATAAGACGGGTTGATAAAATGGACACCAGACACAAGTATACATGTGCGTGTATAGCCAGTGCAAGTTGAAGACATTTTCATTGTCAGAGTGCTTTCTCTTCTAAGACGTAATTATGGAACATATTTTATTAGCACTCGCTTATAAGACAGGGAGACACTTTGAGGCCATAATCTGGTGCACAGGCACAAGACACAAACATTATTTTTTTTGCCTATGGTCATATATTAAATAATGTTACCGGTAATTACATTACTTACTATATGACCATAGGGCAAAAAAAATGTGTTGTGCCTGTGATCTGGTGGTAAAACATTCGTCTTATAGGCGAGTATGTACGGTGCTTTACACCTGCACGCTTCTTACTTTGCTCTCATTACTCTATCTAATGCATTCACTTAACCCATTGCCACCTACAAACAGTGCTAATGGTACCGATATGTATGCCTGGTGGTCGGGTTAAGAGTACTTCAATTTGTGTCTTTGTTTGCTTTCTGGGTAACTTCAACCCAGTGCAGAATTAATTAACTCTGCAAAAACACCCACTAAATAGCACACAAAATTCAGTCTTGCCCATGTTTTTTTTGGGGGGGGGGCGGTAGTATGCGCTTGGGCGCATTCTTATTAAATTGAAAATAAAAATTTGTAACCTTCTCGACGGAGGTACAGAACGTGTAATTATATCTCATTTGCATGACTGTTCCTTTCAAGCTGCACATTTTGGTGACAGAAGGAAATATTTGCTCAATGAATCGACAAATTGCAGTTAATTATTCTTGGGGAGGAAAAGCAAACAGACTTTCTTCAAACAGTCATTTATCTAATGAGAGCCAAAAATGATTCAGGGATGCAGTTACACAGGACTACTTTAGTTATAAATTAACGAAAGGGAAACAAACAAACTTCCTTTCTTGCTATAGCGAAATGCTACACACTCCAGATTTATCATTTTTAACAGTTAACCCGCCTATTAAAACTAAAGTCACCTTTGCAAACAGCATAGAACCAGATCAGATTGTATACAGTCAAACCTGTCTTAAGCAGCCAGCCAAGGGAATCAAAGAAAGTGGCTGCTTAGCACAGGTGGCTGCTTAATAGAGGTCAAATGTATAATAAACAACAGATTGGAAATCTTGAAACTGGCTGCTTAATACAGGTTGGTTGCTTAATAGAGGTGACCACTAACACAGGTTTGACTGTAGTAGTGAAACTTTGTTTTCTTCATAAAATAATTTATTTTTCATTCCATCGCCATTGTTCATACGTTGTTGGAAAGCTCTCATGGACATCATTTTTGTATCACTAACGTGTCATCTGATCAGGCTCTATGCTGTTTGCTATTCGAATAATGGAGCTAAAACACTTGGTCTGAATAGCAAACAACATAGATCCTGATCAGACGTAGCGTTCTGCTGCGGCTGATTTGGATTAATGTTGTTTGCACATTCCGTCCAATTTATTCGGCATGTTACTACGGGTTAAGTGGGTTACAGTGAGTTATACATTTTAAATGCGTCTTTAAAAAATTGAATGCAAAATCTGACCAGATTGTTGATAAATAATTATTTGTTTTGTCAGGTTGAGAGATAAGTCCTTCCGATATGACAATTTCAAATTATAAACACAATCAACTTCCATTTACAAGGATAAAGAAACTTAACACCTGGTTAAGTTATTTATATAAACTATGTATAAGATAAAAACATTGTGTTGGTTTAGGAGACAGGCTGCACACTCCAGCTTTGTTATTGTAAGTGGTAGCCATAAAACACAATCACACAGCATCCATGTTTAAATATCTGATAGTAAAAGCTGTCCACAGCATCCATGTTTAAATATCTGATAGTAAAAGCTGTCCACATTGTTAACAAATCATTACTTGTTTTTCTCACCTTGAGAGATATATCCATCGAATATGACATTTTGCCATTATAAACACAAAACAGCTTCTGTTTCTAATAAATATATAGATAAACTTGCACCTGTACATGGTAACACGCTGGACTGGTAATCCAGGGATCGCAGGTTCGAATCCCCCATCTGACCCTAATAAAATTAACAGTCTTTCAGATGGGACTTTACACCGAGGTCTCGTGTCGGTGCTGTACACCGTTCATGCACGTAAAAGAACCAGAGGAGACTCTGGAATGGGTCTCTGTCTGTATCATTGCACTATCCTCCAACAATCTAAAATGACTTATCTCTTTAGGAGGCGTCACTCATATGGGCAACCAGTAGCGACGATAAATAAACGTAAAAACATACACACCTGCTTTCCTTGTAGCTTAACTCTTTCAACCCCAAGTAACTGACATGGACTGGTGCATGCTATTTTTAGACCAATAAATGAATAAGAAAATTACCTTTGGACCAGTTCATTTATCAAAATGAGTAATTTTATCTAAAAATAGTAATAATTATTACTGGCAAAAAAGTGCAGATCCTGATGAGACGGCTCGTTACGAGCCGGCTCATCTGGATCTACACTTTTCATAAGCCTATTTAGAGGCCTGTGGGGTTGAAAGGGTTAAATAAAATATAATAAAATTTATCTCAATAAATTCCTGGAATTGTCAGCATTTGTCATTTTATTTATGCATGCTGAGTAAATAAAATCACATCTGCAAACAACATAGATCCAGATCAGCCACAGCATAGCACTGTGTCAGATCAGGATCTATGTTGTTTGCTATTCAGCCAATTGCTTTAGCTCCACTATCCAAATAGCAAACAGCATAGAGCCTGATCAGCCGCGGCATAGCACTGTGTCAGATC
Source organism: Archivesica marissinica (assembly GCA_014843695.1). Classification (NCBI taxonomy): domain Eukaryota; kingdom Metazoa; phylum Mollusca; class Bivalvia; order Venerida; family Vesicomyidae; genus Archivesica; species Archivesica marissinica. The sequence goes on along the minus strand of CM026400.1, from coordinate 35,823,785 downwards.
AGGATCTATGTTGTTTGCTATTCAGCCAAGTGCTTTAGCTCCACTATCCAAATAGCAAACAGCATAGATCAGATGGCACGTTAGTGATGCGAAAATCATGTCTATTGAGAGTTTTCCAACAATGTATGAACCATAGAGCGTCGGATTTGGACTCGAACGGTCCCGGGTTCGATACTCGGTCTGGCCACGTATGTAGTGTCATTCAGCAAAGGCACCCACACACATTGCTTAGTACTGGTTAATCGCTTAGATCGGCTAAGCCTGCCCAGGAAAACATGTCTAAGTCCCCGCGAGGGGTTTGACATTAAAGGATACAATACATACAATATCTGGTAAATTTTGCCAAATAAAATGGCAGCCACAGTAGGAATGATGATGTCACATGAGAACTACATATAGCAAGTGGGAAAGAGTTCAGCGAGTAAGCCATCAAACCCATTTACATAGCACTCGTCTTAAAAAGTAACTTGATAGTAAAAAATTTCAATAATTATTTGTTTTCTCACTTTGAGAGATAAGTCCCTCAGATATGACATGTTTTCAATATGCATGGTGTAACCTTACCATTCCTGGTGATAAATAAACTATATAGTTTGAACATTTTGGCTCTGGGGGGTTTGTCATCTTAAATGCGAGCCGTAAAACATAATCGGGTAATTCTTCTTTTTTAAATATCTGATAATAAAAGTTCACCACATTGTTGTTAAATAATTATTTGTTTTGTGACTTTGAGAGATAAGTCCTTCAGTTATGACATTTTCCCATTATAAACCGAATTTAACTTTCAATTTTGGATGATAGTAAATTATGTAACTTGAATCGAATTTGTAGAACTTGTCTGGATTCTGGGTTTAATAGTTTATAGCGAAAGTCATAAAACGTAATCAAGTTGCATCCATCTTCAGACATCTGAATGTAACTACTGTACATTTGTTGTCAAATAATTATTTCTTTTGTCACCTGAACAGATAAGTCCTTCAGATATGACTTTTTCTCAATACGAACCGCATAACCTTCTATTTCCGATCATAAATAAACTATATAACTTGACCAGTTTTTTTTGGCCAAAAAAAATGTACTCATTATAAAAAAGAGCATATAAACGCACAAGCATCTTTTTAATAATTATGTGACAGTAAAATTTACCACATTATTGACAAATAATTATTTGTCTTGTGACATTGAGAGATACTGGTTCAGATATGACCATTTCCCATAATGAACCGAATGTTACTAATCCCAATCTCATCTTATGATCTAGATCGGTTTTTGTGACACTTTTAAAGAATTTTGTGTGTCAGATTACTTTCGGTCCAGTTAAAGGGCCAAGAAAATACAACCTCCAATCTGACCCCTATTTACATAACCTGGTCCATAGATTATTGACAATATGCCCAAAAAGATGCTCTTAATTGGAGATCAGTTGGGTTCATTTGACAAATTTTGGGCTTTCATGACTCATTTTGTGTGATTTATTAGTTTTCAAGCTTCGTAATAACTATCCAATACTATCCAGGAGTCCTTTGCTTTCTAATTACCAGTAAAATGTGCATGTTTTTGCTTTGCATGAACTAAAAAACCTTGACTTAAGTGTTGCACATCACCGCTTTTTGTGCATTTCTAGTACTTCAATCAACCTGGGTAGAACCAAGTCACTCAACAAGAGTCATCTGAGCAAGAGCATAGGATATGACATTTACAAGGTTCATTAACATGTACATGTATGTCTCTTGCACAACCTTGTAGTAGTCTCCGTGGTCGAGTTGTTAAGGTCACTGACTTGTATACCACTGTAACCTATCATCACTGATGGTCTTGGGTTCGAGCCCCGCTCAGGCGTGTCTCATTTATATGAAAAAGTTTGCAGTTTCTTACGGAGGTTGGTGCACCCAAGTACTGGTTAACCGCTGGAGCCTGCCCAGGAAAGGTGTTATTAGGTAAACTGCCTGCCGGCGATATAGCCCAAAATGGTGCTGATGCAGGCGTAAAACCCGAAATATAACATAACATAGCAAACTTGTAGTCAGACTACTACAGTATTTTGTATATTTATTCAGATTATTTATTCTTTTATAAGACGGTGGAACTGGTACTGAACCCTGTCTCACTGCAAAATGATCATAAAATATTTGAAATTGACCCATTATAAAACCATGCCATGATAAATGTCACATCTGACATGACTTGCCCTCCCATACTATTTGTATCCTTAACAGAAAACACAATACCCAAATCTTTATAGAAAATCAAAAATCCTCATTATTTTGAAATTCATCATACTACAAAATCTAATTTTTGTCCTAAAAAATCATTAACATTTTATCTGTATAAGTGCCATAGATCTCCGCCTTGTTCTTAAGAAAGACATGTGTAAATTGAATCCTTTAATTGTTGCAATTTTTGTAGAGATGTTTATGATTAGATATATATCTTACTAATATCATCCACAATTCTCACACTCAAATTTTGATATTATCAATCAATACTGATGAAAATGTGCATTTTTCTCAACAAGGAAAAAATAATGCATCTTATAAAATTAATTCCCAAATAATAAATATTGATGATAATTATGAACTTTCTACGGTGAGCAGCCTCCGCCGCCTCCATGGTGATGATAGTGGATGCATTGTCTGCCCCCATGACCAAGGGGTTTGCAAGTTTGAGCCCCACCCCAGAACCACAGTGATGGTATCCTGGGGCAAAACACTTGAATCCACAATGTTTCTACTCTCTCCCTCATGGCGATGGATTCCATCAGGCATGATTGAGGTCGTGACAACGATTAAAACTGATGTTGTAAGAACTTGTTTTACAATGAAGCTAAAGATAATTTTGTATAAACTAAACCAAGCTCTTTCTTAGTTTATTATTTTACCCTTTCCCTCATAGAAGCACCTCTTGACGCCATTACCAATACGATATACATTAACAATGTAGTAGCCAAACCAATGCTCATAATACAGGCCAGACTCTCATGTAGTCCCAGTAATATCTATGTGGGTGGGATAGATATGGCGACTACTTATCTACTGCATAATAGCTAAATGGCTGTCGTTTTTATGGAGATATAATAATATATTAACCTAAATCTCTATGAAGGAAAGGGTTAAATTATTTATTAAGCTGTATGTTTGAATTTGGCTGTGTCAGCGGTGTCGCCGAAATCGTCTCTAATTTCTTCACACTCAATTTCAATGTTTCCTCAAAGTTCTTCTCTCCACACATGCATAAGAATCTTGTCCATGTATACATCTACAATGTCCTGTTTTACTTCAGCACAAGAATTCTGGTTTTTTTAAAATTTAGTACCAGTACAAAAACCCTTCAAAAACGTTTAAGTTAAAACATTATTTAAGCAAGTTCTAACAACTTATATTAATCACTCTCGTTGGCCTGGGTGTAAGCGTATATGTGGTCATTCATGTGGGAGGAAACCAGAGTACCCGGAGAAAACCCACCAGTCCGATCTGGCGACCACTGTACCATCTCACATACTTACACGTCCAATGATCGAACCTGGGTTGCATTGGTCCGAAGCAAGCACGCTAACCGCTGCGCTAATCGGACAACCCTTCAAAAAAGTGTCCTCTGTTGGACAGAATGCTTGCACATTGCAACACCATAGTATAATACTATCATACTGGGCACTAATTGGGTACTGTGAAGAACAGATTAATGTTTGTAGCCAACAAAGACAAACATATTATGTCAAATGCAAAGACATGTCAAAGTTTACATCACTTTATAGGGAATCTGACATAAGTTCAACGATTAGTGCCAAGTGATCAGGCTCTATGCTGTTTGTTATTCGGATAGTGGACCTAAAACACTTAAACCGCTGTAGAGCAAATCCAGATCTATGTTGTTTGCAAATGTGAGTTTATTTACTCAGCAGGCAAAGGGTTAAATTACAGTGATATAAAATAATATCTGTACATTATTCACACACACAAAATTGGACCAGAATACATGTACAATCATAAAGGCGATAAATGTTGCAACAGTAAATAAACTGAAATACAATGTTGCCAGATACAATGTTGCCAGATAATGTCACATAAAAATATCTTCAGCCTGTACTACAATGTTCAATTTTAATTTATTAAAATGTAATATACTTTTAAAAATGTCTAAATAAATATTAAACATGGTCACTAACAAGCTGCTAAATCTACTACAACTGTTTTCTTTTCAGAATAAATCCCTTGATTATTAAATTGCTTTGATTGTTTAAAAGATAATAAAGTGTCACTTAAGTTATCGACAATATCATCATATGCCACTTTCCATAAGCGTGTAATTTCAAAATAATAATTCCCTATTGTTCTATATGGCACATTTATGATAAGAAAAAAATTAGATAGAATAGTAAGTGTGGCCTTGCAATTATCTCTACCTTTGATCTGTAGCTGAAAGTTTGCTGTGTTGTTATCAAAGGGGATGTACTGACTATCTTCAACATCTCCAGATAGTTTCAGATCATTTACAATATCTTGTTTTTCCTTTGCTCAACCACATGGCTTGTTGATTGACCCATTGTAAAGCTGTGATTGGCCAATCAGAAGCCTTCTCTCTGCCTTCTTTGCACCAATCATTACAGGTGATATAAATGTCTGGGAAAAGTGAATGTGGATTGTAGTAGGGGTTTGTGCATTGTGCAGAGAAGGTGTATGCTAATGTGAATTGTAACTTAAGACTTGCAATTAAATCATACATGGGATATATTGCAAATATAGTCAATTTTATCACAGTGGATTATAGTTGATTTTAGTCATAGATGATAACTTACGAGTTAATTTTAACATGTGATAAAGAAAGTTGAGACATATTGTATTGATTAAGGAAAGACAATACCGGTTGATTAGCGCATCATTATTGACACTAATTAACAATAGGAGTTTCATTCATTAACTGGATGTTAATCCGCTACAGTGCCTGACACTTCTATTGTTTTGACACTTCCCTGTGGAGTGTTACCTATAGTTGATTGACAAGTCATTGGATTATATCTACTCACCCAGCATCACATTCTCTACCAGACAATACCAGACAATACAGTGCTTTCATAAATTCACTTTCTATGCTCGGATTTTGGAATAGAGGAAGGGCTGTATTTGTGCCTGTACGACCATGATTTTGAAAGACTCGAGTTCAGATTCCGGAGATAGTTACCAGAGCAAAATATCAATGTTGAAACAAGGTATTTAGTTTTAAAATGTTCTTAAAATTTAAAAGAATATAATTTATTTATTATTAAAATATTCTTATAATTATTGACTTTTTTTTGTGGAAAAATCATTTGATGATTTTGATTCGGTAAATGAATACAATAAATTCTTACAATTTTATTTTTAGTCGGATTCTTAGAATTTATTCTTAGTTGGATGACACATTGACAAAAATAAATTGAGATATTAGCTATCATGCTATGTATAGATTTTAATCGGTGAATGCCGTTTAATGTATTTGTTTAGTGTTCTATTTCACAATAATTATTTGTGGTCTTTATTTTAGTATCAATCTCTGTACAAATTACAATACATAATTAAATATTAACTTGTATCAAACTTGAGTTTTTTTAGTTTAATCATATTTTATTGCATGTTTTATATACAATACAATTACAAATATAAACATGATAAAATATATGAACAAAATGATACAACTGCAATGCTATGCTTATACTTAAACACTGAATGGGTTGGGCAACAAGTTTTTACCAACAATAATTAGTGCCCGCTCCAAGCGTTGGCAAGACGCTATTGTAGCAGTATGTATCATAGTTTTCTTTTAAATTTTGATTTCTGTCTAGCTGATGCAGGCGTAAAACCCGAAATATAATATAATTGATTTCTGTCTAATCTTAGTTATATAACATACATGCCAATTTATTTTCAAACATATTAACATATTACAAATTATACTTAAACTTTATTTATTTTACAATGATTGCGAAGTAAGTTCTAACAACTTATATTAATCACTCTCGTTGGCGCGGATGAAAGCGTTAATGTGGTCATTCGTGTGGGAGGAAACCGGAGTACCCAGAGAAAACCCACCTATCCGATCTGGCGACCACCGTACTACCATCTCACATACTTCCCGGTCCGAGGATCGAACCCGGTTGAAGTGAGCGCTAGCGCTAATTGGACAGCCTATTTATTATACATAGCCATAATATTACACCAAGCGACCATGATCTTCATGTGTTATTAATTATCTGCATAGTATGTTGAAATTCTGATATGTGCACAGATTAGTCAGTGGAGCATAGCGGCACACAATACAGTCTGTCAATATTGATTCTTATTTCATTTATTCTATGCATTCTGACGTTTAGGTGTTTGTGATTCAAGCGTTCATCATTCATTCACTTAATCGATTTATCTAAACAAACCAAATTAATCTAATAGAATCTAATAGAATCTAATAGAATCAGAAGCTCTCAATGCTTTACCTAACAATAGAGGTATTAAATGACAAAACTTGAACATTTTGTGTGTGTGTTTTACGTTTATTTATTGTCCTTACCGGTTGCCCATATGAGTGACTCCTCCTGAAGAGATTAGTCATTTTAGATCTTTGGAGGATAGTGCAATGATACAGACAGAGACCCATTCCATTCCAGAGTCTCCTCTGGTTCTTTTATGTGCACGGTGTACAACACCGACAAGAGACCTCGGGTTAAAGTCCCATCTGATGGTGTAATGGATACTTAGTCCATCTCACAACCGAAGGATTGTGAGTTTGAGTTCTTACCAGAACCACGATGGGCATGTCCTTAATTGGGCAAAGATATTCCAATATGCATTGTCACTTCTCTCTTCCTCATGGCAATGGATTTCGTCATGCCACTTCTCATATTTGGACATAGCATTATTTTTATTTTTATGTGGGACAATATGACTAATTTAGATTAAAATAATTCACATTTGGACATAGCAAATTTTATGTCATGGAACATGCACTACCCCCTCCACCTGCTCTCTCTAGCGTGTACCGGTGTTCTATGGACCCATGTTTAGTAATGTATTGTGATATACCAGTATTGGGCTCTACTGAACTTTAACATTTATTGCTATTGCATAATTTCCATTTGCTGATAATAGAACAGATCCCTATATAAACCCCAGGTGCTTGATTACCTTACAGTTCCACCTAGGGAGCTGGGCTTCTGCTGTGTGTATGAGGGCTTGTGTCTGTAATAAACCCCTTTTCTGTCTGATCAGCAGGTTTTACAACTTGCAATCACATAGTGCATAATAAAATTAGTCATATTGTCCCACATTCAATAGGCAATGAATTCTTCCCTTTATATCCCAATTCTCTGTGCTCTTTATCAAAGGTATCCAGCTGATCTTTATCTACAAGTGTTTTCTTTGGGTGTTTAGGTGTTTGGCAATGTGCTATTCTATATCACTAACTCTATTATAACATTTTATATTAGCTTATATGAATTTTGAAACGGGTCGAGGTTACATTGAAAATGTTATCAGCAAGTGTTTTCTCTGTGTGTTTAGGTGTTAGGCAAGGTGCATTCCTGTATACTATATTGTTCATTAAGTGATTAATATAAATTGTTATGCAATAGCTTATATGAAGTTTTAAAAATAATTAGGTAGCAAAGGTTACCACAAGTGGCCTTGCCTGTGTGTGTGTCCAATTAGGACCAAGCCTGTGTCCTAAACTCTATTTCTTAGCATTGTAATAAATGTTTGTCATTTAAAAATAATAAATTTGCCAACAAATTTGCAAGTAAGTAGGAAGTACACTTGGTCATAAAATAGTTTAACTTACAAAAGTGTAAAATAATATTGCAATTTAAATGATGGTATTATAAAAATATATAACTTATGACATTTTTATTATTGGTTTTATTACAGCATCCTACAAAAATATGTATTCTGTGACTTGGGATGCAATCAATTATGCATTAGTCTCCTGTCACTTTTACAATGACAGAAAATACATCACTTGTCAGCAGAGGTTTGATCTGATTTCTGTCACCTTAAGTTTACCCTGAAACCATTATCAAACAGTGTTTATAAAGTTTACTCTAAAGTGGTTTGGTCAAACTTTGGTAATTATGTGATTGCTAGCATTTGATTGAGAGTAATCAGCTATTGTTCAGGTAATAGGTGCTAAGTGGTGTGATGAAGTTTTTCACTGGTACCACCTTGGCAAACAAATACTCATATTCATAAGGGTGTTTAAAGGGCCAGTGGAAATTGGCATGTACTTGTAATCAGTTACAGGCCATTACACATTATGGTTATGACAATTTTATGACACCTTACAATCGAATCCAGTGTAAATTGAAGAAAGCAAGGTGCTCTTCCAGTGTTAATTCAGTGTGAAGTGATTCGTTGCTACTGTAAGGTAGCCTATAACTTCTACTCAAGTATTAATGTACTGATAAATTATAAATCAGCATAGTATTGCAAGGCACATACAGTCATGATTTACCAAAGAGGTATGATATATTAATATCTAAATTATAATATATGATGTTTCATAGTGTATAATTGTTTTGTCTAGCAACTGGACAAAAAAACCTGTCTAAGTGAAATATTTCGGCAGATCTATGTCCATTGCTAGACTAATTAATGACTGACATAATTGGATTTCTGACATATGCAATAAATTTTAATGTTATGTAATTGAATGTTTCAGATAAGACTGACTAGCTTCAGAAAATGGGTCTGAGTGTTTACCTCTGCAGTCTACATTATAAATGAATAAGCATTGAATGGGAATTATGAATATTTAGGTTTATAGAGATGCCGCTAGAGTATAGATAGAGTATACTATAAGCTATTGCTATGCTTTCTACTTGTATTGATAGAGTATACTATAAGCTATTGCTATGCTTTCTACTTTCAGTTAATTAATGTTGTGTATGTTTTGTATTTTTCAGGACAGTTGAAGGTTTCTGCGTACATGAACTTTGGTCTCCTCACGGTACACGTGATTCAGGGGAGACAACTATCTACAAAATGGAAACACTCTTGCGATTCCTTCGTTAAGGTATGTTGAGCATTTTACAGACCTCATTCAGATTTGTTTTGGCCTAAAATATCGCCTTCAGCAAACCCATATTTCAAAGCTGAAATCCATTCAGCCATTGGACATTCAGCCATCGGACATTCACCCATTGGATATTCACCCATCGGACATTCACCCATTGGACATTCACCCATCGGACATTCACCCATCAGACATTCACCCATCGGACATTCACCCATCGGACATTCACCCATCGGACATTCACCCATCGTACATTCACCCATCGGACATAGAGCTATTGCTTATAGCCATATTTTGTATTATTTTACAATTCTTAGGACTAAATATATATTTTAGACTTTTTAGAGAAACTATTAACATTGTACTTTTTCACTTACAAATGAAGGACACAGCTGTTTTTTGTGCATATAAATAAAGTAGACAAATAGAACAGCTTCCTAATTTAGTGATGCACTGTAGTGATGCATTTCTAGTAACATAGCGATATAATATAATTCTATGAATTTCTTTTCGTTTTCAGCTGAGTCTGTTACCAGATGATGGAAAGAAGCCAAAATGTAAAACGGACGTAGTCCAGGACTCCAACAATCCGACTTATGACGAGAAGTTTTCCTTGTAAGTTTGTTCTTTCTTCTTCATAAAATTGCAGCGCCGAATAAATTCAGAACATGTGCAAAGATCCAGATAAGCCGCGGCGGAACATCAGGAATCCATGTTGGTTGCATATTCGGACAGGCGCTTCAGCTCCACTATCTGAAGAGCAATCAGCATACAGCCTGATCGGACGGCACATTCTGTTCTGTCTGAAATGGTTCTCTGCTTTTTGCAAAGTTAATGCGACTTTGGCGGTGAAAGAGTTAAAACGGTTAGCAGAAATCTTAATGTCTTAATTACTGGCTATTGGTAATAGACAAGAATCAGTTCTCCAAATTTGTGTGTGAATGTGGATATTTACTGTGGTTGTGTTTTTAATAAAATATTTTCAGCTATTTGAAGCTTCTAACATGGTCTTTGTCGGCCTATTTGATATATTTGATCGGACATTATGTACAAGGATTATCTTTGAATGGCTCTCTACCAAGCTTGTTAAAATAGTTTCAATCATTACTCATGCTTGGGTAACCATTAGCAATCTAGGATTGTAGGTTTTTTTCGGGTACTCCGGTTTCCTCCCACACTAATGTTCACATTTACGCTTTCATCCGCGCCAACGAGAGTGATTAATATAAGTTGTTAGAACTTGCTTCGCAATCGTTGTAAAATAAATAAAAGTTTAAACTTAATCTAGGATCATATTTCGCCTAGTTGTTGTGATGTGTAATTTAGGCGTGGCATTCAAAAAACGTAGATTTGAACTCCAAATTTTGGAAAGGACAAAGGAATATCTGAATTGTTCGGCATTTAGGTCTCGGGCAGGTACTACAGATTAGAATCTGCAAAGTTATCATGTTGAACATGAAAATTGAGTCATTAAATTAGCCAATGCATGAACAATATTGTTGAACCCTATGGCAATAATCCATTGTTTCTGAACCATCCGTCCTTGTAATTGATAACAATTGGTGAACATTTCGAAATATTGTGGTCAGTGTTCTGGTAACTAGGCTACCAGCAGCTGAACATTCTATCCATTCTATCAAAGCGATTAAATGGGAATTAACTGATAACCAGATTGATTTTCACTTTGAAATTTAAACAATTCCTCTGATACTTAATAATGGCAAACGTGTTACGCTTTTGTCCGAAATTCCTAATTATTTGCACATAAGATGGGCGGCTCTGATAGTAGCCGTGTGTAGTTCAGCTTATAAAATCCAAAGCTGGGGAATACTCAGAGCTTTACCAAGGATTTCCATATAAATTTGAAGTAGATTTTATGAATTGATGGCATCGAATTTAAATATTGACTATTAAATAAAGTTTCTCAAGTAGATGTTAAACTTTCTCGTTTACGTTCATGAAAAGTTGCTTCAAGTACTTTGATACAACGTAATGGTAGGGTGGACTTTATGGTGATTTTGCATGTAATTACTGCAATCTGGCAATGATTTAATGATAAAATCAGCGTTATCAGACAAATCTGAAGTGTGGACATTAGCCAAATCAATGAAAGGGGGAAATACCAGATAAATACTGGACTATCTGCTATATTCATTTCCTGATGATGTGTTTAGTTACAGATATTGTTTTTAGATGGATAATTTTAATGGGGTTCCTTTTTTTTGTAGAATTTTAATGTTACAATTTTGTACAGAGCTATTAAAACATGTTTTGCTGGGTTGTTACATTTAAACAAAGGGGGCATTGAATATTTTGTGGAAATCAAATGTCCAGTAGTGAGTGATTCACATGTGGTGCTAATTTTATGGTGATTATATGATATAGGCTTGTCACCACTAAATGTGATGATATTCATAGGCATGTCAGCACTACTGTGATAAGAATCTCTCAAGAGTTATGTGGGACTGAAATTCCCGAAATCCGTAGGACCGCCTGACATGTCAGACAAAATATATTGAAAGTTTAAGTGCATTTTAATCATTTGTCTGACCGGTGTCAGACAAACTCTGGCAAAGTTTCGTGAAGACTGGACTTTGAGTAGAACAGAATCCCCCCCCCCCGAAAGAAACTTTATTTCTGTTTGGAGAAGTTTGGCGCCCACTAGTGCACATATCTTTAACAGCTAGAAAATATTGTGCTTTAAAATTTCATAGAATTAAAAAAAACTGCAGTTGTTACTTTACAGTGTTTGAATTTCAGAACTTGAATTTTAATTTAAGGATTCAGTTTTATTTTGTGGATCTTTAAGGCATTTGATACTGAATGGACTTTTGTGCCTGTGTTGTAGTTCTGCACTAAATAATACATAGACTAATGGTCTGTCTTATACTGCAATAAAAATGAAGATTTTGCTTCGGTTTCAGCCTATTTACCACAGGGGATCAATCGTCCTGCGAAGATGTAGTTCACATTAAGAAATACATTGAGCCATGTTCTGGAAAGGGACACAGAAGTACATTACTGTGTAACCCGTACATTTAAGAAATACATTGAGCCATGTTCTGGAAAGGGACACAGAAGTACATTACTGTGTAACCCGTACATTTAAGAAATACATTGAGCCATGTTCTGGAAAGGGACACAGAAGTACATTACTGTGTAACCCGTACATTTAAGAAATACATTGAGCCATGTTCTGGAAAGGGACACAGAAGTACATTACTGTGTAACCCGTATTATTTTGTATTGCAGTGAGCTGAATGAGGAAGATCACAATAAACGACTCATGATATCTGTCTGGCACAGAGACACTTCAGCTGGGTATGTAATTATATTCTGTTACTATGGTTACTAGTATCACTTAGTCAATGCAATTACTCAACTTCTGGTATATTTAATGGATCTTTTAACAATTTAGGGATGTTTTTTTGAATACTTTGACATTTGGATGACACTTAAAAAAAGATGCTCAACTTGTTTTTCCCAGATTGGTGAAGCAGACTGCACTCATAAATAACTTCATTTCATTCAGTGGTTCAGACAATATGTCTAATTGTCTGTGATAATGTTAGCAATGTTTTGATAACCCTCACATTGAGTTTGAATACCATTTGATGACTTCAGGTGATAGGTTCATTAAATCTCTCTCTGGCTACCTGTTTTTGGTTGTCACAGTTTAGTACAACAAACCAACTTGGTGAGAAGTATAATATAGCTATATAGTATTGTTGAGATAGAGGGATTAACTAGGGATTTCTGGGTAATTAGGAACTTGTGCTTAATTACAGGCAACAAATACCGACTTTCTGTCTGGTAGGAGAGATTATGTAGATTAATAATCACATTAGAGATGTCTGAGTTATGGATATGAAGTTTGGGCTTTCTGCTTCCCTGATTGGTTGATGCTCAGAGATAAGATAATCTGATTGGTTAATTACCTCTGGTAGAATAAAAATAGACTGGTGTTTTAGATTTCTCTAAGTAATAATAGATATAGAAATCTCAGCAGTTGGCTTGTAACATAAATGCTTTATGAGCTTAATTAACCCATTCAACACCAAGTAACTGACATGGACTGGTCCATGATATTTTTAGACCAATAAATTAATAACAAAATTACATTTGGATCAGTTCATTTATCAAAATGGGTAATTATTTTTCTAAAAATAGTTATATTACTTGAAAAAAGTGCAGATCCTGATGAGACGGCTCGTCACGAGCCGGCTCATCTGGATCTACACTTTTTTGTAAGCCAATTTAGAGGTCTGTGGTGTTGAAAGGGTTAAGACTAAATTGGACAATGTGGTTAATAGCAAAGAATCTTAAGACTAGAGAGCAAGTGATCATTTCAATCATTATTCCTCGTATATTTAAAGGATATGCTGCAGTCATTATGACATCAAATAAAACTGTGAATATAAATTACCAAGTAAAACTATAGAAAACAGTGTTATATATTTTATTTAGTTTATACAAATTTATTTTAGCTCGATTGCGAAACAAGTTATTTCAACTTATATAAATCACTCTCGAGACCTCATTCCTGATGGAATCCATCGCCACGAGGGAGAGAGAAGAGGCAACGTGGAATTTAAATGCCTTGCCTAAGGGCACAATCGTAACGGCTCCAGTGGGGCTCGAACTCCGGACCTTTCGCACCTGAAGCGAACGCGCATCCACTGTGCTATCACGACTTCCATATATTTTATTTATGCTTTGCTATTATGCATTGGTTATTATGCATTGGTTAGATACACTGCCTCCGTGATATAGTGGTTACGGTCGCTGACTTGTATACCTCGGTAACCTATCAATACTGGTCACGGTTCAAGCCCCGCTCAGACCATGTCTCTTTATATGAAAAAATGGGCCGTTTCTTATGGAGGTTGGTGCACCAAGTACTGGTTATTTGCTGGAGCATGCCCAGGAAATGTGTTATTAGGTTATTGGGCAACTGGTAGCGACGTTAAATAAACTGAAATCTTAAAGAATGCATTGGTTTAGAATTGTTACCAGAAAATTGGTTATTGAACTGAAATATACATCTTGCCATAGTTGGTAGTAACTGAGGATTAGAATCTGTTGAAGGGTTTGACAAACAAACTTCCATTTCAATGGTTTTGCTATGTACACCAGCTTAATGGGGGGATTATGTGTGCCAGATTACACTTACATAGTGTACCGGATAGTGGTAACTACTGAACTTGTAGAATGTGCAAACATGACAGAGAATAGTTGGATTGATTAAGCTGTATAGATTATACAGTAATTATATACTTGGTTCAGATGTAATTTTATCAAAATGGATGCCATTATCTTGTAGATTGGGGGCCATTTACTAGTCATGATTTGAAGAGAATGATAGCCTGGGAGGGGTAGTAGTTAGAGACAATGTTTAGACAGGGGTTAATTTAGATTATAATATATACCCATGTTTCTCTTGCATTTTAAATGTATCTGAAAAATTATAATTTAGCTTGCATGTTTATCAGGGTTGCAGTTAGAAGTTAATTGTGAGACTTAAGATGGGTATTTAGATAAGATTGCAGAAATGTTCAAATTACCAGCTATTAAAGGGAGAGTTGGTCTGGTCGGTTGGTGTGGAAATTACATTTATGCCTGTTGGGGGGGGGGGGGTAGTTGTTGCCTTAGTTTATAAAAACTATCTTGCTATTATCCTTTTTTGGGGGGGGGGGCAGTAATAGTATTGTTAATAAACATCTGATTTCATGCAAATTTGTTTGTGTCATTGCATTTTATTTCAATGTATACAGGAACTTTCATACAATGTCCTTAAAATTAATTTCAATGTCCTTGAACTATATTGCAATAATTTTGAACATTCTTGAACTTATTTCAACATCCTTGAACTTTATATTTCAATTTGTATTTTTTGTGTTTTCAGTCTGAATGAGTTCCTGGGTTGTATGTCTTTCGGGATCAGACATCTGACGAACCCAAAGAAGGAAGTGAATGCTTGGTACTACCTTCTTACCGAAGATATCGGGCGTAAAAAACATCTGCAGGTCTCACACAGACGACCTCAACACAAAGCCAGATGTAAGTTACCCAACAGGTTGTGTCGCGGAAACCACCAACATAACAAGGATGTTGTATTACACATCCTGCGTCACCCGATAAAATAACTTGTTTTTAATGTAAAAAAAGTGTCTTCTCCCAAATCATTCTGTAGCTGAAGCCCTGGTCTATTACTGTAGTCCGCCTCTGTGGTCGAGTGGCTACGCTCGCTGGTCTATTACTGTAGTCCGCCTCCGTGGTCGAGTGGCTATGCACGCTGACTTGTATACCCCTGTAACCTATCATCACTGATGGTCACGGGTTTGAGCCCCGCTCAGGCCGTGTATCATTTATATGAAAAAGTTGGAAGTTTCTTATAGATGTTGGTTCATCAAGTACTGGTTTACCGCTGGAGCCTGCCCAGGAAGGGCGTTGTTATGTATAACTGCCCGTCGGCGATATAGCCCGAAATGGTGCTGATGCAGGCGTAAAACCCGAACTAACAAAGTATTACTGTTAAGCATGTTATATATTTTTGTATTCTTTTTCCAGATCAGTTAAGCATCCCAGCAGTTAACAAGGATGTTTGGGGCACGGAGGCTCTGACCTTGACTATGCGCCGAGGGAAAACAGGGTTCGGTTTCTCAGTGATCGAGGCATGCCCTGTGCGTGTGGGACGTGTTGACGGGACATCGCCGGCCGAAGCAGCGGGGCTGCACCCTGGGGACATCATCATTAGACTGAACAAACAGAACGTGTCCAGATCCACGGCAACCAGTGTTGCTAAGCTCATTAAGTAAGTTAGTCCCATGCATAGTGCTCTTTGTATTGAATTTCCTCATTTCTTCGTCCAAGATTTTGAAAACCACAATCTGTTCACATTATGTTGGTTAACCCTTTCAACACCACAGACCTCTAAATAGGCTTACCAAAAGTGTAGATCCAGATGAGCCGTCTCATCAGGATCTGCACTTTTTGCCAGTAATATTACTATTTTTAGACATAATTACCCATTTTGATAAATGAACTTGTCCAAATGTGATTTTCTGATTCATTTATTGGTTTAAGAATATCATGGACCAGTCCATGTCAGTTACTTGGTGTTGAATGGGTTAAGATGGTAACTCTAATTTTAAGTATTTTGGCAGATTTCCTCTTTACAATTCACTACCCTGTAAATTCATAAAAATACAGAAAGTAATTACAGAAATAATAATCAAAGCAAATATAAGGTACTTAGAATCACTGAGAATCAACTTGGGCTTATAACAGCCCAACTTGTCTATAACTCTCATCATTATGGGAGTGGTGTCCTAAATGATATATGTGTCATGACCCCGAGTTTCAAACCAGGGACCCCTTGATATCTAAAGCCATTGTTCTACAATAGATATTCTAATATGGAGCTATTCCAGGTTGTAATAGATTATTTAATATTTGCAGGAGCAGTAATAACACGTTAGTAATAGAACTGCACAGACCGAAACCAGTCACTTACGAGCACCTGGAGAACTCAATATGGCAGACCAACGCTAACCACGGAACCAGCACCAACCAGTGTAGCTATGACAACGACCTTACCAACAATGATTACAGAGACCAGTCTGTGCCGCAGATATACACGCTACACGACGAGGAGGACCAGGATAACACGATCTCCATCGACGACCAGACCCTCTATCCCATCAACCCTCATATAGCTTCCCTAGCAACCAGTACCCCTCTACCATTGCTAGCCAGAGGTCATAGGGTAAGTTTGTTGTTGACCTAAGTTTGTTGTTGTACTCAGTATTTCAGTATTGAGGAAAAACGTGTAGATTTGATTTATTAACAGAATAACCTTGAACTCTTGTTAAGGTGATGCCTTCTAGTATGGTTGTTCAAATTAGGTCAAAAGACCAGGTTACTAGAACAAATTCTTTAAAACAACATCTACTATGAAAATAATGTTGGCTTGTAGCAGTTGATACCAACAAAGTTTAATTAAGCTGGCCATTTTCATTTATACATAATTTTGTAATATTCATAGGTATCTGTATATTTTCGTCCATCTGACCTTAGATTTAATATTTTTCTGCAGACGGTACAGACGTGTGAAGTACGTAAACAAGAAGCCATCCATCGCCTGCTGAGCCTGGAACTAGACTTCATAGACCTGATGCACGCAGGCATGCAGCGCTACTCCAGACCTCTACGTCACTGTATACTCAGTACCTCCCACCATGCAGCGCTCTTCCAAAATATTGAAAAGGTAGGTCAAGGTCACACATAGTACAGTCAATGACACACATGTTACAAGATCAAGGTCACACCTGTTACACGGTCAAGGTCACACATATTGCACAGTCAATGACACACATGTTACAAGATCAAGGTCACACATATCACAAGGTCACACCTGTTACATGGTCAAGGTCATGAAGAATGCTTGGTCATGAAAGTCAAAATCATTAAGTACATTTGGTCAAGGTCAATTACCTAAGTTCGTTATAACGAGATAGCAGAGGAACATTCCATTATTTCAGGATAATGGAAATGAAAGGACATTTGATTATTTCACTGACAGAAAAATTGTATATAAAGGCTTTTGTACTGAGGAATTATACAAGCTTAGCACAAAATAGTGAGAAATCTCGAGCAACATTAGTTATAAATTGATATTGCTACAAATGTCTGCATGTCAACAGCATCGATATTGTAGACATTTGTGAGCCAAATAAGTAGGTTGTCGTAGAATTGTTTGTTCTAATAGTTGTATGATGTAGAATTTGGGAAATATTTGAATATTATGAACACAGGGGTAAAATGTCATTTCGCTATGATTTCAGTTGGTAACAATCTCCGAGTACCACGTGAAACAGATGCACGATAATGCTCCGTCGTCGTTTATCTCCGAGGACGACACGGATACTTCAGGGTCAAGTGACAATCACAACTTCCTCCAGTCAGTCGGTCTCATCTACCAATCAAAAGTGCACATGTTGTGTCAAGCCTACGACCTTTACGCCAAGGGTATCAGTGCAGCCAATCAGCTGCTGTCGGAACTTCGGCGATGTGAAGACTTTGTGAGATTCGTTAAAGATCCGCCGCTGGAGGTCAATCAGCCGAGTATTAGCGCATTTATCTACCGTCCTGTTCAACATATCCGGGAGTTGTATAAGGTTCTGCAGGATGTGTTCCACAGTACGTCGACAGACAGCCCCGACTATAACTGTCTTAAACAAGTGGTGGAAGGTAAGACTCTATACTAAGTAACTTTCACTAATCGGCGAGTGTCCGTACAGTCTACCGCTTAGATCTGCTCTCTCGAAGGCACTCACCTATTGAGGCTTATAAAAAGGGCCGCAGTTGGGGTGGCCTGCCATCAACCTCTGACACTGTCATGCACAAGCGACTTCTAAAATTAATTCCCGTGTGTCTACGTACAGCCTACCACTTTGGTCTGCCTGCCCAAAGACGCACCTGTTGAAGCTTATAAAGGACGAGGCTAAAAATGGCAGGTGGGGTGCCCTACATTTGGCTCCAGTAAAAAATCCCTATCAACCTCTGACACTGTTATGCACAAGCAACTTCTAAAATTAATTCCCGTGTGTCTACGTACAGCCTACCACTTTGGTCTGCCTGCCCAAAGACGCACCTGTTGAAGCTTATAAAGGACGAGGCTAAAAATGGCAGGTGGGGTGCCCTACATTTGGCTCCATTAAAAAATCCCTATCAACCTCTGACACTGTTATGCACAAGCAACTTCTAAAATTAATTCCCGTGTGTCTACGTACAGCCTACCACTTTGGTCTGCCTGCCCAAAGACGCACCTGTTGAAGCTTATAAAGGACGAGGCTAAAAATGGCAGGTGGGGTGCCCTACATTTGGCTCCAGTAAAAATTCCATATCAACCTCTGACACTGTCATGCACAAGCGACTTCTGAAATTGATTTCTCTAAAAAATACCGTATTCCAACAGTATTCAGTCATAAAAAATATTTTATCGTTGTAATAATCTTCAACCCAAATCCTCGAAATTCGACCAGTGTACGGGTAACTACATATGTTTTCAAAATTAATTGATTTCTTTTATAGGTTTACAAGACTGTTCAACAAATATCACAAATTATAGCTGCGAACGTGTGGAAAGTCTGTCCTCTTTGACCTCCAGAGATTCCAAGGTCAGCTTCACAGGAAGTATGAAGTCACGGTCATCAACCACATCCTGTAGTAGTGCTTCCTCCAAAGGTCAAGGTCATTCGTTGCAGCCGAGTAAATCCGTCGACATTGAAGTGATGAAAATACAAGATAGACTTGTATTCTCGTCAAATATTCCCGTAAGTTTTTGAAGCAATGTCTGAAATGTCATGTACAGTCAAACCTGTGTTAGTGGTCACCTCTATTAAGCAGCAAGCTTTTGTGTGGTCAAGAGTTTTAAATCATGTAATACAGTAATAATACCTCATTCAAATCAACAGTACAGACCTCTAAATAGGCTTACAAAAAGTGTAGGTCCAGATGAGCTGTCACATCAGGATCTGCACTTCTTGCCAGTAATATTACTATTTTTAGACAAAATTACCAATTTTGATAAATGAACTGGTCCAATTTTAATTTTCTTATTTATTTATTGGTTTAAAAATATCATGGATCAGTCTATGTCAGTTACTAGGTGTTGAATGGGTTAAACCTATCATGTCTTAGAAATGCTTTTAAACTAATAATTTGCTTACAAATTCAGGTTTTCCAGCTGTGCCAAGATGACCGACATGTGATATTCTCCGGAGATATGTTTAAGTGGGACGGTCATCAGTGGATGAAAATACACGTGTATCTGTTCACGGACATGATTCTCCAAACGGTGAAAGAGTTGGACGGATATCTCCGGGTCATACACGAGCCCACGATGTTGCGCGACATTGCTGCAATGGACGCTCAGAGGCAGCACGGAACCGAGTTCGTTTTGTTCTCTTCATTCAGACTTCACGAGACGGGGCATTCTGGGAGACGGAAGCTGAACTTCAGAGCGCCCTCTACCGAGCAGAAGATGGCGTGGAAGAGTTTGATTGAGCAGAGAGTGTTTGCGGTGCGCGGTTCAATGGACTACTTCAGTAGCACAAGTGACGTGTCCAGTAGCTCGGCTTCAGCTATTGTTATATAGGATTAAACAAGATAGATGTAATAGATATACTACTGTTGGTACAGTTTAGCTTTGGGCTGGCATGTGATTTTATTCCACTTTTACCAGTTTTTATACATATTTAATGTTAGCTTGATTGCGAAACAAGTTCTTACAATATTAATCGGTCTCGCGACCTCATTCCTGATGGAATCCATCACCATGAAGGAGAGAGAAGATGTGGAATTTAAGGGCACAATCGTAACGACTCCAGTGGGGCTCAAACTCCGGACCTTTACACCTATCATGCACATGTCATAAAATCGAAACATTTAAAATGTTAAAAAAGATCACGGTGAAACTGTCTCAGTAAAAGCTCAGTGGAGATTGTGTATTTAGCCAGTTATTTGTGCAATTTTAGGTAATATTAAATGAAACGATGAAACAGACTTCTCGGGAGGAAGTTTATAAAGTGTATCCAGTGAATCTGCGCCAGTATACAATCATATTGCAATATTTAGTGTTATTTATTTTGGCTTGGAATTTCGTTACAGATTGAATGTTTTATCAAATGTTTTGACACAGTTTCTGGGAAACTTAGTTGAACGAGTAACTGAGAAACTTTTATGTGTGTTTACTAATGTCATTCACCTCTCAAGTGATCGGGCCAGTGAGGAAAGACATGTTGCACTTGTGGTTCCCAGTGTGTCAAGTGTGAATTCACTAAGTGACTTAATAGCAAGAATTCGTACCACTGAATAGACTATCAATGTTGACAAGCATTGTGGGTACATGTACAGTCAAACCTGTGTTAAGCAGCCAGCCAAGGGAGTCGGAGAAAGTGACTGCTTAGTGCAGGTGGCTGCATAACAGGTCAAATATATAATAAAACAACCGATTGGGAATCTGGAAACTGGCTGCTTAATACAGGTTGGCTGCTTAATGGAGGTGACCACTAACACAGGTTTGACTGTATGTGTACGAGTTTCTCTTGAATGGACTCTCAGAATTGTTGAAGGATTCTAGCGACCATGTTAACAGAATGCCTGTTGTATTAGTAACAAAGGCATTTTGTGTACTATGTTTGTACTAACGACATAGAGAATGAATACCACTAATCCCCATTAATTTTCCTATAGATCTTACATTTTCTCGTATTGTACATAGTGTAGATACTGAAGCCATCATCCCTCATGTACCCTCATTCTGTATATATTGTACATATTCAAGCCATCATCCCTCATGTACCCTCATTCTGTATATATTGTACATATTCAAGCCATCATCCCTCATGTACCCTCATTCTGTACATGAGAGTGTCCACATGTATTCTATATTTTCACCTGAATTCTTGCTAAATTCTTTCATTTAACCCTTAACCTGCTAATCACAACTAAGTTGCAAAGTCAGATCAGACGGTAGTGCTGCTAAAACACTTGGCTGAATCAGGATCTATGTTGTTTGCACATTCCTTCCAATTTTATTCATCATTTTAAGGGTTAACACTTTCTGTTTGTTACACATGTTTTGTTTTTATTTCTAAAAGTTCTTTCTTTTTGTCAGCTTTATCTCTCTATTTGTTCTTTGTTCTTTCTCTCCTCGTTTTGGGGCCAGTTTCACACAAAGTGTTGCAGGCTAGAACATGCCAGACAATGATATATTTGCAGTGTCCCCCCTTATGCCCCTTGTATGAGTGGTGGAGTCGAGCAAATCAGCAATTCCATAAAGAGTGTTATCTGGATCGTTTACGACTTCGGCAACAACTGCCCCTAGCACTCTCTCCAATACTGATTATTTACTCAGTTCCAATTATAAAAAAATGCTACAAATAAATGATGTTATGCATGTTTTATGTTTAGCAAGAACATTTGAGTGAAACAGACCCCTTAGGATATCTTTTGTTACCTGTTTTGCCTGATTTTGTATGCGTTATTGTGTCTTTGACTGACTTGGTATTTATATTTATAAATACCCGCTATTATATGATATAGAACCTAGAAACTGTCTTCTTGTTTTATGATGGTTCGGAGAAAGTAGACGGGAACAACAACAACATTATATTGCATAAAACATCTATAAGATGCTTAGAGCAAATACAATACTAGTAATTACAAATACAATACCAGCAATTATAAATACAATACCAGCAATTACAAATACAATACCAACAATTACAGATACAATACCAACAATTACAGATACAATACAAGCAATTACAGATACAATACCAGTAATTACAGATACAATACCAGTAATTACAGATACAATACCAACAATTACAGCTACAATACCAGTAATTACAGATACAATACCAACGATTACATATACAATATCAGCAATTACAGATACAATACCAGCAATTACAGATACAATACCAACAATTACAGATACACCACCAACAATTACAGATACAATACCAATAATTACAATACCAGTAATTACAAATACAATACCAGCAATTACAGATACAATACCAGCAATTACAGATACAATACCAGCAATTACACATACAATACCAGCAATTACAGATACAATACCAGCAATTACAGATACAATACCAGCAATTACAGATACAATACCAACAATTACAGATACAATACCAGCAATTACAGATACAATACCAGCAATTACAGATACAATACCAGTAATTACCGATTCAATACCAGCAATTACAGATACAATACCAGCAATTACAGATACAATACGAACAATTACAGATACAATACCAGTAACCACAAATAGAACACTAGTGATAGTGTAGTGGATACATCCCCCAATGCCTGCCCCTTTCTTATATGATTCATTTATCATCACCTCGGTTGCCCCTGGCAACATCTCCAGAAGTATATTAGTCATCTTATATGTTGGAGAATAATTTCCGCTCGCCCATATGGTTCGCCGGCGGCGAGGGTAAATAAACTCAATCATCATCATCGGAGAATAATGTAAGATACAGAAGCATCTCTGTCTGTTTTACATCAGCGGCGTAGCCATCTGAAAATGTGTGGACGCCCATTTGAACTATTAAGTACCGGGTAAGGGGTCTGGGGGCATCTCCCCCCCCCCCAAATTATTTGAAATCTAGACATCAAAGTGTGCACTCTGGCACCTTTTATTGGAATTTATACACTAACAAACACATAGGAAAGGTTCAGTGTTTCATCTACTACTGTATATCCAGCAAATATAAACACTTCCTGAATATAATGTGCAACTCTGGGCATTGTGGCGTAACGGCAACTATGCACCTGTACATGTCCCGGTGTATAGCACTGATACACGATGCCTAGGTTTAAAAGAACTGTTTGGATACGTTTCTTTATCGTCGTCCCACGGTTACCATGGCAACGCCTCCAGAAGCGCATTCGTTCTTGGATAAAGAAGGCACTCTTAATTCTAGAATAATTCCTGGTAACGTGCCCGGTGTATAAGCACCGATACACGAGACCTCGGTTTATAGTCCCATCTGAAAGACTGTTGATAAAGAATAGGTTCAGACGGGGGATTGAACCTGTGATCCTTGGTAACGTGCCCAGTGTATAAGCACCGATACACGAGACCTCGGTTTATAGTCCCATCTGAAAGACTGTTGATAAAGATTAGGTTCAGACGGGGGATTGAACCTGTGAATCCAAACAAAAATAATGAGTCGAATAGAATTTACTAGAATTTGACCTAGTTTTTACGGAAATGGTGGAACATAGCTTTCATCCAAAGTAATGAAGTAACCGAGATTGGTTAAAATTACAATTGCTACATTGTTTACTCAAGGATTTTCTTGTGTGTGTGTTTTACGTTTATTTATCGTCGCTACCGGTTGCTCATATGGGCAACGCCTCCTGAAGAGATTAGATTTTTGGAGGATAGTGTGCAATGATACCGCCAGAGACCCATTCCAGAGTCTCCTCTGGTTCTTTTACGTGCACGGTGTACAGCACCGACACAAGACCTCGGTTTAATGTCCCATCTAAAACACTGTTAATTTTATTAGGGTCAGATGGGGGATTGGACCTGCGATCCCTGGATTACCAGTCCAGCGTGTTACCACTGGACTACAGACCCATCTGCAAGCATTTTCTTTAATTTGACTCTAGGGTTTTATACGGATATTCGAGGAAACAAATTTTCACAAAAGTTCAAAACATGAATAGAATTACTAACTATAGTGTTTTTCCATAATTTGAGTTTTTCCTTTGAAAATGGGTGATTATAGAGATGAACACCATTTCATCAAAATATAACTTCTGACCAAGTTGGACACGAAATACAATGAAAATTACACTGGCTTAGTAGTAGCCAGTGTAATTACTATGGGTCATTCAATTCTTTCAAGTGAGGAAGCTATCCAGCTGGCTTGTGGAAGGCTGGTGGTTCTATCCAGGTGCCCATTCATGCCTCAATTGCTTCTCGGATGAGCACCCGGGGTCTTCATATGACCTGAGCTGTTTAAACCCCCAAAAAGAAACAACCATAGTGATTTCCAGTTTTTTTATGCCAGAAAAATATTACCTAGTTTTTGAATGGAAATGGTCAATATTCGAAAGGAAACGGACTTCGAAAAATGTGACAAGTTTAACAAAATAGTGGCTACACACATGTACATTGTTTACAAACTTCTTCTTGACCTAGATATTGCTGACTATCGAGAGAGACTGGACAAACCCACATACATTTGGGGGACTGGACAAACCCACAGACAATTGGGGGACTGGCCAAACCCACATACATTTGGGGGACTGGACAAACCCACAGACATTTGGGGGACTGGACAAACCCACAGACAATTGGGGGACTGGACAAACCCACAGACATTTGGGGGACTGGACAAACCCACAGACATTTGGGGGACTGGACAAACCCACATACATTTGGGGGACTGGACAAACCCACAGACAATTGGGGGACTGGACAAATCCACAGACATTTGGGGGACTGGACAAACCCACAGACATTTGGGGACTGGACAAATCCACAGACATTTGAGGGACTGGACAAACCCACAGACAATTGGGGGACTGGACAAACCCACAGACAATTGGGGGACTGGCCAAACCCACAGACAATTGGGGGACTGGACAAACCCACATACATTTGGGGGACTGGACAAACCCACATACAATTGGGGGACTGGACAACCCCACAGACATTTGGGGGACTGGACAAACCCACAGACAATTGGGGGACTGGACAAACCCACAGACAATTGGAGGACTGGATAAACCCACAGACATTTGGGGGACTGGACAAACCCACATACATTTGGGGGACTGGACAAACGCATCCATCAAACTCCATCGCCACGAGGGAGAGAGAAGAGGCAGCGTGGAATTTAAATGCCTTGCCTAAGGGCACAATCGTAACGGCTCCAGCGGAGCTCAAACTCCGGACCTTTTGCACCTGAAGTGAACACGCATCCACTGCGCTATCACGACTTCCACAAATTAATTAATTTATTGGTCAAAAAATATCATGCACCAGTCCATGTTAGTTACTT
The DNA here is from genome assembly GCA_014843695.1 of Archivesica marissinica. Taxonomy (NCBI): domain Eukaryota; kingdom Metazoa; phylum Mollusca; class Bivalvia; order Venerida; family Vesicomyidae; genus Archivesica; species Archivesica marissinica. The sequence goes on along the minus strand of CM026400.1, from coordinate 35,798,142 downwards.
GGTGTTGAATGGGTTAATATTGTGTACCAGTCCATGTTAGTTACTTGGTGTTGAATGGGTTAATATTGTGTACCAGTCCATGTTAGTTACTTGGTGTTGAATGGGTTATGCATCTGTTCTAAACACACACAGTTTATAAGGTAAACAATGGGTAAGATTATATAGATGATACAGTAATTAACTGGATAAACTAGAAAGGGGGTAGGGGGAGGGAGTGATGTCTCTGATTCCTATCTGTTAATAGATAAATACAGCCACACACTCCTGATGTTATCTCTATGTTATAATGAGCACCAGGTTGTCTGGTCTATTCCAGGCATATATTGCAACAATACAAGGAACAGACTATGGGGTATATTAGCTTGACTACTAAGCCCGACTACCTGGTGGGTATTCCAGGTCCATCCTTCCTTTCCTGTGTGTCACAGCAACCCATTTCATCCCATTTACTAATTTTCCATACCTTCCAATTCAGTTCACCACCAATTAGTGCACGCATGATGACAAAACTTGTTACAAATAATCACAAGTACGCATACAAGCACCCAGGACCAATCGGGGCTAAAGAACCCAAGACAACGCCCGTCATGTCTCACTAACCGCTCTTAATGCTAACAACTGTATATTGTAACATCCTCATGAAAAGGAATTTACATAAGCTCTCAGCTTGTTTTCCAATCCATTTCAGATATCCTGTTGTATTTATATACCGTATACATATTGAATGAACTGAATAAAATATGTTTAAACTAAGCCCAAATGAACATATGCTCCGGCCTATACATAGTTCCCGTGTGACGTCATCAAATATTTATTTTTCATCAATGGACATATTTTTTGTATCATTTCACAAATTTCGTATCAATAACGAATAAATAATAATTTATCTGTATATTAATATTTCAACTGAAAATAAACTTCCAAAAATAGGTGCAAGTTTAAGTTCTTATCATTTATAATCCATACATCATTGTCAAAAAATAAATTAATATTTAAAAAGTGCATTTCAATACCTTTAAAATCATACCAAATTTTATATTAAGAAACCAAACTTAATAAAGTTATTGCAATTAAAGAATTACTAGTAAAGTCATGAAATTGCCGTTAATAAAACTTGCCAGTCAAAATGGAGGCCAAGATAAGATCTTATCAGTGTTTTTGACTATTTTCACAGGTAATGGTAACTATGTATTGTCAACGAATTGATAGGGAGAAGAACTATATACGTTTTCTTTCGTTCTAATCCCTTTCAATCTATTGCTGTTAAATTAATACAGTCAAACCTGCCTTAAGCAGCCAGCAAAGAGAACCACAGAAAGTGGCTGCTTAATAGAGGTCAAATATATAATAAAACAGCATATTGGGAATCAGTAAAATGGCTGTTAATACAGGTTGGCTGCTTAAAGGTAGGTGACCACTAACACAGGTTTGACTGTATGTAAAATGTTAATTATATTATGTACATGTAAAATACTGAAATAAATAATGCTTAAACTATAATATGCAATATTTCAATACACTTTATTTCAATTAAAGAATTCTCAACAAATTACATTTGATCTCATATTCCTGTTTAACCCTTTCAACACCAAGTAACTGACATGGACTTGTCCATGATATTTTTAGACCAGTGAATTCTAAAACGTAATTATGGATACCATTTTAACACATTTTTAATAAAACAAATTGTTTTTAGCTCTCACCTCTAAGCCACTATGTGTTAGGGTTTGAGGCCATTATCTGGTAGTAAAAAAACCCGTCTTATAGGATAGTAAGTGTTATTTTGATAATTTGTCCAATTTGTTTCGTGCATATAATTATGGTCATACGAAACTAGATACAAACAAGGAATATATGTTAATAGAAGGAAATGCAATAGCGATGTAAATATTGGTCAATGTACAGTCTACATCAGTTATGTCGAATTCCGTCGGACTGACCAAAATACTTCGACATAACCATAGTTTGACTTAACCCATTCAACACCAAGTAACTGACATGGACTGGTCCATGATATTTTTAGACCAATAAATTAATAACAAAATTACATTTGGATCAGTTCATTTATCAAAATGGGTAATTTTTTTCCTAAAAATAGTTATATTACTTGAAAAAAGTGCAGATCCTGATGAGACGGCTCATCATGAGCCGGCTCATCTGGATCTACACTTTTTTGTAAGCCAATTTAGAGGTCTGTGGTGTTGAAAGGGTTAACGAAATTTTATATAATCGGAGCCAGTTATATGTAAAATGATAGTGTCTGAAACGGTACTTGATCCGACTTCGAGATAACGGATGTTGACTGTGTGGTATTGGCAGCAAGAGGCCCCTCTATGTAGGAAAGGGTCTAGTTGAGGAATAACGATTTTATTCATGACACAATTTGCATTTTATGTCACACAAATAACACATCCAATTAGAAAATCATTATTTCGAACAACAGGGTTTCATTATAAAACAATTTCAATGTCATATTGGTGATTCCGATCAGACAAATATTTGAATTTAAAATTAAGAGGTTCATAATAGCCAGCTGAAAGCACCTTGGATTGTGATTAGACTTTAGCGCAGTGGTTAGCGCTCTCTCTTCCCACCAATGCAACCTGGGTTTGATCCTCGGACCGGGAAGTATGTGAGGGTGGTCGCCAGATCGGACAGGTGGATTTTCTCCGAGTACTCCGGTTTCCTACCACACGAATGACCACATACAAGCTTTCATCCTCGCCAACGAGAGTGAGTAATATAAGTTGTTAAAACTTGCTTCGCAATCGTAAAGTAAATAAAGTTTAAACTAAAATAAATCTAAAACGTTTATCTGTCCTTTATTACACCAATTTTATTAAACACTCCCGGAAGTTGGTAATTTTCGTTTTTGAATAAAAAAAATGTTCCTTTTAAAAGCGATAAAAACTATCGATAAACGTTTGATTTTTTTTATTACACTTATTGTTAGTGACGGTCATTTTCTGAAAAGGTAATTGAAATTTAAAAGTTACAAAAATCGTTAAATAAATAAAGTTTAAACTAGACTAGATTAGACTTAAATTCATTTATGAACTACATGAAAGTGTGCACGAGAGTGTTTGGCTGAGAATTAGTGAAAATATGAAAGTTATGAATATGCTATGGACTATATCTGCTTCCGTACTAAATTAAATATATTCGTAATGTAATTTGTATGTGTATAGGAAAATAGATATAAATGGAATTAATAAAAAAAGACGCATTGGCTCTTCTATCTTTAATGTTGCTAAAACTTGTGGCCTGACCCGTTTGCCTTTATTTAATTTGTCATGTATTTTGGCTGTCCGATTAGCGCAGTGGTTAGCGTATAAGCATATACTTGACAATAATAGCATACCCGTCTCCCGCGTCTATATGTGACTGATCCGGACTATTGTATAAGCATAGACATAACATAACATACCCGTCTCCCGCGTCTACGTGTGACGGATCCGGACTATTGTATAAGCATATACTTGACAATAATAACATACCCGTCTCCCGCGTCTACGTGTGACGGATCCGGACTATTGTATAGGCATAGACTTGACAATAATAGCATACCCGTCTCCCGCGTCTACGTGTGACAGATCCGGACTATTGTAAATGACATCATAACTAAGAGCAGCATTCTGGAAAGCGTGCGAATATTTAATAGGGTGAATTTTGGCTGTCCGATTAGCGCAGTGGTTAGCGTGCTCGCTTCTCACCAATGCAACCTGGGTTCAATCCTCGGACCGGGAAGTATGTGAGATGGTACGATGGTCGCCAGATCGGACAGGTGGGTTTTCTCCGCGGGTACTCCGGTTTTCTCCCACACGAATTACCACATTTACGCTTTCATCCGTGCCAACGAGAGTGAGTAATATAAGTTGTTAGAACTTGCTTCGCAATCGTTGTAAAATAAATACAGTTTAAACTTTTGTATTCAATTAAGATGGAGCTCCCAGATTATGTCCTTAACTATTTCCCAGTTGTGAATATAATGCACTCATTGCTAGTAACAGTCAAATATGGAATTTCCTTAGAACTGTATCAACACAATTCTAAATAAATTCCATGACATGTTACCAGAGTTTTCAGTCTGCTACACACTTATCTGTTTGAACTATTTATATATAGCGTTTATTTTACCCAGCATGCAAAGAGTTAAGATCACCAGCGGCAGGCACCTTCGATTTTGATTAGACTTTAATTCATTGCAGTAGTGATATCGCAGTGGTAGCTCGTTCGCTTCAGGTGCGAAAGGTTAGGAGTTCGAGCACCGCTGGAGCCGTTACGATTGTGTCCTTAGGCAAGGCACATTGCCTCTTCTCTCTCCATCGTGGCAATGGATTCCATCAGGAATGAGGTCTCCAGAGTGATTAACCCTTTCCCTCATAGAAGCACCTCTAGACGCCATTACCAATACGACATACATTGACAATGTAGTAGCCAAACCAATGTTCATAATAAAAGCCAGAATCTCATGTAGTCCCAGTAATATCTATGGAGGTGGGATAGATATGGTGACTACTTATCCACAGCATGATAGCTAAATGGCTGTCGTTTGTATGGAGATATAATAGTATATTAACCTAAATCTCTATGTAGTTCCAGTAATATCTATGGAGGTGGGATAGATATGGAGACTACTTATCCACTGCATGATAGCTAAATGGCTGTCGTTTGTATGGATATATAATAGTATATTAACTTAAATCTCTATGAAGGAAATGGTTAATATAACTTGTTTCACAATCGTGCTAAAATAAATTTGTATAAACTAAATTTAATTTATTCATATAACACCTCCAATTAAGAGTTCCCAGATACAGTAGTGTTTAGTGAAATTGGCAGGTTTTATGTGTTAACGTGATTTATTGTCACAAACTCACTTAGTTACAATCAAAATAGAGACCAGCCTTGTCCGATGTGCAAATAATTAACACGAAATTATCGAAATTAAACACAATAGCTGCAGGCTGTGACACTATCTTTGTTTAATTTTCCTATAAATTCAACCTGATTAGCAAACACTACAGCTGCCCACCGTTGCCTAGATACCAAACTTGGTGCTATATCTGTGCAATATTTATTGTGTATACAGATTATGGGAGCTCGTAACGTTCGGGATTATTCGATCAGATAATGTTATTGCAAAAAAAAAATGAAATGATATCCACATGCCACATATAACGTTAAGACGTAAAAAAATTATAGGAGAGATATGTTACCGGTTTGTCAAATATCAGGGTTCCCGCTGTCGGTCACCAATAGTGTCAATTGCAACAAAAAACAAATACTCAAATACAAGTACAGTCGCTAAATTTTGTGAATTGGCGAAAATATTTGGCACAATTTGTTTTGTCAAAATGCATGGCTTCAAATATTAAGTTGGTGGTAAAATGTTTGCTTGAAAAAGCTGAATTTAAACTGGAGCCTTCCGTAAGTGGAGGTAGCTGAATTTAAACTGGAGCCTTCCGTAAGTGGAGGGTACTTTGTGGACCTGTGACATTCGTTATGACAATGGTTTTGTCTCTAATGTTTGAATGAATCCGATTTGAGATATCTTGTTAACTTTATTCCATTACAAATCATAAAACTTGCATTGATGTATAATGATTTATGAAGATTAAATATCTGGTTTTTCTATGGTTTATAATGTAAATAATCAAAGAAACAAACATACATGTACATACATACAATTCAAACAAAATAAAAAATAATTACTTTTTTTGTTTTGCTTTTCGGCCTAAGTCGACGTACTTTCATCACATTTCTGGATGACTTATAGCCGGGAATATAAGGTGTATTCACATTGCCTCTTCAATCTCCCTCATGGCGATGCATTCCATCAGTAATGAGGTCTCGAGAGCAATTTATCTAGAGAGCTAAAATAAATGTGTGTAAACCACAATAAAATAAGCCACAGCATAGCGCTGCGTCTGATCAGGATCTATGTTGCTTGCTATTCAGACAAGTGTTTTCAGTCCAATATCCGAATAGCAAACAGCATAGAGCCTGATCAGACAGAACGTTCTGTTTTTATATTTAAGTTTATTTAACATAGCTACCGGTTGTTAATATGAGCGACGTGTAGTTTACCTAACAACACCTTTCCTGGGCAGGCACCAGCAGTTAACCAGTACATGGTGCACCAATCACCGTAAGAAACCGCCAACTTTTTCATATACAGAAAATAGTCTGAACGGGACTCGAACCCATGACCATCAGTGATCAGGTTACAATGTCGGCGACCGTAACCACTTGACCACGGAGACGCACGCATTTAGCATGTGCACCCAGGTCCTGTTTTGATAAAAATCTAGCCATTTTTTACAATACACTGATTAATGGTTTGTGATGATTTTATTGTGATCTGACAAGGAAGTGATTATTATCTTTATATTGACAGATCATAAATTTTCTGTCAATTATTAATCGACAGGTAGCTTATGTAATTGATAACTTGTGCTTTTGTTAAATACACAATTATTATATAATATTTATATAATTATGTACACTGTCATAAGAAAAACAAGTGAAAGACCCTGGGTATCTCACATGCCCTACCGTGTCAAATAAATTGGACAGGATTGGCAAACAACATAGACAGACGGATCTATAGTACAGTGGTAGCACACTGGACTGGTAATCCAGGGATCGCAGGTTCGATCCTCCGTCTGACCCTAATAAAATTAACAGTCTTTCAGATGGGACGTTAAACCGAGGTCTCGTGTCGGTGCTTTACATCGTGCACGTAAAAGAACCAGAGGAGACTCTGGAATGGGTCTCTGTCTGTATCATGCACTATCCTCCAAAATCTAAAATGACTAATATCTTCAGGAGGCGTCGCTCATATGGGGCAACCGGTAGCGACGATAAATAAACGTAAAATAAAAAAAAAACAACAACATAGATCCAGATCATCACCAGCGTAACTCCGCGTCTGATCAGGATCTGTGTTGTTTGCTATTCAGCCGTAACACTGTGTCTGATCAGGATCTATGTTCTTTGCTATTCATTCAAGTGTTTTAGCTCCACTATCCGAATAGCAAACAGCATAGAGCCTGATCAGACAGCACGTTCTGTGTCATCTGATCTGGCTCTATGCTGTTTGCAAAAGCGACATTAGTTATGATTGGCAGGTTATGGGTTTAGTTATGATTGGCAGGTTACGGGTTTAGTTGTGATTAACAGGTTATGGGTTTAGTTGTGGGTGACAGGTTACGGGTTTAGTTGTGATTGGCAGGTTATGGGTTTAGTTGTGATTGACAGGTTACAGGTTTAGTTGTGATTGGCAGGTTACAGGTTTAGTTGTGATTGGCAGATTATGGGTTTAGTTGTGATTGGCAGATTAAGGGTTTAGTTGTGATTGGCAGGTTATGGGTTTAGTTGTGATTGGCAGGTTACGGGTTTAGTTGTGATTGGCAGGTTATGGGTTTAGTTGTGATTGGCAGGTTATGGGTTTAGTTGTGATTGGCAGGTTAAGGGTTTAGTTGTGATTGGCAGATTATGGGTTTAGTTGTGATTGGCAGGTTAAGGGTTTAGTTGTGATTGGCAGGTTATGGGTTTAGTTGTGATTGGCAGGTTATGGGTTTAGTTGTGATTGGCAGGTTAAGGGTTTAGTTGTGATTGGCAGGTTATGGGTTTAGTTGTGATTGACAGGTTATGGGTTTAGTTGTGATTGACAGGTTATGGGTTTAGTTGTGATTGGCAGGTTATGGGTTTAGTTGTGATTGGCAGGTTATGGGTTTAGTTGTGATTGGCAGGTTATGGGTTTAGTTGTGATTGGCAGGTTACAGGTTTAGTTGTGATTGGCAGGTTATGGGTTTAGTTGTGATTGGCAGGTTATGGGTTTAGTTGTGATTGACAGGTTATGGGTTTAGTTGTGCTTGGCAGGTTACAGGTTTAGTTGTGATTGGCAGATTACGGGTTTAGTTGTGATTGGCAGGTTATGGGTTTAGTTGTGATTGACAGGTTATGGGTTTAGTTGTGATTGACAGGTTACAGGTTTAGTTGTGATTGACAGGTTATGGGTTTAGTTGTGATTGACAGGTTATGGGTTTAGTTGTGATTGACAGGTTATGGGTTTAGTTGTGTTTGGCAGGTTACAGGTTTAGTTGTGATTGGCAGATTACGGGTTTAGTTGTGATTGGCAGGTTATGGGTTTAGTTGTGATTGACAGGTTATGGGTTTAGTTGTGCTTGGCAGGTTACAGGTTTAGTTGTGATTGGCAGATTACGGGTTTAGTTGTGATTGGCAGGTTATGGGTTTAGTTGTGATTGACAGGTTATGGGTTTAGTTGTGATTGACAGGTTACGGGTTTAGTTGTGATTGACAGGTTATGGGTTTAGTTGTGATTGACAGGTTATGTGTTAATATAGATTCAGTAGTTTATTCTTTTTAATTATGAATTTGTTATTAATTTTAATTATTGTTGACCTGCAGAACGTGCCTCTTCTCTCTCTCCCTCCCTTGTGGCGATGGATTCCATTATAGATTTAAGTGTCTTGCCTAAATGATACCATCACTGTGGTTCTGGGGCTGAGCTCAAACTTACAAACCCCTTGGTCATGGGGCAAAAGACGTATCCAATAGTTACACCACGGAGGCAGCGCTCAAAAAAGCTGAAAATTATCATCGATATTTATTATTTGGGAATTAGTTTTATAAAATACATTATATTTTCGTTGTTGAGAAAAATGCACATTTTCATCGCTATTGATTGATAATATCAAAATTTGAGTGTGAGAATTGTGGATGATATTTAGTAAGATATATATCTAATCATAAATATCTCTACAAAAATTGCAACAAGGTGGAGATCTAGGACACTTATACAGATAAAATGTTAATGATTTTTTTGGACAAAAATTAGATTTTGTAGTATGATGAATTTCAAAATAATGAGGATTTTTGATTTTCTATACAGATAGAAGATCTGGGTATTGTGTTTTCTGTAAATGATACAAATAGTATGGGAGGGCAAGTCATGTCAGATGTGACATTTATCATAGCATGGTTTTATAATGGGTCAATTTCAAATATTTTATGATCATTTTGCAGTGAGTTCAGTTCCAGTTCCACCGTCTTATAAAAGAATAAATAATCTGAATAAATATACACAATACAATTTGAAATATTTTATGATCATGTTTTAACCCTTTCAACCCCACAGGCCTCTAAATAGGCTTATGAAAAGTGTAGATCCAGATGAGCCGGCTCGTGACGAGCCGTCTCATCAGGATCTGCACTTTTTTGCCAGTAATAATTATTACTATTTTTAGATAAAATTACCCATTTTGATAAATGAACTGGTCCAAAGGTAATTTTCTTATTAATTTATTGGTCTGAAAATATCATGGACCAGCTCATGTCAGTTACTTGGGGTTGAATGGGTTAATGTCTCTCTCCCTCGTGGCGATGGATTCCATCAGGAATGAGGTCTCCAGAGTGATTTATATAAGTTGTAAGAAAGTGTTTGTTGGTTTTTTTTAAATGTTATTTATTTTACAACGATTTACAAAGTTTTAACAACTTATATTAATCATTCTCGTTGGCTCGGATGAAAGCGTAAATGTGGTCATTAATGTGGGAGGAAACCGGAGTACCCAGAGAAAACCCACCTGTCCGATCTGGAGACCACCGTACCATCTCACATACTTCCCAGTCCGAGGATCGAACCCGGGTTGCATTGGTGGTAAGTGAGCGCGCTAACCACTGTGCTAATCGGGCAGCCTAAGAACTTGTTTTCGCAATCGAGCATATGATGGGGTGGAAAATAAATATATGATGAAGACGCTACAGTACATTTCCAAAATGGTGAGAACGAGCTGCAGCAACTAGCCAATATCTCAGGGGGATACCGGGATACCCACTTTACCACATGGGTTTGAATGGTTCATTGTAGTCCCTAGTATATGGAACTGCATTTTTGTTGCACATTTTCTACACCCACCCATTTCCATTTTTGAAGGAAACCTGGGTTTTGGCATGCACTCGCATACATGTAAGACGGGTTAATAAATTGGACACCAGACCATGTATAAATTGCATGTTTGGCCAGTGCGAATTGAAGAAATGAGCCAGCTCATCTGGATCTACACTTTTTGTAAGCCTATTTAGAGGTCTGTTGTGTTAATGAATTTGTCATAGTAAAATGGGAACTATATGTTATACATGTACACAACTATATATATATATTTTTTTATATTTCGGTTTTTACGCCTGCATCAGCACCATTTTGGGCTATATCGCCGGCGGACAGTTTACCTAACAACACCTTTCCTGGGCAGGCTCCAGCAGTTAACCAGTACTTGGGTGCACCAACCTCCGTAAGAAACTGCCAACTTTTTCATAAAAATGAGACACGGCCTGAGCGGGGCTCGAACCTGTGACCATCAGTGATGATAGGTTACAGTGGTATACAAGTCAGCGACCATAACTACTCGACCACGGAGGCGGACACAACTATATATACACAACTATATATACACAACTATATATACACAAAGAAACAAATATGTTTATAGAAAGCCTCCGTGGTCGCATGGTTACGGTCGCTGCCTTGTTTACCACTGTAGCCTATCATCACTGATGGTCACAGGTTCGAGCCCCGCTCAAACCGTGTGTCTTTTTATATGAAAATGTTTTAGGTTTCTTACGAAGGTTGGTGCACCAAGTACTGGCTAACCGCTGGAGCCTGCCCAGGAAAGGTGTTGTTAGGTAGAGTGTTTGTCGCTCAAATGGGTAACCGGTAGCGACGTTAAATAAACTTTAAATAAAAAAAATAATTTGAAAAGTGTAGGCATATTAATAATAATAAGCAGACTGATTTATGCATTTCATAAATGTTCTCAGTCTGTGAATAGGAAAATAAATAAGATATTGAACATATGGCGAGACAGAAGAACATTTCAAATTGTGATTTATGTTATTAATGCAAATTCCATGAATAAAATAAAAATGGTAGATCTGTAATGCTCTCACTACATTGCTCACTACTACATTAACAGTGAAACAGTGACAGCAACATTTTTAATGGATAAATCACAAGAAATGAACCGCAAACTGATAAAGAACCCAAATTTGTCAAATGAACCCAACTGAAGAGCATGGTTTTGGTCATATTGTCAATAATCTATGGACCAGGTTATGTAAATAGGGGTCAGATTGGATATTTTCATTCCTTGGCCCTTTAACTGGACCGAAAGTAATCTGACACATAAATTTCTTTAACAGTGTCACAAAAACTGATTTTAGTTGACGAGATTGGAAATTTTAAATTTTATGAGAAATTGTTATGTCTAAATCACTATCTGAAAAGATGACAAAAACAAATAACGATTTGTTAGCAATGGTGGCAAACTTTTACTATCAGATATATTTAAACATGGATGCTGTGTGATTGTGTTTTATGGCTACCATTTACAATAACAAAGCTGGAGTGTGCAGCCTGTCTCTTAAACCAACAAGTTATTTTTATTATTTACGATAGTTTATATAAATAACTTAACCAGGTGTAGTGTCTTTATCCTTGTAAATTGAAGTTGATTGTGTTTATAATTTGAAATTGTCATATCTGAAGGACTTATCTCTCAACCTGACAAAACAAATAATTATTTATCAACAATCTGGTCAGATTTTAGCCATTTACATTCAATTTTTTAAAGACCGCTGCCACACGATTGAATATAAAATTTATGACTCGCTGTAACCCACTTAAAAAATAAGATATCCTTTTCAGGCAGTGACACAGCGGTTTTCATCATAACGTGGAATTCCCGGACAAATTTATTTTTTCCTGTTCACGTGTGTGTGTTTTACGTTTATTTATCGTCGCTATCGGTTGCCCATATGAGCGACGCCTCCTGAAGAGATTAGTAATTTTAGATTTTGGAGGATAGTGCAATGATACAGACAGAGACCCATTCCAGAGTGTCCTCTGGTTCTTTTAAGTGCACGGTGTAAAGCACCGACACGAGACCTTGGTTTAACGTCCCATCTGAAAGACTGTTAATTTTATTATGGTCAGACGGGGGATCGAACCTGCGATCCCTGGATTACCAGTCCAGCGTTTTACCACTGGGCTACAGAACCGTCTGTTTCCTGTTCACACCCACCTGGATATCATTATATAGATAAATAATCAACAGAGAATTTGGGGTTTACTGCGGACTATCTGAAGTGTGCAGCCTTTCAACTCCCATCCCCCCCCCCCCCAGAGTAAGAAAGGAAAAGATCTTGTTTTATTCCCGTTTATTTCAGATACTTAAACATGGATACTGCCTGATTGCGTTTTATAACTCACTCCTTCAAATGACAAACCCCAAAGTGTACCACGGGCAAGCATTCTTGTCAGAACGTTTATTTGTAATACCTACCGTCCATAGTTTATACAAATTTATTTTAGCTCGATTGCGAAACAAGTTCTTACCACTTATATTAATCACTCTCGAGACCTCATTCCTGATGGAATCCATCTCCACGAGGGAGAGAGAAGAGACAATGTGGGAATTAAGTGCCTTGCCTAAGGGCACAATCGTAACGGCTCCAGCAGTGCTCGAACTCCGGACCTTTCGCAACTGAAACGAACGCGCATCCACTGCGCTATCACGACTTCCACTTACCGTACATATTCGCCTATAACAGGAATTGTTTGCCACCAGATTATGGCCTCAAAGGGGCTTCCTGTCCTTTAACCCTTTCAACACCACAGGCCTCTAAATAGGCTTACAAAATGTGTAGATCCGGATGAGATGTCTCATCACGATCTGCACTTTTTGCCAGTAATATTACTATTTCTTAGACAAAATTTACCCATTTTGATAAATGAACTGGCCCAAATTTAATAATTTTATTAATTGATTGGTCTAAAAATATCATGCACAACCAGTCCATGTCAGTTACTTGGTGTTGAATGGGTTAAATATCATGCACAACCAGTCCATGTCAGTTACTTGGTGTTGAATGTGTTAAATATCATGCACAACCAGTCCATGTCAGTTACTTGGTGTTGAATGGGTTAAATATCATGCACAACCAGTCCATGTCAGTTAATTGGTGTTGAATGTGTTAAATATCATGCACAACCAGTCCATGTCAGTTACTTGGTGTTGAATGTGTTAAATATCATGCACAACCAGTCCATGTCAGTTACTTGGTGTTGAATGTGTTACATATCATGCACAACCAGTCCATGTCAGTTACTTGGGGTTGAATGGGTAAAGTGAGTACAATGGGTGTTTTAAATGTTTCAATAATTATGTTTTAGAAAAGAAAGCTTATACTGTATAATAGCCTTCATAGACACTGAAAATCTGAAACATAGTTGTATACAGTGAAACCTGTGTTAGTGGTCACCTCTATTATACAGTGATACCTGTGTTAGTGGTCACCTCTATTATACAGTGATACCTGTGTTAGTGGTCACCTCTATTATACAGTCAAACATGTGTTAGTGGTCACCTCTATTATAGAGTCAAACCTGTGTTAGTGGTCACCTCTATTATACAGTCAAACCTATGTTAGTGGTCACCTGTATTATACAGTCAAACCTGTGTTAGTGGTCACCTACATTATACAGTCAAACCTGTGTTAGTGGTCACCTCTATTATACAGTCAAACCTGTGTTAGTGGTCACCTCTATTATACAGTCAAACCTGTGTTAGTGGTCACCTCCATTATACAGTCAAACCTGTGTTAGTGGTCACCTCCATTATACAGTCAAACCTGTGTTAGTGGTCACCTCTATTATACAGTCAAACCTGTGTTAGTGGTCACCTCTATTATACAGTCAAACCTTTTAAGCAGCCAACCTGTATTAAGTAGCCAGTTTCCAGATTCCCAATCAGTTGTTTTATTATATATTTGACCTCTATTAAGCAGCCACCTGTGCTAAGCAGCCACTTTCTCTGACCCCCTTGGCTGGCTGCTTAAGACAGGTTTGACTGTACATGTATATCACATCTTATCTCTGATACACATGATCTCTAAAACATATACAATCTCTTAAAACATATACAATCTCTAACCATATACAATCTCTAAACACATGATCTCTAAAACATATACAATTTCTAAAACATGTTATCTCTAAAACATATACAATCTCTAAAACACATTATCTCTAAAACATATACAATCGCTAAAACTCATTATATCTAAAACATATACAATCTCTAAAACACGTTATCGCTAAAACATATACGATCTCTAAACACATGATCTCTAAATATATACAATCTCTAAAACACATTATCTCTAAAACACATTATCTCTAAAACACATTATCTCTAAAACATATATAATCTCTAAAACACGGTCTCTCTAAAACATATACAATCTCTAAACCCACATTATCTCTAAAACATATACAATCTCTAAAACACATTATCTCTAAAACATGTACAATCTCTAAGACATGTTCTCTCTAAAAACATATACAATCTCTAAAACACATTATCTCTAAAACATGATACATGTAGTACAGTGTACATCTCTAAATCATTTATCATCCATATAACACATATTATCTCTGGGACACATATCACAGAAGGTGATGAAACAAATCTGTGAAGGTGATGAAACATTGTCAACTCATTCTCCCACTAACAAAATGTCACTATGAGTTACAGGTTGTTCCCAAAAATACAGTACCCATTTGATTTCTTTTTATTACATCTCTTCAGATTGTGTGCATATATAAAAAGATTTGTTAAAATAAATCTATGGCTGTCAGATTAGCGCAGTGGTTAGCACGCTCGCTTCTCACCAATGCAAGCCGGGTTCAATCCTCAGACCGGAATGAATGTTAGATGGTGCGGTGGTCGCCAGATCGGAAAGGTGGGTTTTCTTCGGGTACTCCGATTTCCTCCAACACGAATGACCACATTTACGCTTTCATCCGCGCCAACGAGATTGATTAATATAAGTTGTGAAAACTTGCTTCGCAATCGTGGTAAAATAAATCTAAAACGTTTATCTGTCCTTTATTACACCAATTTTATTAAACACCCCCGGAAGTTGGTAATTTTCGTCTTAGAATTAAAAAAACTTTTTCTTTTAAAAGCGATAAAAACTAACGATAAACGTTTGATTATTTTTATTACACTTATTGTTAGTGACGGTCATTTTCTGAAAAGCTAATTGAAATTTAAACGTTACAAACTGGTCATGAATATCATCTTTTTTTGGGGAAAAATGTCATTCATTGTGTTAAAATGATATTTAAAAGTGACAGTAGTTGTCGAAAGTAAATCAAAATGAAAGTGAAAACCTACAATTATTGTGATATTTTGTTGATTATATTTTGAAAGATTTTAGATTATTGTAAAACTGACAGTCGCTAAGATAGTTTAAATACATATTGCTCTAGTCAACAGCTAGATATAACCTGTGATTAATGCTTCATCTTTCAATAATATCTTTAATGGTGTATGAAAGTAGTTCCTAAAAAGATCGTTTTACGAAGTGTCAAACGAGCAGGGGCAAGACACGGTCAAATGAAACAGTGTATAAAGCTGTGATAGATGGGGGAGGAGGGGGGGGGGGCTGGTCGGTGTTAAAGTGGAACCAAGAGGTTAGGTCATATGGTGACTTTCAAGATATTATTTGTGGAGGAAGACCACAGATGCCCCTCCGAGCAGTATTGTATGCACTGACAGGCACCCGGGTAGAACCACTGACTAACCACAAGCCAGCTGGAAAGCTTCCTCACTTGTAAGAATTCGACACCCGCAGTAATACATTACAAATGTATGAGATAGCTCAGGGACAACTAAGCCACCCAAATCACCCACTGTAGGTCAATCAGGGCTCATTCTAGAGGGTGAAGTAGTCGCCTCGCCCATAGGACCCCTGACTTTGCCCCCTGGAGGCACCACTTTTCCCATAAATTTGTTGTTGTTGCAATTTTCAGACAAAATCAATATTGTCCAGTAAGATACACTGGCCATTGTATAGCACTCCTTCTATTCAAATGTTGTATTTAATGGTCATTGTCCAGCAAGATACACTGGCCATTGTGTAGCACTCCTTCTATTCAAATGTTGTATTTAATGGTCATTGTCCAGTAAGATACACTGGCCATTGTGTAGCACTCCTTCTATTCAAATGTTGTATTTAATGGTCATTGTCCAGTAAGATACACTGGCCATTGTGTAGCACTCCTTCTAGATACACTGGCCATTGTGTAGCACTCCTTCTATTCAAATGTTGTATTTAATGGTCATTGTCCAGTAAGATACACTGGCCATTGTGTAGCACTCCTTCTAGATACACTGGCCATTGTGTAGCACTCCTTCTAGATACACTGGCCATTGTGTAGCACTCCTTCTAGATACACTGGCCATTGTGTAGCACTCTTTCTATTCAAATGTTGTATTTAATGGTCATAGTGTGCATTTTAATCCTATTATGTTGAAATTTATTATGACATCATCAGGCGCACTCTCACTTCTCCCAAACATTTGGGTCCAGCTTGAGCCCTGAGTAATTTATTTGCAAGCTTCACTAACCCCGCTATGGCTAACATATTTAAAAAAACAGTTGACATTACCTGTAATGAAAAACAGAAACTAATGGGCCACTAGTTTTAATGATGTACTTAAAATGTATTTCTATACGACAATTTCACTTAATTTAAATCTTTTTTTCCGAATTTTAATCAACATCAATAAATAAAAATGAATATTTTTTTTATTAACTTTCGCACAAAGCACGGACAATTCATGTCAGACTTCTTACAATGCTTACAAGGGGTCTCGCAGTACAGGCGCAACAATCTCTTAAGCCATTCAAACAACTCCATACGAAAGTAAATAGTGTCACCCCTAGGCGTACGACTGACACACTTGTGGAGTTGCCATATGTATGTTCCCTGCAATTTCATTGGATAAGATTAAATCAACGAAAAGGAAATCCACGAGCCAGTCATACTTCATGTTGAGATGTTTTGATAAAATTTGATTAAAATACTACAATATGGCTTTCCAAAATTGGCAGGTGATATTGTTACAACAATTAAAAAAGATTAAAAGTAAGCAAGCACTGTATGTAAATGTAATTTATTGCAATCTTATAAAATTTCACACTCCATTTGCAACAGGTAACGCAGGTGAGGCTAAATGTGTCGGAGGAAAGCGTTTAAAGGCAAAGAAAACGGCGTCAGTGTTTTTTAAGAGCGTACTGTTTTATACTGGATGCTTATGGTTGGTCGGCTGTGAAACTATGGAGGGAATAGTTTATGTTAATTAAATGACAAGATCTGTCCACATTGGTGTTGTGTTTGTTCGCTGTACAAGAGCAGATGTATATGTCAAGAAACGACGCTTGTTTTTTAAAGTTTGATTTGGGGGTTTAACTCTTTGCACTCTAGCGGCAGATAAAATCACCTTTGCAAACAGCATAGAGCCAGATCAGACGGCACAGAACGTGCCGTCTGATCAGGCTCTATGCTGTTTACTATTCGGATAGTGGAGCTAAAACACTTGGCTGAATAGCAAACAACATGGATCCTGATCAGAAGCGGCGTTACGCCGCGGCTGATCTGGATCTATGTTGTTTGCAAATGTGATTTTATTTACTCAGCAGGCAAAGGTTTAAAGTCGCACCAACAGCTTAGGTCATATGGTGACTCTCCAGCTATATTGATGGAGGAAGGCGCCGGGTGCTTCTCTGAACACTATTTCCTCAGGCACGGACAAGTACACAGGTTGATCCATCAGTCTTCTACCAGCCAGCTGGATAGCTTCCTCACTTAGAAGAATTTGACAATCATAACTAAACCCGTAACCTGCCAATCACAACTAAACCCGTAACTTGCCAATCACAACTAAACCCCTAACCTGTCAATCACAACTAAACCCCTAATGTGCCAATCACAACTAAACCCCTAACCTGTCAATCACAACTAAACCCCTAACCTGCCAATCACAACTAAACTGGTAACCTGCCAATCACAACTAAACCCCTAACCTGTCAATCACAACTAAACCTGTAACCTGCCAATCACAACTAAACCAGTAACCTGCCAATCACAACTAAACCAGTAACCTGTCAATCACAACTAAACCCGTAACCTGCCAAGCACAACTAAACCAGTAACCTGCCAATCACAACTAAACCTGTAACCTGCCAATCACAACTAAACCCATAACCTGCCAATCACAACTAAACCCGTAACCTGCCAATCACAACTAAACCAGTAACCTGCCAATCACAACTAAACCCATAACCTGCCAATCACAACTAAACCCGTACCTGAGGTTATATTGGGTGACTTGAGGGTATACAGGGGAGACTTGGGGCTATATAAGGGGGACTGAGGGTACATCGTCGACCTGGGGTGTATCTGGGGGGATAAATTGCAGGTATTTTAATCAATGTCTGTACATGTATCTCGTTGTCAACGTAGTAATTGCTATTAGAAAAATAAAAAATAAATGACATCAAAGTTCAACCTTAAACCAAGTTGAATGTGAGTCAAGTGCGATATAAGCTGCATTTATCCATACCTGTTTCATCTTGTACTATTATTTGCGAATGAATCATTCACGTTTCCGCTTATTTTCTCCCTGATAAGCCACAACTTATATCCCATATTTCATATTTCCGCACATTTTAACAATAATTTTAATCTAGCAGCTTATAAATCGGTATTGAATATATATTAATAATTCTTATCAATCTCAATTCTACATTACAAGTTTTTCTAATCAGTTAGTTTATACAAATTTATTCTAGCTCGATTGTAAAACAAGTTCCTACAATTTATATATTAATCACTCTCGAGATCTCATTCCTGATGGAATCCATCGCCACGAGGGAGAGAGAAGAGGCAATGTGGAATTTAAATGCCTTGACTACCGGTAAGCCTAAGGGCGCAATCATAACGGCTCCAGCGGGGCTCGAACTCCGGGCTCCAGTGTAAATGATAATTAATAAGTCTGCTCACATGAAGCTGAATATAGAACCCCTGTGGTAATGGATACAGTGTCTGGCTGGTAAGCAAGATGTCGTGAGCTTGAGCCTCGTTAGAACGACGGTGGTGGTGTCCTTAGGCAAGCCACTTAATTTCACATTGCCTCCTCTCTCCCTCTCTCCTCTCCCTCTCTCCCTCATGGACATGTGAATAAAAAATTATTATTTCCATTCTAACATGACCCAATATAATGCTATGAACCAATAATTGTGTGTGTATCATTGGTCTCAGAAAATGAAAAAAATGAAAACTCCAAAAATGCAATAAAAACCCCGGGGGGGGGGGCGGGTAGTAGGGATACATAGGCGCCGTGATGTGTGGATTGGTGGAATAATTGAGCCCTTTGCAAATATGGTGCATCTCGATATTTAGTTTGTGCTATTTTACGTGCTTATTTAATTGATAAGGGCACTAGATCATGTATATTATACATCTAGCCTTAATTTATACCTTTATACGGATTGTCGTAAGAACTTTAGTCCTGCAATTGTATGTTACAAAATGCATTGAAATGCAGGAAATTGCTTCATTTCAAAAAATCTCCGTGGGGGCATGCCCCCGGACCCCCCAGCATACTCGCTTGCTATGCTCACTCAACAAACAAGCATATTTGGCTGTGCGTATCATCAAAATAGCTCCAGCGACGGCCCTATTTCAGCTTTTAAATTCACAGCGTATGATTTTTTAATTTTTTATTATTATATCTTTAGAATTTAGAAATTAAAAGTGAAATAAAATGTTTTAGCTTATACAAATATATTTTAGCTCGATTGCGAAACAAGTTCTTTCAACTTATATTAATCATTCTCGATACCTCATTCCTGATGGAATCCATCGCCACGAGGGAGAGAGAAGAGGCAATGTGGAATTTAAATGCCTTGCCTAAGGGCACAATCGTAACGGCTCCAGCTGGGCTTGAACTCCGGACCATTCGCACCTGAAGCGAATGCGCATCCACTGCGCTATCATGACTTCCACATGATTGAAAGCAGTACATTAACACATTTTTTTCTCCCTGTGTTATATGCCCCTAAGTTTGTGTATAAATTGTGTATATCAAATATGCTTTAGACTTTAGTTTAAACTTTGATTGTTTTTAAAAAAGGAAGGCATATAAAGTTTAAATCCTTAAATTGGACTTTGAAATTGTTCAGTGTATATCTATGTTTGTTTTAATATGCATTTATCTGCTCTAAGCTTGTGATTCCTATTTTATACAAATTTATTTTAGCTCGATTGCGAAACAAGTTATTTCAACTTATATAAATCACTCTCGAGACCTCATTCCTGATGGAATCCATCGCAACGAGGGAGAGAGAAGAGGCAATGTGGAATTTAAATGCCTTGCCTAAGGGCACAATCGTAACGGCTCCAGCTGGGCTCGAACTCCGGACCTTTCGCACCTGAAGCGAACGAGCATCCACTGCGCTATCACGACTTCCACAGATTCCTAGTCACTGTATGTTGAAATGTTGTCAATATGAATGTTCTAGTGACAAATTAGCACACGTCTGCATCGTTTTCTATCCAAACTACACACTTGTGATAACAATTCTGTACACATTAAAAATATAACAACTGTTTTTCTACAAATTATAAGAGTCATTATTGAACAGTAACAAAATTAATGTGATTTTTAAAATACCAGTAGTTGTTATCACCTGTCATACTGACAGCCGTAAGGTCATGTTTTACATCACCCCAACCTATCTATCTTACAAGTCAGCGTAACTCACTTGTTGCCAAACACACCTGTTCCATCATTCACTTGAATTTTGAAAATTTGAATTTAATATCTGGCACAGTTACCGGTATGTCATGTACGGTATGTCATGTGCAGTATGTCATGTACAGTATGTCGTGTACAGTATGTCATGTACAGTATGTCATGTATGGTATGTCATGTACAGTATGTCATGTATGGTATGTCATGTACAGTATGTCATGTATGGTATGTCATGTACGGTATGTCATGTACGGTATGTCATGTATGGTATGTTGTGTACAGTATGTCATGTATGGTATGTCATTAACGGTATGTCATGTACAGTATGTCATGTATAGTATGTCATGTACGGTATGTCATGTACGGTATGTCATGTACAGTATATCATGTACAGTATGTCATGTATGGTATGTCATTAACGGTATGTCATGTACGGTATGTCATGTACAGTATGTCATGTATAGTATGTCATGTATGGTATGCCATGTATGGTATGTCATGTACGGTATGTCATGTACAGTATGTCATGTACAGTATGTCATGTATGGTATGTCATGTACAGTATGTCATGTATGGTATGTCATGTATGGTATGTCATGTATGGTATGTCATGTATGGTATGTCATGTACAGTATGTCATGTATGGTATATCATGTGCAGTATGTCATGTATGGTATGTCATGTATGGTATATCATGTATGGTATGTCATGTATGGTATGTCATGTATGGTATGTCATGTACAGTATGTCATGTACGGTATGTCATGTATGGTATGTCATGTACGGTATGTCATGTACAGT
This sequence comes from Archivesica marissinica, assembly GCA_014843695.1. NCBI lineage: Eukaryota > Metazoa > Mollusca > Bivalvia > Venerida > Vesicomyidae > Archivesica > Archivesica marissinica. The sequence continues at coordinate 35,776,645 of CM026400.1, read as the reverse complement.
ATGTCATGTATGGTATGTCATGTATGGTATATCATGTGCAGTATGTCATGTATGGTATGTCATGTACAGTATGTCATGTATGGTATGTCATGTATGGTATGTCCTGTACGGTATGTCATGTACAGTATGTCATGTATGGTATGTCAGGTATGGTATATCATGTGCAGTATGTCATGTATGGTATGTCATGTATGGTATCTCATGTGCAGTATGTCATGTACGGTATGTCATGTACAGTATGTCATGTACAGTATGTCGTGTACAGTATCTCATGTACAGTATGTCATGTATGGTATGTCATGTACAGTATGTCCTGTACGGTATGTCATGTACAGTATGTCATGTACAGTATGTCATGTACGGTATGTCATGTATGGTATGTCGTGTACAGTATGTCATGTATGGTATGTCATTAACGGTATGTCATGTACAGTATGTCATGTACAGTATGTCATGTATGGTATGTCATGTACAGTATGTCATGTACGGTATGTCATGTACAGTATGTCATGTATGGTATGTCATTAATGGTATGTCATGTACAGTATGTCATGTACAGTATGTCATGTATAGTATGTCATGTATGGTATGCCATGTATGGTATGTCATGTATGGTATGTCATGTACAGTATGTCATGTACGGTATGTCATGTACGGTATGTCATGTACAGTATGTCATGTATGGTATGTCATGTAAGGTATGTCATGTATGGTATATCATGTACAGTATGTCATGTATGGTATATCATGTACAGTATGTCATATACAGTATGTCATGTACAGTATGTCATGTACAGTATGTCATGTACAGTATGTCATGTATGGTATGTCATGTACGGTATGTCATGTATGGTATGTCATGTACAGTATGTCATGTATGGTATGTCATGTACAGTATGTCATGTACAGTATGTCATGTACGGTATGTCATGTATGGTATGTCATGTACAGTATGTCATGTATGGTATGTCATGTACAGTATGTCATGTACGGTATGTCATGTACAGTATGTCATGTACAGTATGTCATGTACAGTATGTCATGTGCAGTATGTCATGTGCAGTATGTCATGTGCAGTATGTCATGTACAGTATGTCATGTACAGTATGTCATGTACATTATGTCATGTACAGTATGTCATGTACAGTATGTCATGTACAGTATGCCATGTACAGTATGTCATGTACAGTATGTCATGTACAGTATGTCATGTACAGTATGTCATGTACGGTATGTCATGTACAGTATGTCATGTATGGTATGTCATGTACAGTATGTCATGTACGGTATGTCATGTACGGTATGTCATGTACGGTATGTCATGTACAGTATGTCATGTACGGTATGTCATGTACGGTATGTCATGTATGGTATGTCATGTACGGTATGTCATGTACGGTATGTCATGTACGGTATGTCATGTACTGTATGTCATGTACGGTATGTCATGTACAGTATGTCATGTACGCATGTATGATGAATGTTAACATGCAACTGAAAATATCTTATATACCGGTAAATAAATGTGGCAGGTGCATAGAACACAGACGGACCTGTAGTCCAGTGGTTAACACGTTGGACTGGTAATCCAGGGATCACTGGTTCAATCCCCTGCCTGACCCTAATAAAATTAACAGTCTTTCAGATGGGACTATAAACCGAGGGCTCGTGTCGGTGCTGTACACCGTGCACGTAAAGAACCAGAGGAGACTCTGAAATGGGTCTCTCTCTGTATCATTGCACCATCCTCCAAAAATTTAAAATGACTTAATCTCTTCAGGAGGCGTCGCTCATATGGGAAACCGGTAGCGACGATAAATAAACGTAAAACACACACACACATGTAAGATCCTATATTTATTGATCATTACTTTACGCTTGCGGTTCCAAGCCACTGTATGTTGAAATGTTGTCAATATGAAAGTTCTAGTGACAAATTAGTACACGTCTGCATCATTTTCTATAAGACCACACTTGTGACAATAATTCTGTACTGAAACATTTTTATTGTGACGAATACACATTAAAAAGATAACAACTGTTTTTCTATAAATTATAAGAGTCATTATTGAACAGTAATAAAAATAATGTGATTTTTAAAATACTGGTAGTTGTCACCTGCCATACTGACAGCCGTACGGTCATGTTTTACATCACCACAGCCTATCTATCTTACAAGTCACCATGACGCACTTGTTGCCAAACACACCTGTTCCATCATTCATCTGAAATTTTGAAAAATTTGAAAATTTCGAATATTTGAATATTAATATTTGGCACAGTTATGTCATGTGACCAGCTGCATGAATGAATGAATGGGAATATACAACTGAAAATATTTTATAAATAAATATGGCAGGTGCATGGTCTATGTACATTACCCTGAAGGAACGCAATCACTGGATCTTGTTGATTTAAGATTAAAGTTTAAGTTATACAAGCATACATAATTATATTTACATGAAATATTAGAGGATTGTGAATATGTAAATGAGACCCCCCCCCCCTCGCTCGCTGCATCCCTATATACACATGAATTCTTTCATATGAGAGGAGCATATAATGCCATATTGCTGTTAAAATTGACCGACATTACAAAACTGGTATTACACAAGTAATCTAATTTCTTTCACATGTTAATGTACTTTGTGCTTTTACATTTACAGTGAACGATAACTTTTGAGAGTTTACATTTACAGTGAACGATAACTTTTGAGAGTTTACATTTACAGTGAATGTTAACTTTTGAGAGTTTACATTGACAGTGAACGATAACTTTTGATAGTTTACATTGACAGTGAATGAAACTTTTGAGAGTTTACATTGACAGTGAACGGTAACTTTTGAGAGTTTACATTGACAGTGACTGCTAACTTTTGAGAGTTTACATTGACAGTGAACGGTAACTTTTGAGAGTTTACATTGACAGTGAATGAAACTTTTGAGCATTTACATTGGCAATCAGTGATAATGGTGGGCTTCTACATTGACAGTGAATGATAACTGAACTTTCACATTGAGAGTGAATGGTAATTTTGAACTGTTGCATTGACTGTGAATGCTAACTTTAAGCTTTTACATTGACAGTGAATGATAACTGAACTTTCACATTGAGAGTGAATGGTACTTTTGAGCTGTTGCATTGACTGTGAATGCTAACTTTAAGCTTTTACATTGACTGTGAATGCTAACTTTAAGCTTTTACATTGACAGTAAATGATAACATTTATTTGTCTTTATTTGACTTTATTACCTTGAGAATTTCCTGTTGGAATGTGGAGTATTAATTTCATTCCCAGAAAAAAAGAAAGATATTATTTTTTTATGCTGTGCTTTCCAATGAAATATACAAAGTTATCATTGAAATATAATATATGTTTTTCCTCACTGCTTTATTCTTGTGGCTCTAGTCACTACATGTTGAAATGTTGTCATCGACGTAAGCATTTTCGGACTCAAACAGTTAGTTAGACGTCGTCTAAATGCGACATTCTAGCGCCAATTAAAGTCAAAACACAATGGAAGTTGTGATAGCGCAGTGGTAGCGTGTTCGATTCAGGTGCGAAAGTCCCGGAGTTCGAGCCCTGTCGGAGCTGTTACGTGGCAATGGATTCCATCAGGAATGAGGTCTCGAGAGTGATTAATATAAGTTGTAAGAACTTGTTTCGCAATCGAGCTAAAAATAAATTTGTATAAACTAATGGCATCGTTTTCTATCATACGAACAATGTCTCAGCCTAAAATTGTTGCCATTCATGGTAATAATGCTTTCACTATTCAGTTGGTAAAATATAATTAAATTATGCACAGAAACAGACAAATGTTTCCTTTACATATACAGTACATTAACCCTTTCCCTCATAGCAGCACCACTTGACGCCATTACCAATACGACATACATTGACAATGTAGTAACCAAACCAATGTTCATAACCCTTTCCCCCATAGAAGCACCTCTTGACGCCATTACCAATATGACATACATATACAATGTAGTAGCCAAACCAATGTTCATAATAAACCTTTCCCTCATAGAAGCACCTCTTGACGCCATTACCAATACGACATACATTGACAATGTAGTAACCAAACCAATATTCATAACCCTTTCCCTCATAGAAGCACCACTTGCCGCCATTACCAATACAACATACATTGACAATGTAGTAACCAAACCAATGTTCATAATATAGGTCAGAATCTCATGTAGTCCCAGTAATATCTATGGAGGTGGGATAGATATGGCGACTACTAATCCACTGCATGATAGCTAAATGGCTGTATAGTATAATAACTTAAATCCCTATGAAGGAAAGGGTTAAGAAAAATATATATGAAACGTTTATATTCTAATCGACCAAGTATGTTCAAATTATTGCAAATTATTTCAATGTGACAATTCCCTAGAGCTGGTTACAATATTTACACCTGGGTGGGTGGATTCTGTCCTGCAACAATCAGACAATATTTACACCTGGGTGGCTGAATCCTGTCCTGCAACAACCAGACAATATTTACACCTGGGTGGCTGAATCCTGTCCTGCAACAACCAGACAATATTTACACCTGGGTGGGTGAATCCTGTCCTGCAACAATCAGACAATATTTACACCTGGGTGGCTGAATCCTGTCCTGCAACAATCAGACAATATTTACACCTGGGTGGCTGAATCCTGTCCTGCAACAATCAGACAATATTTACACTTGGGTGGGTGGATTCTGTCCTGCAACAACCAGACAATATTTACACCTGTGTGGGTGAATCCTGTCCTGCAACAATCAGACAATATTTACACCTGGGTGGGTGAATCCTGTCCTGCAACAACCAGACAATATTTACACCTGGGTGACTGAATCCTGTCCTGCAACAACCAGACAATATTTACACCTGGGTGACTGAATCCTGTCCTGCAACAACCAGGCAATATTTACACCTGGGTGACTGAATCCTGTCCTGCAACAACCAGACAATATTTACACCTGGGTGGGTGAATCCTGCCCTGCAACAACCAGACATAATTTACACCTGGGTGGGTGAATCCTGTCCTGCAACAACCAGACAATATTTAAACCTGGTGGCTGAATCCTGTCCTACAACAACCAGACAATATTTAAACCTGGGTGGCTGAATCCAGCGTGTATCCATTAAGAAGCATACTTCACGAACACCTCGTAAACCGAACCCCCTTCCCTCTTCCCTAATTACACCTCAGCTGGTGGCCAATTACTTTTCTGTCTTATAACTTGTTGAAAATCCCCTATACACCTGCCATACTCACCTTACTAAATTATCCCGGGATTTACGAGTGGCAGGCAGTGTAATAATTGAGCAATTAACGCAAAATGTGTCACAGGAAAATGTCCACTACATTTCTACCAGCATCCCATGATACTCAGCTTACAATCTGTTACCCCACGGAGATAATCACCCATTATCAACAAGTCAAACACCCAGATGTGTGTATTATTACGTGGATTCTATAACCGGGCAAGCCTCAGCTTATTGAACCCATTCAACACCAAGTAACTGACATGGACTGGTGCATGATATTTTTAGACCAAAAATATAATAAAGAATATTACATTTGGACCAGTTAATTTATCAAAATGGATAATTTTGTCTGAAAATAGTAATGTTACTGGCAAAAAGTGCAGATCCTGATGACGGCTCGTTACGAGCCGGCTCATCTAGATCTACACTTTTTGTAAACCTATTTAGATGTCTTTAGTATTGAAAGGGTTAATTAAAAAGTATTTAGCACAGTTCAAATAATTGTAGCAGACGACAATTCATTAATGTATTTTTCTTATTTTTAACTGAAAATTCTTGCATGGAATTCCATTAGAATGGAGTCATTACGACACAATTTTAATGGAATTGCACGACATATTTGACTGTAGTTTTCGCCGCTAACATGCAAAACGTTAAGTCAGTAAAAGAGTGGGAAATATGAACATTTCAATGTCATTTCAAAACACACTCTGTAATTTCCGAAAATATTTCAAAAGAGAACAGGAAATTTGGTGACATGCACAAAACTAACAAACATTCAAAGGTATCAGATTTAAGCCAGATTACAAGGCATATAGAAATAGTGTGCATGTTTCATGTGTGACTTATGCAAATGAGGTGCACATACCAGCAATTTGGAAGTAGTATGGGTGGTGGAATTTTACACTTGTGCTAAAAAGCTTTTAAATTAAGTGTTTCTTTATCGTTGTACCCAGCTACCCCTTGGGGCAATACCTCAACAACTACATTCGTCACTTCATTCCTAGTTTTCTTTATCGTTGTACCCAGTTACCCCTTTGGGGCAATACCTCAACAAGTACATTCGTCATTTCATTCCTAGCGATTCTGCGATTCTTTATCATTGTACCCAGTTACCCCTTTGGGGCAATACCTCAACAAGTATATTCGTCACTTCATTCCTAGCAATTCTTTATCATTGTGCCCAGTTACCCCTTGGGGGCAATACCTCAACAAGTACATTCGTCATTTCATTCCTAGCGATTCTGCGATTCTTTATCATTGTACCCAGTTACCCCTTTGGGGCAATACCTCAACAAGTATATTCGTCACTTCATTCCTAGCAATTCTTTATCATTGTACCCAGTTACCCCTTTGGGGCAATACCTCAACAACTACATTCGTCACTTCATTCCTAGTTTTCTTTATCGTTGTACCCAGTTACCCCTTTGGGGCAATACCTCAACAACTACATTCGTCACTTCATTCCTAGTTTTCTTTATCGTTGTACCCAGTTATCTCTTGGGGGCAATACCTCAACAAGTATATTCGTCATTTCATTTCTAGTATTTATTTATCATTGACCAAACCCAGTTACCCCTTGGGGGCAATACCTCAACAAGTACATTCGTCACTTCATTCCTAGCAATTCTTTATTATTGTACCCAGTTACCCCTTGGGGGCAATACCTCAACAAGTACATTCGTCATTTCATTCCCGGCGTTTCTTTATCGTAGTCTAATCCATATGATTGGTGGGATTGGAATTATATTAACCCGTAACCTGCCAATCACATCAAAAGTCGCTTTTGCAAACAGCATAGAGCCAGATCAGACGGTACAGAACGTGCCGTTTGATCAGGCTCTATGCTGTTTGCTATTCAGATAGTGGAGCTAAACCGCTTGTTTGAATAGCAAACAACATAGATACTGATAAGACTCGGCCATACACCGCAGCTGATCGGGATCTATGTTGTTTGCACATCCGTCCATTGTATTCGGCAGGTTAAGGGTTAATTTTGTGATACCAGGAATTTAAGTGTAATGCGCGTTATTCATTTGACAACTGAAATTACATTTAATTTGAAACAGTGTTAGAATCTTCTACCCAGTTTTAATAGATTATAAAATTATTATTCAATCTCTAACTCTCAAGCTATCTGATTGGTTGATCTGAGTGCAAATCTCTAATTCAGTCTCAAGCTATCCGATTGGTTGATCGAGTGCAAATCTCTAACTCTGTCTCAAGCTATCCGATTGGTTGATCCGAGTGCAAATCTCTAACTCAGTCTCAAGCTATCCGATTGGTTGATCCGAGTGCAAATCTCTAATTCAGTCTCAAGCTATCTGATTGGTTGATCCGAGTGCAAATCTCTAACTCTGTCTCAAGCTATCCGATTGGTTGATCCGAGTGCAAATCTCTAATTCAGTCTCAAGCTATCCGATTGGTTGATCCGAGTGCAAATCTCTAACTCTGTCTCAAGCTATCCGATTGGTTGATCCGAGTGCAAATCTCTAATTCAGTCTCAAGCTATCCGATTGGTTGATCTGAGTGCAAATCTCTAACTCTGTCTCAAGCTATCCGATTGGTTGATCCGAGTGCAAATCTCTAACTCAGTCTCAAGCTATCCGATTGGTTGATCCGAGTGCAAATCTCTAACTCAGTCTCAAGCTATCCGATTGGTTGATCCGAGTGCAAATCTCTAACTCTCAAGCTATCTGATTGGTTGATCCGAGTGCAAATCTCTAACTCTGTCTTAAACTATCCGATTGGTTGATCGGGGTGCAAATCTCAGACTCAACCAATCAAATTTCTTGAGCTTGAGCTCTGACAAGGCTATTATAACCCAAAAATTGATCAGGGCAGTTATTTTCTCCAATTAAGACATATCGTAATTAAATTCCTCCAAAAATATAAGGTAATTAAAAGTAGGGGGGGGGGGAATATACATAAAACGCCTCCTTTGCACCAAACAGAATGCAATATAAATTATTTTCAGAAGACAAAATTGTTTTTGCAGTGGAGTTTCTATATACTGTAATTGAAGAGATTATCTGGAATGTACATTAACACCACCAGCACTACAATAACGTCTCCAGCTGAACATTTTTTTGGGTTGTACAAAGACATCAACACTTTAAAATAGGACAGGAGAGGTGAAAAACATGTTAGAAGTCATAAAATATGGATCATAATTTGTAGTTTTTGCACATAAATCATCACCTTGTTTGCAGGTTTATAATGGGCTGTATGGTTGGATGGCTGTTCTTTGGCTATGTGTATATGTCGTCGCCCCTGGTTAGTAATTTAACCCATTCAACACCAAGTAACTGACATGGACTGGTCCATGATATTTTTAGACCAATAGATTAATAAGAAAATTACACGTGGACCAGTTCATTTATCAAAATGGGTAATTTTGTCTAAAAATAGTAATATTACTTGCAAACAGTGCAGATCCTGATGAGACGGCTCATCTAGATCTATACTTTTTGTAAGCCTATTTAGAGGTATGTGGTGTTGAAAGGTTTAAGGGAATGCCTGTATAATTATATTAGTCATTATATGTTTTGGAGAACAGTGATAGTGGTAATATATTTGTATAAATAAATGAAGATAGAGTGTCAGGGTTCATTCTAGGTCAGAATTTTTGGGAGAAGTGAGCAAGCGCGTGATCGCTTCCTTAATATGGTGTTCCTTAATATACTTCTGCAAAATAGGGTTAAAATGCACAGTACAACCATTAAATACAACATTTGAATAGAAGGAGTGCTTTATAATGGGCCAGTGTATCTTACTAGACAAAATTTTGTTTGAAAATCGTAAAAACCAAAAATAAAATTCTTTTATAGGGAGAAGTGGGCGAAGTCAGGGTCCCTAGGGCGACAATTTCGCCCACATCGCCCTATAGAATGATCCCTGGGTGTTATATGATAATTTTTATTAGTTTTCATGTAATTACATATTCAGGTATTCTGAACAATCTCGACTTTGGGGGAAAAACTATCTAATGTTTCCCCCACCCCAAACTCAGTCTCAAACTGTTTGATCCTCGGATCAGGAAGTATGCAAGATGGTACGATGGTCGCTAGATCGGACAGGTGGGTTTTCTCCAGGTACTCCGGTTTCCTCCCACATGAATGGCCACATTTACGCTTTCATCCGTGCCAACGAGAGTGATTAATATAAGCCGCCAGCTAGTTAAGTAATGGTTACCGATTGTCTACAAGCCTGGCGCCTGGCCTACAAGCATAGGGTTCGGGATGTTCATAAAAAGAGGTGTCTCATAAGTCAGTAATGGCTGGCCCTTTAACCCTTTCCCTTATAGAAGCACCTCTTGACACCATTACCAATACGACATACATTAACAAGGTAGTGGCGAAACCAATGTTCATAATAAAGGCAAGAATCTCATGTAGTCCCAGTAATATATATGGAGGTGGGATAGATATGGCCACTACTTATCCATTGCATGATAGCTAAATGGCTGTTGTTTGTATTGAGATATAATAGTATATTAACCTAAATCTCTATGAAGGAAAGGGTTAAATAGGGGTGACATTATAATAGACATGACATGAACTTTTATTTTTCTCTCAGGTACAGTCCGCCTCCGTGGTCGAGTGGTTAAGGTCGCTGACTTGTATACCACTGTAACCTATCATCATTGATGGTCACGGGTTCGAGCCCCGCTCAGGCCGTGTCTCATTTATATGAAAAAGTTTGCAGTTTCTTACGGAGGTTGGTGCACCCAAGTACTGGTTAACTGCTGGAGCCTGCCCAGGAAAGGTGTTGCTAAGTAAACTGCCCGCCGGCGATATAGCCCGAAACGGTGCTGATGCAGGCGTAAAACCTGAAATATAACATAAATATATAACATAATCTCTCAGGTACATAATGTACAACATGAGGGTATAAACAAAGCAGATATATTTAGCCATTGCTGCTTCCGATAACAAACACTTTACTTCGCAATTGTTGTAAAATAAATACAAAATGTAAAGTTTAAACTGCTTGATTGGCTGAGCTTTCTCCAAATCTCAGATTCAACCAATTAACGCTCTTGATGAGTACAAGATGTGTGAGAAACATTTTTATGACATCATTTCCAGGATCATAATCACTCCAGCAAATGATATTACCGGATGTAGGCCGCACGATTTTTCTTGTACGGTAATACAAAAATCATGGAGTATGATTATATTTCAGAACCATGCACTTCTGCACGTAGGCCTCCACGATTTCTTCTTTTTTTTATCGACATATATAAACCATAGAGCGCGATTATATCGTATCATGAGAAAATTTGGCTTGTCAAAATGATATATGGTGCGCGGTATACACCAGAACTACGTTTTTCACCGAATTTCATGCCAAAAAGTGGGTGCGCGTTATACATGATAGCGCGGTATACATAGCAAATTATGGTACAGAGATAAATGGAGCTAATAAATAATCAAATCTAATATAACACTAAATCACACTCAAACAAATGGTTATGTCTCTAAAAGTAGAAATTAACTTGTTTAAAGTATGTGTGTGTGTTTTATGTTTATTTATCGTCGCTACCTGTTGCCCATTTGAGCGGAGCCTCCTGAAGAGATTAGTCATTTTAGATATTTGGAGGATAGGGCAATGATACAGACAGAGACCCATTCCAGAGTCTCCTCTGGTTCTTTTACGTGCACGGTGTACAGCACCGGCACGAGACCTTGATTTAAATTCCCATTTGAAAGACTGTTAATTTTATTATGGTCAGATGGGGGATCGAACCTGTAATCCCTGGATTACCAGTCCAGCGTGTTACCACTGGCAAAGTAGAATTTGGGCGTTCTTTAATACAATTACATGTAAGAACACTAGTAGATCTCAATTCTGAATCAATTACATGCAGGAACACTAGCATATCTCAATTCTGAATCAATTACATGTAGGAACACTAGCATATCTCAATTCTGAATCAATTACATGTAGGAACACTAGCAGATCTCAATTCTGAATCAATTACATGTAGGAACACTAGCATATCTCAATTCTGAATCAATTACATGTAGGAACACTAGCAGATCTCAATTCTGAATCAATTACATGCGGAATACTAGCAGATCTCAATTCTGAATCAATTACATGCGGAATACTAGCAGATCTCAATTCTGAATCAATAAGTGACATAACAGAAGCACTTCAAGATGATTGGATATCCATTTTATCAACCTGAATTATATGCCAGTGCGATGAGACAGACAGACAGACAGACAGACAGACAGACAGACAGACAGACAGACAGACAGACAGACAGACAGACAGACAGACAGACAGACAGACAGACAGACAGACAGACAGACAGACAGACAGACAGACAGACAGACAGACAGACAGACAGACAGACAGACAGACAGACAGACAGACAGACAGACAGACAGACAGACAGACAGACAGACAGACAGACAGACAGACAGACAGACAGACAGACAGACAGACAGACAGACAGACAGACAGACAGACAGACAGACAGACAGACAGACAGACAGACAGACAGACAGACAGACAGACAGACAGACAGACAGACAGACAGACAGACAGACAGACAGACAGACAGACAGACAGACAGACAGACAGACAGACAGACAGACAGACAGACAGACAGACAGACAGACAGACAGACAGACAGACAATCCCTGACTCCAAAGTGATTATAAGTTTTTAACCACCAGATTATGGCCTCAAAGTGGCTTCTCGTCTTATAAGCGAGTGCTACAAAAATTGTGTTAAATGGTATCCATGCAAGAAAGCACTCCGACACTGAAATTTCTACAACTTGCACTGGCCAAACATGCAATGTATACATGGTCTGGTGTCCATTTTATCAACCCGAATTATATGTGAGTGCATGCCAAAACCCACAGATTTCAGGACCAAAGTAGAGGGTCGTCTTATAGGCAAGCTCACCTTATAGGTGAGTATGGACAGTATGTGTGGATTTGATGTATGTGGTATTGATAATGGCGTTATCACCAAGAGAGGTGCTCACAAAATAGAGGATAATTATGGTTACATCAGCCTCTTTGTCTTTGCATCTTTCCCTGTTGTCAGATACCTCATCAGGAGCCTTAAGGAGTTAATAAACATCACTAATGACGTGCACAAGAACTTATTCAAATCTAGTAAAAATGAAACTATTCAACAAGACACTATAAATTCTCTAGAATCAGTATTGGTTTCTCAATTCTGAATCAATTAGTGACATAACAGAAGCACTTCAAGATGATTGGATATCAATCATGACATAAAGAAGTTATAAAATGAGTGAATTAAGGCATTGTGGGTACAGGAAGTAGGGGTGTCAATGTCATTATGATGGTCCATTCTTACCACCATCACCATCTCAACAGCTCCCTTTAGTACCCTGATTGTTTCAATTAGGGACCAAACAGGTGCTTTCTGTTCCTGTGGCCCCTATTTTATTGAACTCCCATAACTCACATAGAGTATTATAGGGGAGGTAGAAACAAGGAAGAAACATCATAAAACCCTTGCAGATCCCATGGGAAACAACTCTCATCCCCAAAGGGCCAGTATTTAAAATATTCATATGGAACAAAGTAGCAACTGTTAGCTGTAGAAAATGGAGCAAGTTGGATATGATTATTCCAAAATTGGTAACATTCTAAAAGCTGTGGCAACACTACCTTGTATTCCCAGCCATAAGCCAATCTTGGCCATAAACCGAACTTGGCCATAAGTCGATCATGGCCATAAGCCAATCTTGTACATAAACCGATCTTGGCCATAAGCTGATCTTGGCCATAAGCCAATCTTGTTGACCATAAGCCGACCTTGGCCATAAGCCAATCTTGGCCATAAACCGATCTTGTTGACCATAAGCCGATCTTGTTGACCATAAGCTGATCTTGGCCATAAGCCGATCTTGTTGACCATAAGCCAATCTTGGCCATAAGCCGATCTTGGCCATAAGCCGATCTTGTTGACCATAAGCCGATCTTGGCATATATTGGTATATATATATATACATATACACAGACACATACATACATACATATACACATATACACAGATACACACATACATACCTACATAGATATATATATATACATACATATAGTGGATAAGGCGTCCGCCTACAGAGCGGGAGGTCGAAAGTTCGAATCTCGTCAGGTGTTCGTTCTGATATGGCCGGTTGGTGAGCCGCCAGCTAGTTAAATAATGGTTACCGATTGCCTACCAGCAGGTCGCCTGGCATACAAGTATAGGATTCGGGAAGTACTGATGTTCATGAAAAAGAGGTGTCTCATAAGTCAGAAATGGCTGGCCCTTTAAATAGGGGTGACACTATAATAAACAAACACTTTCCTTAATTTTTACTTTTACATATATATTTTGTATATATATATACACAAGCACACACATACAAACACATACATATACACATATACACAGACACACAGACATACAAACTACTGGATATGTCTATCGGCAATCAGAACAAACATCTAATACAGCTGTTTCAACACCCGTCAATTATGGCGACACTCCAGATAATTATTGGCGGAGAATGACCCCCATAGAACCATCAACCTTCTTTAAGCCAGCTGGATAGCTTCCTCACATGAAATGAATTCACGCCCAGTGGGATTCAAACCTTACAGCGGGGAGTAAGTGACTTGAAGTCAACGACGATAAAACACGGCAACGGAAGCCGGCCCCCAATGCATCAAATTGTTTTCACTGTGAAAACTCACGTAAATCAATTAAACCCTTTACTTAAACCCTTTCCCCTTAGAAGCGCCTCTCGACGTCAATGTATATTGACATATATCGACACAAACAAGCTATAATAAGATCGGAACAACGTAGAGTATACAACACTTAATAATTCCTAGTAACATCCATGAAGGTGGAGTAGGCAAGTTCACAGCTTATCCATTGCATACGATTGGTAAATTACAGCGAAATGTATGAAATCAAACTATATCTCTATGGGGGAAATGGTTTTAATAGAGATTTAGGTTAATATACTATTATATCTACATCTCCATACAAACGACAGCCATTTAGCTACATGTATCATGCAGTGGATAAGTAGTGGCCATATCTATCCCACCTCCATAGATATTACTGGAACTACATGAGATTCTGGCCTTTATAATGAACATTGGTTTGGCTACAACTTTGTCGATGTATGTCGTATTGGTAATGGCATCAAGAGGTGCCTCTATGAGGGAAAGGATTAAATGGGTAGTTGCAGTCATTTCAATAAAATGTTCGTGTTTCCACTAGGGGATTCAGGGGGACGCACCCATAGGTAACTGATGTGCCGTATTTTGCGTTAAAAATGTAATATGCCAAAAAAATTCTCGCTACGCTCATACAATATATTTTGTAATTGATTTGTTGATACCTACGACCTATGTTACTTTTAGATCCACAATAGAGATACTAGTATGTAAACCTGTATTTGTGTCGAATTATATATGTATACTATTTTTAAAAAAATCTACCCCCCCCCCCCTAAGCCGAACTCCTGTAACCGCCCCTGATTAATAGAATACACCAGAACGCCCAGAATGCACCTGGTGGATCCATTGTTTTCCAAATTTTCCGGACCCCCCTAGATGCTAGCCTTCAAATATGTTGCGCCCCCCCCTAACGCCAAATCATGTAACCGCCCCTGGTTTCAGACATGGACGTGTTAGGTTCTGGTATCAATTAGTGGCCCATAGACTCATTAATACCTAATTAGCTGATTTTGCCAGTAGAAACAACCAATAAACGCACAAGAGAACATTAAATGCACAGACTGGAACCAGCATTTCTCTGCATGCCAAAAATATGGCAATAACTGATGCAGTACCCCCACTAAATGTAACAGCTCCCAACAAATTGACCCTAATATCCATATAATTGAAAGTGATTAGTACTGATTTTCCTGTAATAAAGTTGGCCCCTTTCATCTGCCCCATAAACAGGAGTCTGTGAAACTACATGAAAGGGGATACAGAAATCACCATTATTGCCTCTAATTATACAATGTCCAGGTGATTAACCCAAAGGATCAAACATGAATCCAAAGATGTCTCAATAACCCCAAGGTAATTAATCTACTATTTATACATTTTATAAGGAAGTGGTCAATGACATGCTGAATAGATTTCAATCCAAGTTTAGTACAACTCTTTCAATTTGGAAATATTCTGTTCTTGAGAGAATTCAGCCATACAATTTGTAAATGCCCCTTTTCATTTATAACCTAGATCACATAGAAGGATGCCAACTGCATGGCATTAAACTTTGTAGAATTTCAATGTGTGTTCAATCTGTATAGTGGTAACACGCTGGACTGGTAATCCAGGGATCGCAGGTTCGATCCCCCGTCTGACCCTAATAAAATTAACAGTCTTTCAGATGGGACGTTAAACCGAGGTCTCGTGTCGGTGCTTTACACTGTGCACGTAAAAGAACAAGAGGAGATTCTGGAATGGGTCTCTGTCTGTACCATGCACTATCCTCCAAAATCTAAAATAACTAATCTCTTCAGGAGGTGTCGCTCATATGGGCAACCGGTAGCGACGATAAATAAGCGTAAAAATACACAGAATTTCAATTTCACCAAAGGATCCCTTTATCAGACTTTCACAAATAATTCATTTTGGGATTTAGAACTACATCGCCAAAAGGCTCGCTTAACCCATTCAACACCAAGTAACTTACATGGACTGGTCCATGATATTCATAAATCAATAAATGAATCAGAAAATCACATTTGGACAAGTTCATTTATCAAAATGGGTAATTATGTCTAAAAATAGTCATATCACTTGGAGCTTTCCTAGACTCAAGAATGGATATGGACAAACATGTAAATTCTGTGACAAAATCATGTTATGCGCAGATCCGGCGGATTGGACACATTCGGCAGTATTTAACAACAGAAGCCACGAAAACTCTCATAAACTCACTCATTACATCCAGGCTCGACTACTGTAATTCACTGTTGTACGGCGTGCCAAAATACACTTCCAATAAATTACAAACTGTTCAAAACACAGCAGCTCGCATCATAACCAGAACATCCCGTTTCAGTCATGTAACGCCCATTCTAAAAGAACTTCATTGGCTACCAGTTCAAGAAAGAATAAAGTATAAAATACTGACTCACACATATAAAGCATTGAATGGAGAAGCACCGATTTATATGAGAAACTTGCTTGAGGTTTATATACCAAGGAGAAACTTACGGTCTAAATATGAAGCAGCTACTCTTGTGTTACCAAGAAGTCGGACTGTCACATACGGAGATAGAAGTTTCATGACTGCTGCCCCAAAACTTTGGAATTCTCTTCCATCAAATCTTAGAAGTGCAACAACATTGTGTTCTTTCAAAAAGGCTTTGAAGACACACCTTTTTAAATGTTCATATGGAACATAAATATCGAACTGTGTCTGTGCTCAATCAGGATTAAGACTGCAAATGAACACATTTTATTTAATTATTACCTATATTTTAATTGTTATAATTTTAGATCCTAATATTTTATAGCATATATAGAATCCATTGTAATTGTGTTTGCTAATTTTGTCTTGTTTTATCTCATTGTATGTGGAAGTTTTTATCAATATTTGTGATATTTTAGGCTGTAAAGCGCTTTTGAACGTTTTATTTTTAAATGAAAAGAGCGCTATATAAGTTTGGTATATAATAATAATAATAATAATAATATCACTGGCAAAAAGTGCAGATCCTGTGCTGGATCTACACTTTTTGTAAGCCTATTTAGAGGTCTGTGGTGTTGAAAGGGTTAATAGCAAAATTCCAAAACTAGTTTCATAAAATATGCCATGAAATCAGCACGAGTGTCACATCCTATATATATTTCATCCATTTGACCTCTATTAAGCAGCCACCTGTGCTAAGCAGCCACTTTCTGTGATTTTCTCGGCTGGCTGCTTAACACAGGTTTAACTGTATATACATGTATGATTAGAATATTATTTAAGACAGGAACACGGCATATGGTGTAAGACATAGCGGATAAGTGGTCCAGCTGTTAACTGTTGGACTGCGAATCCAAGGATCGCATGTTCGATCCCCTGTCTGACCATAATACTATTAAGAGTCTTTCAAATTGGACTGGTATCCAAGGTCTTGTGTATCAGTGTTATACATCAGGCATGTAAACCAAGGTCTCGTGTACTGGCTCTATACATCAGGCATGTAAACCAAGGTCTTGTGTATTGGTGTTATACATCAGGCATGTAAACCAAGATCTTGTGTATTGGTGCTATACATCAGGCATGTAAACCAAGGCTTTGTGTATTAGTGATATACGTCAGGCATGTAAACCACGGCTTTGTGTATTGGTGCTATACATCAGGCATGTAAACCAAGGCTTTGTGTATTGGTGCTATACATCAGGCATGTAAACCAAGGCTTTGTGTATTGGTGCTATACATCAGGCATGTAAACCAAGGTCTTGTGTATTGGTGTTATACATCAGGCATGTAAACCAAGATCTTGTGTATTGGTGTTATACATCAGGCATGTAAACCAAGGTCTTGTGTATTGGTGTTATACATCAGGCATGTAAACCAAGGTCTTGTGTATCGGCGCTATACATCAGGCATGTAAACCAAGGTCTTGTGTATCGGCGCTATACATCAGGCATGTAAACCAAGGTCTTGTGTATCGGCGCTATACATCAGCCATGTAAACCAAGGTCTCGTGGCTCGGTGCTATACATCAGCCATGTAAGCCAAGGTCTCGTGTATTGGTGCTATATGTCAGGCATGTAAACCAAGGTCTCATGTATTGGTGCTATACGTCAGGCATGTAAACCAATGTCTCGTGTATCAGTGCTATACGTCAGGCATGCAAACCAATGTCTCGTGTATCGGTGCTATGCGTCAGGCATGTAAACAAAGGTCCCATGTATTGGTGCTATACGTCAGGCATGTAAACCAAGGTCTTGTATATCGGTGATATACATCAGGCATGTAAACCAAGGTCTCGTGTATCGGCGCTATACGTCAGGCATGTAAACCAAGGCTTTGTGTATTGGTGCTATACATCAGGCATGTAAAACAAGGCTTCGTGTATTGGTGCTATACGTCAGGCATGTAAACCAAGGTCTTGAGTATTGGTCCTATACATCAGGCATGTAAACCAAGGCTTTGTGTATTGGTGCTATACATCAGGCATGTAAACCAAGGTCTCGTGTATCGGCGCTATACGTCAGGCATGTAAACCAAGGCTTTGTGTATTGGTGCTATACATCAGGCATGTAAAACAAGGCTTCGTGTATTGGTGCTATACGTCAGGCATGTAAACCAAGGTCTTGAGTATTGGTCCTATACATCAGGCATGTAAACCAAGGCTTTGTGTATTGGTGCTATACATCAGGCATGTAAACCAAGGCTTTGTGTATTGGTGATATACGTCAGGCATGTAAATCACGGCTTTGTGTATTGGTGCTATACATCAGGCATGTAAACCAAGGCTTTGTGTATTGGTGCTATACATCAGGCATGTAAACCAAGGCTTTGTGTATTGGTGCTATACATCAGGCATGTAAACCAAGGCTTCGTGTATTGTGCTATACATCAGACATGTAAACCAAGGCTTTGTGTATTGGTGCTATACATCAGACATGTGAACCAAGGCTTTGTGTATTTGTGCTATACATCAGACATGTAAACCAAGGTCTTGTGTATTGGTGCTAAATGTCAGGCATGTAAACCAAGGCTTCGTGTATCGGTGCTATACATCAGGCATGTAAACCAAGGCTTCGTGTATTGGTGCTATACATCAGGCATGTAAACCAAGGCTTCGTGTATTGGTGCTATATGTCAGGCATCTAAACCAAGGTCTTGTGTATTGGTGCTATACATCAGACATGTAAACCAAGGCTTTGTGTATTGGTGCTATACGTCAGACATGTAAACCAAGGCTTCGTGTATTGGTGCTATACATCAGACATGTAAACCAAGGCTTTGTGTATTGGTGCTATACGTCAGGCATGTAAACCAAGGCTTTGTGTATTGGTGCTATACGTCAGGCATATAAACCAAGGCTTCGTGTATTGGTGCTATACATCAGGCATGAAACCAAGGCTTCGTGTATCGGTGCTATGTGTCAGGCATGTACACCAAGGTCTCATGTATCAGTGCTATACATCAGGCATGTATACAAAGTATTGTGTATTGGTGCTATGCGTCAGGCATGTAAACCAAGGCTTTGTGTATTGGTGCTATACATCAGGCATGTAAACCAAGGATTCGTGTATCAGTGCTATGCATCAGGCATGTAAACCAAGGCTTTGTGCATTGGTGCTATACATCAGGCATGTAAACCAAGTCTTCGTGTATCGGTGCTATACATCAAGCATGTAAACCAAGGCTTCGTGTATTGGTGCTATACATCAGGCATGTAAACCAAGGCTTAGTGTATCGGTGCTATGTGTCAGGCATGTAAACCAATGTTTCGTGTATTGGTGCTATACATCAGGCATGTAAACCAAGGTCTTGTGTATTGGTGTTATACATCAGGCATGTAAACCAAGGTCTTGTGTATCGGCGCTATACATCAGGCATGTAAACCAAGGTCTTGTGTATCGGCGCTATACATCAGGCATGTAAACCAAGGTCTTGTGTATCGGCGCTATACATCAGCCATGTAAACCAAGGTCTCGTGGCTCGGTGCTATACATCAGCCATGTAAACCAAGGTCTCGTGTATTGGTGCTATATGTCAGGCATGTAAACCAAGGTCTCATGTATTGGTGCTATACGTCAGGCATGTAAACCAATGTCTCGTGTATCAGTGCTATACGTCAGGCATGCAAACCAATGTCTCGTGTATCGGTGCTATGCGTCAGGCATGTAAACAAAGGTCCCATGTATTGGTGCTATACGTCAGGCATGTAAACCAAGGTCTTGTATATCGGTGATATACATCAGGCATGTAAACCAAAGTCTCGTGTATCGGCGCTATACGTCAGGCATGTAAACCAAGGCTTTGTGTATTGGTGCTATACATCAGGCATGTAAAACAAGGCTTCGTGTATTGGTGCTATACGTCAGGCATGTAAACCAAGGTCTTGAGTATTGGTCCTATACATCAGGCATGTAAACCAAGGCTTTGTGTATTGGTGCTATACATCAGGCATGTAAACCAAGGTCTCGTGTATCGGCGCTATACGTCAGGCATGTAAACCAAGGCTTTGTGTATTGGTGCTATACATCAGGCATGTAAAACAAGGCTTCGTGTATTGGTGCTATACGTCAGGCATGTAAACCAAGGTCTTGAGTATTGGTCCTATACATCAGGCATGTAAACCAAGGCTTTGTGTATTGGTGCTATACATCAGGCATGTAAACCAAGGCTTTGTGTATTGGTGATATACGTCAGGCATGTAAACCACGGCTTTGTGTATTGGTGCTATACATCAGGCATGTAAACCAAGGCTTTGTGTATTGGTGCTATACATCAGGCATGTAAACCAAGGCTTTGTGTATTGGTGCTATACATCAGGCATGTAAACCAAGGCTTCGTGTATTGTGCTTATACATCAGACATGTGAACCAAGGCTTTGTGTATTTGTGCTATACATCAGACATGTAAACCAAGGTCTTGTGTATTGGTGCTAAATGTCAGGCATGTAAACCAAGGCTTCGTGTATCGGTGCTATACATCAGGCATGTAAACCAAGGCTTCGTGTATTGGTGCTATACATCAGGCATGTAAACCAAGGCTTCGTGTATTGGTGCTATATGTCAGGCATCTAAACCAAGGTCTTGTGTATTGGTGCTATACATCAGACATGTAAACCAAGGCTTTGTGTATTGGTGCTATACGTCAGACATGTAAACCAAGGCTTCGTGTATTGGTGCTATACATCAGACATGTAAACCAAGGCTTTGTGTATTGGTGCTATACGTCAGGCATGTAAACCAAGGCTTTGTGTATTGGTGCTATACGTCAGGCATATAAACCAAGGCTTCGTGTATTGGTGCTATACATCAGGCATGAAACCAAGGCTTCGTGTATCGGTGCTATGTGTCAGGCATGTACACCAAGGTCTCATGTATCAGTGCTATACGTCAGGCATGTATACAAAGTATTGTGTATTGGTGCTATGCGTCAGGCATGTAAACCAAGGCTTCGTGTATTGGTGCTATACATCAGGCATGTAAACCAAGGATTCGTGTATCAGTGCTATGCATCAGGCATGTAAACCAAGGCTTTGTGTATTGGTGCTATACATCAGGCATGTAAACCAAGTCTTCGTGTATCGGTGCTATACATCAAGCATGTAAACCAAGGCTTCGTGTATTGGTGCTATACATCAGGCATGTAAACCAAGGCTTAGTGTATCGGTGCTATGTGTCAGGCATGTAAACCAATGTTTCGTGTATTGGTGCTATACATCAGGCATGTAAACCAAGGTCTCGTGTATTGGTGCTATACATCAGGCATGTAAACCAAGGTCTTGTGTATTGGTGCTATATGTTAGGCATGTAAACCAAGGTCTCGTGTATTGGTGCTATATGTTAGGCATGTAAACCATGGTCTCGTGTAATGGTGCTATATGTTAGGCATGTAAACCATGGTCTCATGTATTGGTGCTATATGTTAGGCATGTAAACCATGGTCTCGTGTATTGGTGCTATATGTTAGGCATGGACAGGAACCAGGGATGCTTCTGGAATTGGAGCAGCTTCTGTCTCTCATACAAATATATTGACGTCAATAAACCAGGAGGCATCAATAAACCAGGAGGCATCAATAAACCAGGAGGCATCAATAAACCAGGAGGCATCAATAAACCAGGAGGCATCAATAAACCAGGGGGCATCAATAAACCAGGAGGCATCAATAAACCAGGAGGCATCAATAAAACAGGGGGCATCAATAAACCAGGGGGCATCAATAAACCAGGAGGCATCAATAAAACAGGGGGCATCAATAAACCAGGAGACATCAATAAACCAGGAGGCATCAATAAACCAGGGGGCATCAATAAACCAGGGGGCATCAATAAAACAGGGGGCATCAATAAACCAGGAGGCATCAATAAAACAGGGGGCATCAATAAACCAGGAGACATCAATAAACCAGGGAGGCAATGATAAACCAGGAGACATCAATAAACCAGGGAGGCAATGATAAACCAGGAGACATCAATAAACCAGGGAGGCAATGATAAACCAGGGGACAATGATAAACCAGGGGGCATCAATAAACCAGGAGACATCAATAAACCAGGGAGGCAATGATAAACCAGGGAGGCAATGATAAACCAGGGGACATCAATAAACCAGGGGGCATCAATAAACCAGGGGGGCATCAATAAACCAGGAGGCATCAATAAACCAGGGGACATCAATAAACCAGGGGGGCATCAATAAACCAGGGGGGCGTCAATAAACCAGGGGACATCAATAAACCAGGAGGCATCAATAAACCAGGGGACATCAATAAACCAGGAGGCATCAATAAACCAGGGGACAATGATAAACCAGGGGACAATGATAAACCAGGGGACAATGATAAACCAGGAGGCATCAATAAACCAGGGGACATCAATAAACCAGGAGGCATCAATAAACCAGGGGGCGTCAATAAACCAGGGGGCATCAATAAACCAGGGGGCATCAATAAACCAGGGGACATCAATAAACCAGGAGGCATCAATAAACCAGGGGGGCATCAATAAACCAGGGGACATCAATAAACCAGGGGACATCAATAAACCAGGGGACATCAATAAACCAGGGGACATCAATAAACCAGGAGACATCAATAAACCAGGGGACATCAATAAACCAGGAGACATCAATAAACCAGGGGACATCAATAAACCAGGGGACATCAATAAACCAGGGGACATCAATAAACCAGGAGGCATCAATAAAACAGGGGGCATCAATAAACCAGGGGGCATCAATAAACCAGGAGGCATCAATAAACCAGGGGACATCAATAAACCAGGGGGCATCAATAAACCAGGGGACAATGATAAACCAGGGGACATCAATAAACCAGGGGGCATCAATAAACCAGGGGACATCAATAAACCAGGAGGCATCAATAAACCAGGGGGCATCAATAAACCAGGGGGCATCAATAAACCAGGGAGGCAATGATAAACCAGGAGACATCAATAAACCAGGGAGGCAATGATAAACCAGGGGACAATGATAAACCAGGGGACATCAATAAACCAGGGGACATCAATAAACCAGGGGGCATCAATAAAACAGGGGGCATCAATAAACCAGGAGGCATCAATAAACCAGGGAGGCAATGATAAACCAGGAGACATCAATAAACCAGGGAGGCAATGATAAACCAGGGGACAATGATAAACCAGGGGACATCAATAAACCAGGGAGGCAATGATAAACCAGGAGACATCAATAAACCAGGGAGGCAATGATAAACCAGGAGACATCAATAAACCAGGGAGGCAATGATAAACCAGGGGACAATGATAAACCAGGGGACATCAATAAACCAGGGGACATCAATAAACCAGGGGGCATCAATAAAACAGGGGGCATCAATAAACCAGGAGGCATCAATAAACCAGGGAGGCAATGATAAACCAGGAGACATCAATAAACCAGGGAGGCAATGATAAACCAGGGGACAATGATAAACCAGGGGACATCAATAAACCAGGGAGGCAATGATAAACCAGGAGACATCAATAAACCAGGGAGGCAATGATAAACCAGGAGACATCAATAAACCAGGGAGGCAATGATAAACCAGGGGACAATGATAAACCAGGGGACATCAATAAACCAGGGGACATCAATAAACCAGGGGACAATGATAAACCAGGGGGCATCAATAAACCAGGGGGCATCAATAAAACAGGGGGCATCAATAAACCAGGAGACATCAATAAACCAGGGAGGCAATGATAAACCAGGAGACATCAATAAACCAGGGAGGCAATGATAAACCAGGAGACATCAATAAACCAGGGAGGCAATGATAAACCAGGGGGCATCAATAAACCAGGGGGCATCAATAAACCAGGGGGCATCAATAAACCAGGGGACAATGATAAACCAGGAGGCATCAATAAACCAGGGGGCATCAATAAACCAGGGGACATCAATAAACCAGGGGACATCAATAAACCAGGAGACATCAATAAACCAGGGGACATCAATAAACCAGGGGACATCAATAAACCAGGGGACATCAATAAACCAGGGGACATCAATAAACCAGGGGACATCAATAAACCAGGGGACATCAATAAACCAGGGGGCATCAATAAAACAGGGGGCATCAATAAACCAGGGGGCATCAATAAACCAGGGGGCATCAATAAAACAGGGGGCATCAATAAACCAGGAGGCATCAATAAAACAGGGGGCATCAATAAACCAGGAGACATCAATAAACCAGGGAGGCAATGATAAACCAGGAGACATCAATAAACCAGGGAGGCAATGATAAACCAGGAGACATCAATAAACCAGGGAGGCAATGATAAACCAGGGGGCATCAATAAACCAGGGGGCATCAATAAACCAGGGGGCATCAATAAACCAGGGGACAATGATAAACCAGGAGGCATCAATAAACCAGGGGGCATCAATAAACCAGGGGCATCAATAAACCAGGGGACATCAATAAACCAGGGGACATCAATAAACCAGGGGACATCAATAAACCAGGAGGCATCAATAAACCAGGGGACAATGATAAACCAGGGGACATCAATAAACCAGGGGACAATGATAAACCAGGGGGCATCAATAAACCAGGGGACATCAATAAACCAGGGGACATCAATAAACCAGGGGGGCATCAATAAACCAGGGGACATCAATAAACCAGGGGGGCATCAATAAACCAGGGGGGCGTCAATAAACCAGGGGACATCAATAAACCAGGGACATCAATAAACCAGGGGACATCAATAAACCAGGGGGCATCAATAAACCAGGGGACATCAATAAACCAGGGGGGCATCAATAAACCAGGGGGGCATCAATAAACCAGGGGACATCAATAAACCAGGAGGCATCAATAAACCAGGGGACATCAATAAACCAGGGGACATCAATAAACCAGGGGGCAATGATAAACCAGGGCATCAATAAACCAGGGGACAATGATAAACCAGGGGGCATCAATAAACCAGGGGGGCATCAATAAACCAGGGGACATCAATAAACCAGGGGGGCATCAATAAACCAGGGGTATCAATAAACCAGGGGGCATCAATAAACCAGGGGGGCATCAATAAACCAGGGGGCATCAATAAACCAGGGGGACATCAATAAACCAGGGGGGCATCAATAAACCAGGGGACATCAATAAACCAGGGGGGCATCAATAAACCAGGGGACATCAATAAACCAGGGGGCATCAATAAACCAGGGGGGCATCAATAAACCAGGGGGGGCGTCAATAAACCAGGGGGCATCAATAAACCAGGAGGCATCAATAAACCAGGGGGCATCAATAAACCAGGGGGCATCAATAAACCAGGGGGCATCAATAAACCAGGGGACATCAATAAACCAGGAGGCATCAATAAACCAGGGGGGCGTCAATAAACCAGGGGGCGTCAATAAACCAGGGGGGGGGGCGACGATAAATAAACACATACAAAAAAAATATAATTGGTGAAAGCAAACATACAGTAACTTGAATTACAAATAACCAGTTTAAATATCAATCTTGCCAATGGACAATGAACGAAATTAAAATATGTTGGCGAAGTTGAAATCAACAAGTTCTCATGACAATAGGCCATTGAGAAGATAATGTTAGGTCTTCTGTTAATGTTTTACATATTGAAATCAGGCCGATTGCATCCATTACAATTACTTAAAGTATTCAACAATCTGTCGAGAGTGAACAATTTAGGTTCCAGATGTTCTGGAAAACTTAGATATGTAATTTTCACTTTTTTAATCGAAAGTTCACAAAATCTCACTGGATCTAATGTCTTCTACAGGTGTGATGGCTGAACAGGTAATACAATAGGTATCAATGACTGAAATATGAATAAATCATCTAAATATCTCCGTTTATCTTTTGTCAGGTAACATCCATTGTTCATGCTGATGAGGACTCCCAAACTACGGATTAGTTTAAACTTTATTTATTTTATAACGATTGCGAAGCAAGCTTTAACAACTTATATTAATCACTCTCGTTGGCGCGGATGAAAGCGTATATGTGGTCATTTCTGTGGGAGGAAACCGGAGTACCCGGAGAAAACCCATCTGTCCGATCTAGCGACCACCGTACCATCTCACATTCTTCCCGGTCCGAGGATCGAACCCGGGTTGCAAACCAATCAAAAGCCAGTATTTCATGTAAAAACAGCAAAATTACATTCCTATTAATTTTGTGCTGTTATTTTCTTTTTAAAGATGATGATGATTGAGCTTATTTACCCTCGCCTCCGGCGAACCATAATTTAAAATTATACAAATATTATTTTAACTTGATTGCGAAACGAATTCATACAATTAGCTTAATCACCCTCAATATCTCATTCCTGAGACCGCCATGCGGGAGAGAGAAGAGGCAATGTAATTTTAAGAGTCTTGCCCCACAATGTTATGAGAGACATTACTGGTTTTTGTATTACCTCCCTTGATGGATAAATTCAGATTTATCCCGAAATGTATATTGGTCATTTTATTTGGAATCCTTTGTTTTTATTGTTGTCGTCTAAACAGATGTTGCCTCAGGATAAATGTAATTGTATCAAAATCGTCTTAATTAATTTTGACCATTTTTTACAGTCAGGTATCCATTGGACATGCTAAAGGATATCTGTTAATAATTTCATAATTATAAGGCGAGAATACGGATGAGAATGGAAAACATGTGGTGCAAAGGAAACAACGATAAAAACCGAGGAAACCAATTAAGAGGACCAATATACTATTAGGAGTATTCAGGGGCAGTAACTGACTAATGTTTCTCATTGTTTTAGTAACTGAATAAGTTTATCATATTTATCATATCATATTTTATTGCTATATACATGTACATAATAAATTCAAAGACATATCAGTTATGTATGGATTGCCAAATATTGACTGATGGACGAACCCAGATCACAACACCGCACCTGCTAGCACTTCCACCCCATGAGCTGTCTGATTTACGTCCCTTGTTTTTGTTCTTCGCTACCAATTGCCCGTATGAGCGATGCCTCCTGAAGAGATTAGCAGGCTGTTGTGTAATGTTCTTAAAACTGGTGGCGCAAAACCATTTGCATTTTCATACTATGTATTGTACCTGTTTGTGCATGATATATTTACTATTGATTTGCAATGAATTTTCGATTTTGGAGGATAGTGCAATGATACAGACAGAGACCCATTCCAGAGTCTCCTCTGGTTCTTTTACGTTCTCAGTGTAAAACACCGACACAAGACCTCGGTTTGAAGTCTCATCTAAAAGACTGTTAATATTATTAGGGTCTGACGGGTTGTGGTGGGGGGGATATACACATGAGCTAAATCTAACTCCAACTTATATTAATAAGTAACCATGGGAACCTGCAATTTTATCCATAAGCCACCAAGTGCATTGCACCTAAAACATCACTCCCCACCCCCTAAGCCCCCTCCACACCCTGCCCAACACCCTTCACACACTGCCCAACCCAACCCCTCCCCACCCTGCCCAACACCCTTCACATGCAGCTCAACCCCCTCCACACCCTCCCTACCCTCACGCCCCATCCTGCCCAACCTCACTCCCCATCCTGCCCAACCTCACTCCCCATCCTGCCCCCTCACTCCCCATCCTGCCCAACCTCACTCCCCATCCTGCCCAACCTCATTCCACCCTGCCAACCTCACGCCCCATCCTGCCCAACCTCACTCCCACCCTGCCCAAACTCACTCCCATCCTGCCCAACCTCACTCCCCATCCTGCCCAACCTCACTCCCCATCCTGCCCAACCTCACTCCCCATCCTGCCCAACCTCACTCCCCATCCTGCCCAACCTCACTCCCCATCCTGCCCAACCTCACTCCCCATCCTGCCCAACCTCACTCCCATCCTGCCCAACCTCACTCCCCATCCTCACTCCCCATCCTGCACAAACTGCTGCAAAGGAGGGTCATTGTAGCATAGTAGGTGAATGAATGAATGGTGTTTTAAGGCGCATCGACATTTAAGGTCATGTTGCGCGCATTAAAGTTATGTTTATTGTCGAGTGTATGAAATAAAATTCTATATTATAAGTATATGCATTACGTAAAAATTAATACTAAGAAGTTATAAAGACGTAAGATTAATTACAGGTAATATATGAATGAATGATTACTACAAAGGCATGATTAACAATTGATATCACAGCTTATTATAAATTCCTATTGCCTTGATAAATGATATGATGGACTCTACTCTGATAGAGTCGAAGAGTTTTTTAATGTTGTCCACATTGTAAGTACCGGTAAGGTATCAAAAAAAATAAAAATAGTGGTATGTTTGGCTGGAGATGGGGATACTGTTGATGATATATGGGTAACATTTCAAGCCACTGTACAGAAGCCCACACATGTTAGGTCATTCTGTCAGGTTGCACATTGCAGTAAAGCATCCATACATATAAATCATGTCCTTTCTTCACCTGTTTACAAACTTCCCTGGGGAGAGCATGTGAAGAAGAGACCCATCTGACCCCTTTCAGTCATGCTGGACCCCCAAATCCCTTTGATCAGAAAATCAGAAAATCCCATTACAATGTACATTATCTCTGCAGGTCAACACAGGCATATTGTAACATGTTGGTTTATGACCATTCACACAGATTTGTGAACATATTATAAATTTTATTTTTGAATATTTTACACATGATATTGTAGGACACAACAAAATAACTGTTGGTTTCTTGTAATCCATCACTTACTGGGGGACCGATGAATTTGGCAAAACTACAAAAATAAAGAGGATATTTTGTTTGTTTCAGCGTATGATTAAATTATATTTATATAAGGCAGTGGTTAGCACGCTCGCTTCTCACCAATGCAACCCGTGTTCGATCCTCGGACCTGGAAGTATGTGAGACGGTACGATGGTCGCCAGATCGGACAGGTGGGTTTTCTCCGGGTACTCCGGTTTCCTCCCACATGAATGACCACATATATGCTTTAATCCACGCCAACGAGAGTGATTAATATAAGTTGTTAGAACATGCTTCGCAATCGTGGAATTTGTGGAAGTCGTGATAGCGCAGTGGTATCGCGTTAGCTTCAGGTGCGAAAGGCCCGGAGTTCGAGCACTGCTGTAGCTGTTACGATTTTGTCCTTAGGCAAGGCATTTAAATTCCACGTTGCCTCTTCTCTCTCCCTCGTGGGGATGGGTTCCATCAGGAATGAGGTCTCGAAAGTGATTAATATAAGTTGTAAGAACCTTTTTCGCAATCGAGCTAAAATAAATTTGTATAAACTAAATTATATTTCACTGAATGTACATTGAAAGCACTAGCCAAGAGCTAAACTAGCCAAGAGTGATAATACTAGTTTTCTATGTTTAGGAGTGAAATATAATTCTAACATGGGTCGGCATTTTGTCTGTATAGGCTACGGAAAGAAGGAATTTAGTGATGGCTCCAGCTGGTCTCGAACTCCGGGCCTCTTACACCTGAAGAGAACGCACTATCACTGCGCTACCACTGCACCACCACTGCGCTACCACTGCGCTACCACTGCGCTACCTCTGCGCTACCACTGCTCTACCACTGCTCTACCACTGCTCTACCACTGCGCTACCACTGCCCTACCACTGCTCTACCACTGTGCTACCACTGTGCTACCACTGTGCTACCACTGCACTACCACGGCGCTACCACTGCCTTACCACTGCTCTACCACTGTGCTACCACTGCACTACCACGGCGCTACAACTGCCTTACCACTGCTCTACCACTGCTCTACCACTGCTCTACCACTGCTCTACCACTGCTCTACCACTGCTCTACCACTGCTCTACCACTGCCTTACCACTGCTCTACCACTGTGCTACCACTGTGCTACCACTGCACTACCACGGCGCTACAACTGTGCTACCACTGTGCTACCACTGCCCTACCACTGCCCTATCACTGCTCTATCACTGCTCTACCACTGCTCTACCACTGCTCTACCACTGCGCTACCACTGCGCTACCACTGCGCTACCACTGCGCTACCACTGCGATACCACTGCCCTACCACTGCGCTACCACTGCCCTACCACTGCTCTACCTCTGCGCTATCATGACTTCAACAAGAAGGAATTTACCATTGTTAAATCTGCAATAAAACATGACTTAGTGCGGGACGTCAAGCATGACGTCATTGTTGTAATGTTGTGACGTCATTTGCGGCTTTCTATAAAGAAACACAAACTATTTTTGCGCTTTTGTAGATAGTTTGGTCATGTTATTTATAATCGAATAAAACATGACTTTCCGCTTTGTAACCGTGGCAATGCATTCCATTATGAATTAGGTCACGAGAGCGATTAATCTAATGTTGTAAAAACTTGTTTCGCAATCAAGCTAAAATAAATTTGTATGAACTAAGCTTCTCTCCACACAGTCAATGACAATGATGTTCGCGACCCCTTTATTACCCAGTCACGCCCTGTCCAACTCCCTTAGTCTTCCTGCAATGGATTTGACAGCTCATCATATTATAATCTCTTCAACTTTTCAATTATAAACAAAACTATACAGTTAATAAATTCAATCATCGAAAAAAATGGAATATTCACAATCTGTGAAAACATTAATTCCAAACAGCTGCTTCGAGACAAACTGTTAAGCCTATAATCAAATTAAGAAGTCTTTGAACATTTTGTACAGCATTTCTTCACATTTGACAATTTCTTTCCTTTTACCAAATCAGCATACGGTACACTTAGCGGACAATGACTAATGTCCCTTCTATCAGGACCCTATCGCGAAAGAGGGGCCAGCTGTTACACCATTTTATAGAAATGTTACGGGATCTCAAATTTAAATAATAGAAGAGTTTCAATAAATGTGATCATATTGACTCCTGCCACCATTAGTTGTTATGAGTGTGATGCGGACGCTGTTTCTGTTATTACATGCGATTATAAACCTGGGATTATAAACAACAGATCCTGCGGCAGTCAAATCAATATGTAGTATGAAACAGATTGAATAAATTTGGGTAAACAAAGAATCTTGTACACGCTTTTAAGTTTTAACCCTTTCCCCATAGAATCTCCTCTCGATGCCATTACCGAAAGCACATAATATACTTAGAGGTTATTACGTGGCTAGTTTTCATATCAGCAAAGGTACATGATAGCGTGTTCGCTTCATGTGTGAAAAGCCCGGAGTTCGAGCTCAGCTGTAGCCGCTACGATTGTGCCCTTAGGCAAGGCATTTAAATTCCACATTGCCACTTCTCTCCGCCTTGTATAAACTATTCAAATAACTGATGTTTCAACTTTTGGACTTAATCTAGTCCTCTAGTCACTTAGTTTATACAAATTTATTTTGGCTCGATTGTGAAACAAGTTCTTACAACTTATATTAATCACTATTGAGACCTCATTCCTGATGGATTCCATCGCCACGAGGAAGAGAGAAGAGGCAATGTGGAATTTAAATGCCTTGCCTAAGGGCACAATTTTAACGGCTCCAGCGGAGCTCAAACTACGGGCCTTGGTTTAAACTTTATTTATCTTATAACGATTGTGAAGAAAGTTTCAGCAACTTATATTAATCACTCTCGTTGGCGCAGATGAAAGCGTAAATGTGTCATTCACATGGGAGGAAACCGGAGTACCCGGAGAAAACCCATCTGTCCGATCTGGCGACCACAGTACCATCTCCGGGCCTTGCACACCTGAAGCGACCTTGCTACCACTGCGCTATCACAACTTCTAGTCTCTGACTCCTGGGTCTAATTTTGAACTTCATGATCAAGCATTGACGTTTCTCATGCCGGTTCTGGCATTAACATTTCGTGTGTGTTTTATGTTTATTTATCGTCGCTACCGGTTACCCATATGAGCGACGCCTCTTGAAGAGATTAGTCATTTTAGATTGTTGGAGGATAGTGCAATGATACAGACACATACCCATTCCAGAGTCTCCTCTGGTTATTTTACTTGCACGGTGTACAGCACCGACACGAGACCTCGGTTTAACGTCCCATCTGAAAGACTGTTAATTTTATTATGGTCAGACGGGTTACCCAGGATTACCAGTCCAGCGTGTTACCACTGGACTACAGATCCGTCTGTGGCATCAACATTTGTATCTGTATTTGCAATACATATACTGGGAAAATCATCATCACCTTTAGAAACTGGAAGTTGAACACACATGGAAATTCAATTGTCAATTAAGATTCCCAATTAAGATTCCAGTTTCTAATTCAACAGATGTCACTGCATGACTTCACATGCAAATCAAATCTCAACAAGTTTTATGGTGTTTTGAGTTTTACTGGAATTTAACTTGAACACAATTCTTGATCCAATCTGTCCATCATCAAGCTGTATGGTCATGTCAGTTTTATTCCACATTTGCTCATAAAATATGTGCAGTAAAAACTTTGGGCTACTTCATTGCATTATATCTTGCAAATGTGACGTTTAAGTATTTCAGTTTCTTTAATTACATCAGCAGATGCTGTCGGGACATTATTTCACAGAACAAAAACTATTACAATTAATTTTATATGTGGCTATCTGGACATATTACATGTTTGTCTAGTTCTGTAAGTGACCCTCATCCAAAATCGAATTAAAATGGACAAAACAAACATTATAGGGATCATCTATCTTTCATGCCAATTGATTCTCAACTTCAACTTAGGCCATGTCAAAATTTCACATGAGGCCAAATTGAAAACTCACCCAGTGTGAAAATAGAAACGGGATAAATCAATCTTGACAGATGAAATGGACCAGTATTTAGTTATTTATACCAACCACCTCCCACCCGTTTATAATCCAACAATCAATCTGAATAAACACCACTCATTTTTTGGTATGGGTCAGGTTTTACTATTGCGATACATGTTTTAATACCACTAGGGGGTCCAGGATATGCTAACAGACTGGATCTAAACAAGATGCTTGGAATATTGTTTAGAAGAGAGCACTGCATGTGGTTGGGTGGTGGGGGGTACTACACACGTTATTTCGGCGGAGATAATCCAGTAACACCCCTCACCCATGCTTTTGTCCATTTTAGAAAGGGGTGCTGGATGGGTAGACTTCCCCTGAATTCAGTATGCTCCCAACTGATGCAATTACTATTGCTGGTTCCTGGTATTATGGCTACTTGTTCTCACTATTGCTGGTTCCTGGTATTATGGCTACTTGTTCTCACTATTGCTGGTTCCAGGTATTATGGCTACTTGTGCTCACTATTGCTGGTTCCTGGTTACTATTATGGCTACTTGTGCTCACTATTGCTGGTTCCTGGTTACTATTATGGCTACTTGTGCTCACTATTGCTGGTTCCTGGTTACTATTATGGCTACTTGTACTCACTATTGCTGGTTCCTGGTATTATGGCTACTTGTGCTCACTATTGCTGGTTCCTGGTTACTATTATGGCTACTTGTGCTCACTATTGCTGGTTCCCGGTTACTATTATGGTTACTTGTGCTCACTATTGCTGGTTCCTGGTTACTATTATGGCTACTTGTGCTCACTATTGCTGGTTCCTGGTTACTATTATGGCTACTTGTGCTCACTATTGCTGGTTCCTGGTTACTATTATGGCTACTTGTGCTCACTATTGCTGGTTCCTGGTTACTATTATGGCTACTTGTACTCACTATTGCTGGTTCCTGGTATTATGGTTACTTGTGCTCACTATTGCTGGTTCCTGGTTACTATTATGGTTACTTGTGCTCACAATTGCTGGTTCCTGGTTACTATTATGGCTACTTGTGCTCACTATTGCTGGTTCCTGGTTACTATTATGGCTACTTGTGCTCACTATTGCTGGTTCCTGGTTACTATTATGGCTACTTGTGCTCACTATTGCTGGTTCCTGGTTACTATTATGGCTACTTGTACTCACTATTGCTGGTTCCTGGTTACTATTATGGCTATGTGTGCTCACTATTGCTGGTTCCTGGTTACTATTATGGCTACTTGTGCTCACTATTGCTGGTTCCTGTTTACTATTATGACTACTTGTGCTCACTATTACTGGTTTCTGTTTACTATTATGGCTACTTGTGCTCACTATTGCTGGTTCCTGGTATTATGGCTACTTGTGCTCACTATTGCTGGTTCCTGGTGTTATGGCTACTTGTGCTCACTATTGCTGGTTCCTGTTTACTATTATGGCTACTTGTGCTCACTATTGCTGGTTCCTGGTTACTATTATGGCTACTTGTGCTCACTATTGCTGGTTCCTGTTTACTATTATGGCTACTTGTGTTCACTATTGCTGGTTCCTGGTTACTATTATGGCTACTTGTGCTCACTATTGCTGGTTCCTGGTTGCTATTATGGCTACTTGTGCTCACTATTGCTGGTTCCTGGTTACTATTATGGCTACTTGTGCTCTCTATTGCTGGTTCCTGGTTACTATTATGGCTACTTGTGCTCACTATTGCTGGTTCCTGGTTACTATTATGGCTACTTGTGCTCACTATTGCTGGTTCCTGTTTACTATTATGGCTACTTGTGCTCACTATTGCTCGTTCCTGTTTACTATTATGGCTACTTGTACTCACTATTGCTGGTTCCTGGTTACTATTATGGTTACTTGTGCTCACTATTGCTGGTTCCTGGTTACTATTATGGTTACTTGTGCTCACTATTGCTGGTTCCTGGTTACTATTATGGTTACTTGTGCTCACTATTGCTGGTTCCTGGTTACTATTATGGCTACGTGTGCTCACTATTGCTGGTTCCTGGTTACTATTATGGCTACGTGTGCTCACTATTGCTGGTTCCTGGTTACTATTATGGCTACTTGTACTCACTATTGCAGGTTCCTGGTATTATGGTTACTTGTGCTCACTATTGCTGGTTCCTGGTTACTATTATGGTTACTTGTACTCAATATTGCTGGTTCCTGGTTACTAGTATGGCCACTTGTGATCACTATTGCTGGTTCCTGGTTACTATTATGGTTACTTGTGCTCACTATTGCTGGTTCCTGGTTACTATTATGGTTACTTGTGCTCACTATTGCTGGTTCCTGGTTACTATTATGGCTACTTGTGCTCACTATTGCTGGTGCCTGGTATTATGGCTACTTGTGCTCACTATTGCTGGTTCCTGGTATTATGGCTACGTGTGCTCACTATTGCTGGTTCCTGTTTACTATTATGGCTACTTGTGCTCACTATTGCTGGTTCCTGGTATTATGGCTACTTGTGCTCACTATTGCTGGTTCCTTGTATTATGGCTACTTGTGCTCACTATTGCCGGTTCCTGGTATTATGGCTACTTGTGCTCACTATTGCTGGTTCCTGGTATTATGGCTACTTGTGCTCACTAATGCTGGTTCCTGGTTACTATTATGTCTACTTGTGCTCACTATTGCTGGGTCCTGGTATTATGGCTATGTGTGCTCACTATTGCTGGTTCCTGGTATTATGGTTACTTGTGCTCACTATTGCTGGTTCCTGTTTACTATTATGGCTACCTGTGCTCACTATTGCTGGTTCCTGGTTACTATTATGGCTACTTGTGCTCACTATTGCTGGTTCCTGGTATTATGGCTACATGTGCTCACTATTGCTGGTTCCTGGTATTATGGCTACTTGTGCTCACTATTGCTGGTTCCTGGTTACTATTATGGCTACTTGTGCTCACTATTGCTGGTTCCTGGTTACTATTATGGCTACTTGTGCTCACTATTGCTTGTTCCTGGTTACTATTATGGCTACTTGTGCTCACTATTGCTGGTTCCTGGTATTATGGCTACTTGTGCTCACTATTGCTGGTTCCTGGTATTATGGCTACGTGTGCTCACTATTGCTGGTTCCTGGTTACTATTATGGCTACTTGTGCTCACTATTGCTGGTTCCTGGTATTATGGCTACTTGTGCTCACTATTGCTGGTTCCTGGTTACTATTATGGTTACTTGTGCTCAATATTGCTGGTTCCTGGTTACTAGTATGGCCACTTGTGATCACTATTGCTGGTTCCTGGTTACTATTATGGTTACTTGTGCTCACTATTGCTGGTTCCTGGTTACTATTATGGTTACTTGTGCTCACTATTGCTGGTTCCTGGTTATTATTATGGCTACTTGTGCTCACTATTGCTGGTGCCTGGTATTATGGCTACTTGTGCTCACTATTGCTGGTTCCTGGTATTATCGCTACGTGTGCTCACTATTGCTGGTTCCTGTTTACTATTATGGCTACTTGTGCTCACTATTGCTGGTTCCTGGTATTATGGCTACTTGTGCTCACTATTGCTGGTTCCTTGTATTATGGCTACTTGTGCTCACTATTGCCGGTTCCTGGTATTATGGCTACTTGTGCTCACTATTGCTGGTTCCTGGTATTATGGCTACTTGTGCTCACTAATGCTGGTTCCTGGTTACTAGTATGTCTACTTGTGCTCACTATTGCTGGTTCCTGGTATTATGGCTATGTGTGCTCACTATTGCTGGTTCCTGGTATTATGGCTACTTGTGCTCACTATTGCTGGTTCCTGTTTACTATTATGGCTACTTGTGCTCACTATTGCTGGTTACTATTATGGCTACTTGTGCTCACTATTGCTGGTTCCTGGTATTATGGCTACATGTGCTCACTATTGCTGGTTCCTGGTATTATGGCTACTTGTGCTCACTATTGCTGGTTCCTGGTTACTATTATGGCTACTTGTGCTCACTATTGCTGGTTCCTGGTTACTATTATGGCTACTTGTGCTCACTATTGCTTGTTCCTGGTTACTATTATGGCTACTTGTGCTCACTATTGCTGGTTCCTGGTATTATGGCTACTTGTGCTCACTATTGCTGGTTCCTGGTATTATGGCTACGTGTGCTCACTATTGCTGGTTCCTGGTATTATGGCTACTTGTGCTCACTATTGCTGATTCCTGGTTACTAGTATGGCCACTTGTGATCACTATTGCTGGTTCCTGGTTACTATTATGGTTACTTGTGCTCACTATTGCTGGTTCCTGGTTACTATTATGGTTACTTGTGCTCACTATTGCTGGTTCCTGGTTACTAGTATGGCTACTTGTGCTCACTATTGCTGGTGCCTGGTATTATGGCTACTTGTGCTCACTATTGCTGGTTCCTGGTATTATGGCTACATGTGCTCACTATTGCTGGTTCCTGTTTACTATTATGACTACTTGTGCTCACTATTGCTGGTTCCTGGTATTATGGCTACTTGTGCTCACTATTGCTGGTTCCTTGTATTATGGCTACTTGTGCTCACTATTGCCGGTTCCTGGTATTATGGCTACTTGTGCTCACTATTGCTGGTTCCTGGTATTATGGCTACTTGTGCTCACTAATGCTGGTTCCTGGTTACTATTATGTCTACTTGTGCTCACTATTGCTGGTTCCTGGTATTATGGCTATGTGTGCTCACTATTGCTGGTTCCTGGTATTATGGCTACTTGTGCTCACTATTGCTGGTTCCTGTTTACTATTATGGCTACTTGTGCTCACTATTGCTGGTTCCTGGTTACTATTATGGCTAATTGTGCTCACTATTGCTGGTTCCTGGTATTATGGCTACATGTGCTCACTATTGCTGGTTCCTGGTATTATGGCTACTTGTGCTCACTATTGCTGGTTCCTGGTTACTATTATGGCTACTTGTGCTCACTATTGCTGGTTCCTGGTTACTATTATGGCTACTTGTGCTCACTATTGCTGGTTCCTGGTTACTATTATGGCTACTTGTGCTCACTATTGCTGGTTCCTGGTATTATGGCTACTTGTGCTCACTATTGCTGGTTCCTGGTATTATGGCTACGTGTGCTCACTATTGCTGGTTCCTGGTTACTATTATGGTTACTTGTGCTCACTTTTGCTGATGCCTGGTATTATGGCTACTTGTGCTCACTATTGCTGGTTCCTGGTATTATGGCTACGTGTGCTCACTATTGCTGGTTCCTGGTATTATGGCTACTTGTGCTCACTATTGCTGGTTCCTGGTATTATGGCTACGTGTGCTCACTATTGCTGGTTCCTGGTATTATGGCTACTTGTGCTCACTATTTCTGGTTCCTGGTATTATGGCTACTTGTGCTCACTATTGCTGATGCCTGGTATTATGGCTACTTGTGCTCACTATTGCTGGTTCCTGGTATTATGGCTATGTGTGCTCACTATTGCTGGTTCCTGGTTACTATTATGGTTACTTGTGCTCACTATTGCTGGTTCCTGGTTACTATTATGGCTACTTGTGCTCACTATTGCTGGTTCCTGGTATTATGGATACGTGTGCTCACTATTGCTGGTTCCTGGTTACTATTATGGTTACTTGTGCTCACTATTGCTGATGCCTGGTATTATGGCTACTTGTGCTCACTATTGCTGGTTCCTGGTATTATGGCTACGTGTGCTCACTTTTGCTGGTTCCTGTTTACTATTATGGCTACTTGTACTCACTATTGCTGGTTCCTGGTATTATGGCTACGTGTGCTCACTATTGCTGGTTCCTGTTTACTATTATGGCTACTTGTGCTCACTATTGCTGGTTCCTGGTATTATGGTTACTTGTGCTCACTATTGCTGGTTCCTTGTATTATGGCTACTTGTGCTCACTATTGCCGGTTCCTGGTATTATGGCTACTTGTGCTCACTATTGCTGGTTCCTGGTATTATGGCTACTTGTGCTCACTAATGCTGGTTCCTGGTTACTATTATGTCTACTTGTGCTCACTATTGCTGGTTCCTGGTATTATGGCTATGTGTGCTCACTATTGCTGGTTCCTGGTATTATGGCTACTTGTGCTCACTATTGCTGGTTCCTGTTTACTATTATGCCTACTTGTGCTCACTATTGCTGGTTCCTGGTTACTATTATGGCTACTTGTGCTCACTATTGCTGGTTCCTGGTATTATGGCTACATGTGCTCACTATTGCTGGTTCCTGGTATTATGGCTACTTGTGCTCACTATTGCTGGTTCCTGGTTACTATTATGGCTACTTGTGCTCACTATTGCTGGTTCCTGGTATTATGGCTACTTGTGCTCACTATTGCTGGTTCCTGGTTACTATTATGGTTACTTGTGCTCAATATTGCTGGTTCCTGGTTACTAGTATGGCCACTTGTGATCACTATTGCTGGTTCCTGGTTACTATTATGGTTACTTGTGCTCACTATTGCTGGTTCCTGGTTACTATTATGGTTACTTGTGCTCACTATTGCTGGTTCCTGGTTACTATTATGGCTACTTGTGCTCACTATTGCTGGTGCCTGGTATTATGGCTACTTGTGCTCACTATTGCTGGTTCCTGGTATTATGGCTACGTGTGCTCACTATTGCTGGTTCCTGTTTACTATTATGGCTACTTGTGCTCACTATTGCTGGTTCCTGGTATTATGGCTACTTGTGCTCACTATTGCTGGTTCCTTGTATTATGGCTACTTGTGCTCACTATTGCCGGTTCCTGGTATTATGGCTACTTGTGCTCACTATTGCTGGTTCCTGGTATTATGGCTACTTGTGCTCACTAATGCTGGTTCCTGGTTACTATTATGTCTACTTGTGCTCACTATTGCTGGTTCCTGGTATTATGGCTATGTGTGCTCACTATTGCTGGTTCCTGGTATTATGGCTACTTGTGCTCACTATTGCTGGTTCCTGTTTACTATTATGGCTACTTGTGCTCACTATTGCTGGTTCCTGTTTACTATTATGGCTACTTGTGCTCACTATTGCTGGTTCCTGGTATTATGGCTACGTGTGCTCACTATTGCTGGTTCCTGGTTACTATTATGGCTACTTGTGCTCACTATTGCTGGTTCCTGGTTACTATTATGGCTACTTGTGCTCACTATTGCTGGTTCCTGGTTACTATTATGGCTACTTGTGCTCACTATTGCTGGTTCCTGGTATTATGGCTACTTGTGCTCACTATTGCTGGTTCCTGGTATTATGGTTACTTGTGCTCACTATTGCTGGTTCCGTGTTACTATTATGGCTACTTGTGCTCACTATTGCTGGTTCCTGGTTACTATTATGGCTACTTGTGCTCACTATTGCTGGTTCCTGGTTACTATTATGGCTACTTGTGCTCATTATTGCTGGTTCCTGGTATTATGGTTACTTGTGCTCACTATTGCTGGTTCCTGGTTACTATGGCTACTTGTGCTCACTATTGCTGGTTCCTGGTTACTATTATGGTTACTTGTGCTCACTATTGCTGGTTCCTGGTTACTATTATGGTTACTTGTGCTCACTATTGCTGGTTCCTGGTTACTATTACGGCTACTTGTTCTCACTATTGCAGGTTC
Source organism: Archivesica marissinica (assembly GCA_014843695.1). Classification (NCBI taxonomy): domain Eukaryota; kingdom Metazoa; phylum Mollusca; class Bivalvia; order Venerida; family Vesicomyidae; genus Archivesica; species Archivesica marissinica. Next base: position 35,735,925 of record CM026400.1, on the reverse strand, counting down.
CTGGTATTATGGTTACTTGTGCTCACTATTGCTGGTTCCTGGTTACTATTATGGTTACTTGTGCTCAATATTGCTGGTTCCTGGTTACTAGTATGGCCACTTGTGCTCACTATTGCTGGTTCCTGGTTACTAGTATGGCTACTTGTGCTCACTATTGCTGGTTCCTGGTATTATGGTTACTTGTGCTCACTATTGCTGGTTCCTGGTATTATGGTTACTTGTGCTCACTATTGCTGGTTCCTGGTTACTATGGCTACTTGTGCTCACTATTGCTGGTTCCTGGTTACTATTATGGCTACTTGTGCTCACTATTGCTGGTTCCTGGTTACTATTATGGCTACTTGAGCTCACTATTGCTGGTTCCTGTTTTACTATTATGGCTACTTGTGCTCACTATTGCTGGTTCCTGTTTTACTATTATGGCTACTTGTACTCACTATTGCTGGTTCCTGGTTACTATTATGGCTACTTGTGCTCACTATTGCTGGTTCCTGCTTACTATTATGGTTACTTGTGCTTACTATTGCTGGTTCCTGGTATCATGGCCAATTGTGCTCACTATTGCTGGTTCCTGGTTACTATTATGGTTACTTGTGCTCACTATTGCTGGTTCCTTGTTACTATTATGGCTACTTGTGCTCACTATTGCTGGTTCCTGGTTACTATTATGGCTACTTGTGCTCACTATTGCTGGTTCCTGGTTACTATTATGGCTACTTGTACTCACTATTTCTGGTTCCTGGTTACTATTATGGCTACTTGTACTCACTATTGCTGGTTCCTGGTTACTATTATGGTTACTTGTGGTCACTATTGCTGGTTCCTGGTATTATGGCTACTTGTGCTCACTATTGCTGGTTCCTGTTTACTAGTATGGCTACTTGTGCTCACTATTGCTGGTTCCTGTTTTACTATTATGGCTACTTGTGCTCACTATTGCTGGTTCCTGGTTACTATTATGGCTACTTGTGCTCACTATTGCTGGTTCCTGTTTACTATTATGGCTACTTGTGCTCACTATTGCTGGTTCCTGTTTACTATTATGGCTACTTGTGCTCACTATTGCTGGTTCCTGTTTACTATTATGGCTACTTGTGCTCACTATTGCTGGTTCCTGGTATTATGGTTACTTGTGCTCACTATTGCTGGTTCCTAGTATTATGGCTACTTGTGCTCACTATTGCTGGTTCCTGTTTACTATTATGGCTACTTGTGCTCACTATTGCTGGTTCCTGTTTACTATTATGGCTACTTGTACTCACTATTGCTGGTTCCTGTTTACTATTATGGCTACTTGTGCTCACTATTGCTGGTTCCTGGTTACTATTATGGTTACTTGTGCTCACTATTGCTGGTTCCTGGTTACTATTATGGTTACTTGTGCTCATTATTGCTGGTTCCTGGTTACTATTATGGCTACTTGTGCTCACTATTGCTGGTTCCTGGTTACTATTATGGCTACTTGTGCTCACTATTGCTGGTTCCTGTTTACTATTATGGCTACTTGTGCTCACTTTTGCTGGTTCCTGGTATTATGGCTACTTGTGCTCACTATTGCTGGTTCCTGGTTACTATTATGGTTACTTGTGCTCACTATTGCTGGTTCCTGGTTACTATTATGGTTACTTGTGCTCACTATTGCTGGTTCCTGGTTACTATTATGGCTACTTATGCTCACTATTGCTGGTTCCTGGTTACTATTATGGCTACTTGTGCTCACTATTGCTGGTTCCTGTTTACTATTATGGCTACTTGTGCTCACTATTGCTGGTTCCTGGTATTATGGCTACCTGTGCTCACTATTGCTGGTTCCTGGTTACTATTATGACTACTTGAGCTCACTATTGCTGGTTCCTGGTTACTATTATGGCTACTTGAGCTCACTATTGCTGGTTCCTGGTTACTATTATGGCTACTTGAGCTCACTATTGCTGGTTCCTGGTTACTATTATGGCTACTTGAGCTCACTATTGCTGGTTCCTGGTTACTATTATGGCTACTTGTGCTCACTATTGCTGGTTCCTGGTATTATGGCTACTTGTGCTCACTATTGCTGGTTCCTGGTTACTATTATGGTTACTTGTGCTCACTATTGCTGGTTCCTTGTTACTATTATGGTTACTTGTGCTCACTATTGCTGGTTCCTGGTTACTATTATGGCTACTTGTGCTCACTATTGCTGGTTCCTGGTTACTATTATGGCTACTTGTGCTCACTATTGCTGGTTCCTGGTTACTATTATGGCTACTTGTGCTCACTATTGCTGGTTCCTGGTTACTATTATGGCTAATATTGGTGAATGTAAACTGCTTGCATACGATGAACCCTGTGCCAATAGTTTACATATTGGATCCGTTTGAGGCTTATATCTTACTTAAAACACACACTTATATATGCCCCCCCCCCCCGTGATCGAGTGGTTACAGTTTGCTGATGTCAATGTAACCTATCATCACTGATGGTCACTGGATCGAGCCCCACTCAGACCTAGTCCTATATATAAGGCCTCTACATAAAAAGTTGTCTTCTGTTATTTCGAGAAAAATGCCTTGATAGTAAAATGTCACATTTTTCAAGTCTAAATATTTGAACTACACTCAGACCGTGTCTCTTTATATGAAAACGCTGGCAATTTTCTTCGGAGGTTAGTGCACCAAGTACTGGTTAACCGCTGGAGCCTGTCCAGGAAAGATGTTAGGTAGACTGCCCGTCTCTCAAATAGGCAACCGGTAGCAATGTTAATTAAACTTATATTTTAAAAAAGCTAGTCTAAATATTTGGACTACACTCAGACCGTGTCTCTTTATATGAAAACGCTGGCAGTTTCCTTCGGAGGTTAGTGCACCAAGTACTGGTTAACCGCTGGAGCCTGTCCAGGAAAGATGTTGTTAGGTAGAATGCCCGTCTCTCAAATAGGCAACCGGTGGCAAACTTATTATTATGGTATAACTCAGGGGCAGTAATTGCAAGTGCTTGTAACAAACATACTTACATGAGTTGTCTTTCTTCCACATATTGGTAGTCAAATATCGTTAATGTTTTATGTGGGTGTACTTCCGCCCCAGCCCCCTACGTACTGCCCAGCACAATACGTTTGATCATTACGGACTACGATACAGACGGATCTGTAGTCCAGTGGTAACACGCTGGACTGGTAATCCAGGGATCGCAGGTTCGTCTCCTGGAGAGATTAGTCATTTTAGATATTTGGAGGATAGTGCAATGATACAGACAGAGACTCATTCCAGAGTCTCCTCTGGTTCTTTTACGTGCACGGTGTAAAGCACCGACACGAGATCTCGTTTTAAAGTATCATCTGAAAGACTGTTATTTTTAGTAGGGACAGACGGAGGATCGAACATGCGATCCCTGAATTCCCAGTCCAGCGTGTTAACCACTGGACTACAGATCCGTCTGATTCCTAATCGGTCCCCTGGTATTTGATAATATTTGGAGCCAATTATTAATCATGCACTATAAATAGTTTCTTATTGCCAGTTAATGCATTTTATCCGAAATGATCATACAGAAAATCATGTAGAACGATACGTAATAAAATATAATCAATAAGATAATATGAATATTGATATTATATGGTTATTAGTTTGTTCCAAATATTGTTCATCAGACCGGCTAGCAATTGTGTTGAGTGTACTGATCTCCCCGCAAGCCTGCTGGAGAGCTTCCTCACATGAATTCATTCAACACCCACGTGGGATGTGAACCTACAGAGGTGAGGGCAAGTGATTTTACATCAATGACCTTAACCACTCGGATTTAAATTCCACGTGTTCACTTCTCTCTCCCTCGTGACGATAGATTCCATCAGGAATGAGGTATCGAGCGTGATTACTATAAGTTGTAAGAATTTGCTTCGCAATCGAGTTAAAATAAATGTGTATACACAAACAGTTTGCGTCTAATATAATACTATCATCTTCTTCATCTCTCCTTCGATCCTAAACCAATACATTAAAGAGATATTACATCACAGCCAAAATAAATGCATTTTTCCAGGTATAAATGCATTGCTACTACAAATTCTTCTGAATACATTCGAACACTAACATTGAGTCAATAAACAGTGTTTTTGTGGATTGAAAGTATGATTTCATATAACGGTCGTCCATGCTCCTGAATTGACGTTTGTTTGTCATCGGTGTCAATACTAAACGCGAGTTAATGTCGTTTAGAGATAATTTAACTAAGAATAGTCTACAAATAAATAGGCACACATGTGGGATATAACGGTAAATCTGTACCATAAATCGTGTTATTCAGGATACCCTAGTTGTATTACGCATGGATGTTTACATTATTTTGTTATGTCAACAAATCGCGTATACGACGTTTGTTTATTAGTTGAAATACTCAGTATTTGAGGCAAATATTTGGAAATAAATTGTACCATATAATAGGAAAATACTTTCTGTAGAAATTTGCATTTCCACCGATGTAGTGTCGCTTTAAATAAATAAACGTATAGCGTATAGTACAGTGTTTATGTGTATCTAGAGACGCACGTTTCTGTTAACAGTGTGTATGTGTATCTAGAGACGCACGTTTCTGTTGACAGTGTGTATGTGTATCTAGAGACGCACGTTTCTGTTGACAGTGTGTATGTGTATCTAGAGACGCACGTTTCTGTTGACAGTGTGTATGTGTATCTAGAGACGCACGTTTCTGTTACAGTGTTATGTGTATCTAGAGACGCACGTTTCTGTTGACAGTGTGTATGTGTATCTAGAGACGCACGTTTCTGTTGACAGTGTGTATGTGTATCTAGAGACGCACGTTTCTGTTGACAGTGTGTATGTGTATCTAGAGACGCACGTTTCTGTTGACAGTGTGTATGTGTATCTAGAGACGCACGTTTCTGTTGACAGTGTGTATGTGTATCTAGAGACGCACGTTTCTGTTGACAGTGTTTATGTGTATCTAGAGACGCACGTTTCTGTTGACAGTGTTTATGTGTATCTAGAGACGCACGTTTCTGTTGACAGTGTTTATGTGTATCTAGAGACGCACGTTTCTGTTGACAGTGTGTATGTGTATCTAGAGACGCACGTTTCTGTTGACAGTGTTTATGTGTATCTAGAGACGCACGTTTCTGTTGACAGTGTGTATGTGTATCTAGAGACGCACGTTTCTGTTGACAGTGTTTATGTGTATCTAGAGACGCACGTTTCTGTTGACAGTGTGTATGTGTATCTAGAGACGCACGTTTCTGTTGACAGTGTTTTGTGTATCTAGAGACGCACGTTTCTGTTGACAGTGTTTATGTGTATCTAGAGACGCACGTTTCTGTTGACAGTGTGTATGTGTATCTAGAGACGCACGTTTCTGTTGACAGTGTTTATGTGTATCTAGAGACGCACGTTTCTGTTGACAGTGTTTATGTGTATCTAGAGACGCACGTTTCTGTTGACAGTGTGTATGTGTATCTAGAGACGCACGTTTCTGTTGACAGTGTTTATGTGTATCTAGAGACGCACGTTTCTGTTGACAGTGTGTATGTGTATCTAGAGACGCACGTTTCTGTTGACAGTGTGTATGTGTATCTAGAGACGCACGTTTCTGTTGACAGTGTTTATGTGTATCTAGAGACGCACGTTTCTGTTGACAGTGTTTATGTGTATCTAGAGACGCACGTTTCTGTTGACAGTGTGTATGTGTATCTAGAGACGCACGTTTCTGTTGACAGTGTTTATGTGTATCTAGAGACGCACGTTTCTGTTGACAGTGTTTATGGTGTATCTAGAGACGCACGTTTCTGTTGACAGTGTGTATGTGTATCTAGAGACGCACGTTTCTGTTGACAGTGTTTATGTGTATCTAGAGACGCACGTTTCTGTTGACAGTGTTTATGGTGTATCTAGAGACGCACGTTTCTGTTGACAGTGTGTATGTGTATCTAGAGACGCACGTTTCTGTTGACAGTGTTTATGTGTATCTAGAGACGCACGTTTCTGTTGACAGTGTTTATGGTGTATCTAGAGACGCACGTTTCTGTTGACAGTGTGTATGTGTATCTAGAGACGCACGTTTCTGTTGACAGTGTGTATGTGTATCTAGAGACGCACGTTTCTGTTGACAGTGTGTATGTGTATCTAGAGACGCACGTTTCTGTTGACAGTGTGTATGTGTATCTAGAGACGCACGTTTCTGTTGACAGTGTGTATGTGTATCTAGAGACGCACGTTTCTGTTGACAGTGTGTATGTGTATCTAGAGACGCACGTTGACAGTGTTATGTGTATCTAGAGACGCACGTTTCTGTTGACAGTGTGTATGTGTATCTAGAGACGCACGTTTCTGTTGACAGTGTTATGTGTATCTAGAGACGCACGTTTCTGTTGACAGTGTTTATGTGTATCTAGAGACGCACGTTTCTGTTGACAGTGTTTATGTGTATCTAGAGACGCACGTTTCTGTTGACAGTGTGTATGTGTATCTAGAGACGCACGTTTCTGTTGACAGTGTGTATGTGTATCTAGAGACGCACGTTTCTGTTGACAGTGTGTATGTGTATCTAGAGACGCACGTTTCTGTTGACAGTGTGTATGTGTATCTAGAGACGCACGTTTCTGTTGACAGTGTGTATGTGTATCTAGAGACGCACGTTTCTGTTGACAGTGTTTATGTGTATCTAGAGACGCACGTTTCTGTTGACAGTGTGTATGTGTATCTAGAGACGCACGTTTCTGTTGACAGTGTTTATGTGTATCTAGAGACGCACGTTTCTGTTGACAGTGTGTATGTGTATCTAGAGACGCACGTTTCTGTTGACAGTGTTTATGTGTATCTAGAGACGCACGTTTCTGTTGACAGTGTGTATGTGTATCTAGAGACGCACGTTTCTGTTGACAGTGTGTATGTGTATCTAGAGACGCACGTTTCTGTTGACAGTGTTTATGTGTATCTAGAGACGCACGTTTCTGTTGACAGTGTTTATGTGTATCTAGAGACGCACGTTTCTGTTGACAGTGTTTATGTGTATCTAGAGACGCACGTTTCTGTTGACAGTGTGTATGTGTATCTAGAGACGCACGTTTCTGTTGACAGTGTTTATGTGTATCTAGAGACGCACGTTTCTGTTGACAGTGTTTATGGTGTATCTAGAGACGCACGTTTCTGTTGACAGTGTTTATGTGTATCTAGAGACGCACGTTTCTGTTGACAGTGTTTATGTGTATCTAGAGACGCACGTTTCTGTTGACAGTGTTTATGTGTATCTAGAGACGCACGTTTCTGTTGACAGTGTGTATGTGTATCTAGAGACGCACGTTTCTGTTGACAGTGTTTATGTGTATCTAGAGACGCACGTTTCTGTTGACAGTGTTTATGTGTATCTAGAGACGCACGTTTCTGTTGACAGTGTTTATGTGTATCTAGAGACGCACGTTTCTGTTGACAGTGTTTATGTGTATCTAGAGACGCACGTTTCTGTTGACAGTGTTTATGTGTATCTAGAGACGCACGTTTCTGTTGACAGTGTTTATGTGTATCTAGAGACGCACGTTTCTGTTGACAGTGTGTATGTGTATCTAGAGACGCACGTTTCTGTTGACAGTGTTTATGTGTATCTAGAGACGCACGTTTCTGTTGACAGTGTTTATGTGTATCTAGAGACGCACGTTTCTGTTGACAGTGTTTATGTGTATCTAGAGACGCACGTTTCTGTTGACAGTGTTTATGTGTATCTAGAGACGCACGTTTCTGTTGACAGTGTTTATGTGTATCTAGAGACGCACGTTTCTGTTGACAGTGTTTATGTGTATCTAGAGACGCACGCCTAGATATTTATTCATCCGGGTACATTAGCATCGATCTGTACGTTTCAATATTGAGATGCTTAATCGATACGTTGACAAATCATCACACAGGTGCACGAAACTTACAATATCCATCTGAAATGCGAGTCAAATGTCCAACTCCGTGGTCGAGTGCTGAAGGTCACTGACTTGCATACCACTGTAGCCTATCATCACTGATGGTAACGGGTTCGAGCCCCGCCCAGACCGTGTCTCTTTATATGGAAAAGTTGGCGGTTTCTAGAGGACGTTGGTGCACAAAGTACTGATTAACCACTGGATCCTGTCCAGGAAAAATGTTGTTAGGTAATCTGCCTGTAGCGACGTTCAATATGCAGCAATTTAAACAATGATATTTACTTTAACTATTTGAGAGACTCTCTAGTATGTTTATGCAATCAAGATATTGAAGATGCGGAACACTTTTTCTTCAAGTGTAATAGGTATATAATTGAACGTCAATCACTTTTCGTAAATACTCGTAGATTCCACCCACTAAGTTCCATTACATTACGTCACGGTAGAGTCTTTAACAAATGAGGAGAACAAAAACTTTTTTTGGAAGTGCAAACTTACATAAAAAATTGGCATCATGTTTTCGTCACACCTCTCTTAGTTAAATATATGTTATCTGCTTGTGAGACGGGATCGTGGGTTCGGGTATTGGCGTGGTGTGGGGAAACAACGGGTGGAATCGTGAGATACATGTATCAATCTAAGCAATATTTTCTTATTTTTTTTTATAAATTTGTCTTTTTTCTGATCTTTTAAGTGATTTTTTATTTACATTCTATTTTGCGTACACGTTTCAAGAAAGAAAATCAGTCATTTAATTTAATCAAACGTTAGCTTGACTTTCTGGTGCGAGCCGTTGTTTAATGTTGTTAAAACTTGTGGCCCAAACTATATGTATCTTCATGCTATGTATTGTATCTGTATGTGCATGCCATGTACTATTGATGTGCAATAAAAATATGATTAAACTTAAATTTAAACAAACGAGAGTCAAATTATAGCGGATGGTACACACCTATTCTATTACCTCTTCAATATATATTGGTTTCAATTTTTTAAAATGTCTATTTATTATTAGTTGGAGAGAAAATTTAAATAGCGAATGAACAGATAAGCAATATAAATAACCTGGAATATTATAATATTATAGTAACTGCTACAATATAGCAATATAGCAATATTTTAAATGTGAGTAATTACTGTAAATTTATGCATACTATATGTAAAATATGATCATGAATACGTATAACCTTCTTCAAATTTGAACAACTATATATTTCTTTATGTTTGATATATATGTACATTGTACAAGTATTTATATAATTTATGCTATGTTTGTCATAAAGTATGCATGTATATGTCCTCGTGGGCTTTTGAGCCTATTGGAATTCAGAAATAAAATATCAAAAATAAAAGAATATTAAATATATAGTATACAGGCTACAAGTGCAAATCAAATTAGAAATCGACACTCACCAATGGCATTTGTAACAATTTAGTATATAAAATGCAACGAAAACATACACTAGTAACATTAAATTAAGGCATATGTAAAAGGGATTGTGGAATGCAGAGCTACGTACGTTATATAACATAGAGGCACATTCAAATATCATTTATGGAAATCTACGAGTATCATTTATTTCATACACATTTATTTGACTAAGATTGCGAAACAAGTTATTACAACTTATATTAATCACTCTCGATACCTCATTCCTGATGGAATCCATCGCCACAAGGGAGAGAGAAGAGGCAACGTGGAAGTTAAATGCCTTGCCTAAGGGCACAATCGTAACGGCTCCATTGGGGCTCCAACTCCGGACCTTTCGCACCTGAATCGAACGCGCATCCACTGCGCTATCACGACTTCCACTTAATCTTAAATTTAAACACACGAGAGTCTAATTATAGCGGATAGTACACACCTATTCTATTACCTCTTCAATATATATATTATACAGGCTACACCTGCAAACCACATTAGAAATCGACACTCACCAATGGCATTTGTAATAATTTAGTATATAACATGTAGCGAAAACATACAATACGCGCTACCACAGCACTATCACGTCTATTGTTTGATGTATTGATTTTGCTGTAATATCACATTAACATTTTAGTAAATCTATGGGCAATCTTTGCTATCTTTGTGATCATTACATTTTTAAAAGAACGATATTTGGCCTCTATAAAAGAACGATATTTGTCCTCTATATAGTGTATTTTGATATGCTCTTGAATCATCATCATCATCATCGTCATCATCGTCGTTGTCGTCGTCGTCATCATCAGCATCATTATCATCATCATCATCGTCGTCGTCGTCCACGTCGTCGTCGTCGTCATCATCAGCATCATCATCATCATCTTCTTCTTCGTCGTCGTCATCATCAGCATCATCATTATCATCGTCTGACTTAATTGTTCAAATGAGTTATCTCGTTAATATATAAAGTCTTTAGATCTATTATTATTATTATTATTAGTATTATCATCATCATACGGCCACTGAACAGTATTATGGACTACAGGTCCACGTGGTTTTAAAAATGGATTCGCATTCCCAATAGTAAAAAGATCCTAATGGATTTATAAATGCTAATTCAATATCATGACATTAATGATAAAACGTAACAGTTCCACGGGTTGGTATAACACGTCATAACTAAGCTTACTAATAGAATTAAATCATACTGGACGTACATGCTGCAAGCTTTGCGTGGGATTTATAATGGCATATACAACAAATGTACAGTATGGCATATACTGAATCTATGGAATTACTAAACTGATTTTACAGTACCGGTAGGCTAATTTTACAGTACCGGTAAACCGACTTTAAAGTACCGGTAAACAGACTTTAAAGTACCGGTAAATCGATTTTAAAGCACCGGTAAACCGAATTTAAAGCACCGGTAAACCGAATTTAAAGCACCGGTAAACCGAATTTAAAGTACTGGTAAACCGAATTTAAAATACCGGTAAACCTAATTTAAAGCACCGGTTAACCTAATTTAAAGCACCGGTAAACCGAATTTAAAGTACTGGTAAACCTAATTTAAAGTACTGGTAAACCGAATTTAAAGCACCGGTAAACCGAATTTAAAATACCCGACTAAAAACATTTTATAATATCGGTAAACCAATTTTTAATATCAGGATGCTCATATGACCGAGAAAAGTTCATCAGAAAAATGACGATATAAAATTGGAACCGTAAGAAAAACATAGCGTACATATCATATGCATGCAATAAGAAGTTTCAAAATGGCGAGAACCGGAGGCTAAGCAAAGTAACATATTTTAATTTTTTGGATACATTAGTGAACAGTGGGTTAGTTAAATAGATATGCGATATGTAAAATATTTCATGCTTGTATTAGCGTTCTGTGCCGACGGAATCTTAACCAAAACCAAAGGGAAGAGTAACAGGGTTTTAGTGCAATACGGTGGGTCAGAAGATGATGCTATAGCATTTGGAACCAGTTTGGGTCTTCGCTTCAAACGGAAGGTGATTATTAAAGTTTAAACGTTATTTATTTTATAGCGATTGCGAAGCAAGTTTTAACAACTTATATTAATCACTCTCGTTGGCGCGGATTAAAGCGTAAATGCGGTCATTCGTGTGGGAGGAAACCGGAGTACCCGGAGAAAACCTACCTGTCCGATCTGGCGACCACCATACCATCTCACATACTTCCCGGTCCGAGGATCGAACCCGGGCTGCATTGGTGAGAAGCGAGTGCGCTAACCACTGCGCTAATCGGACAGCAATGTGTTATTCTTGTATGGCAAAAATAAAGACAGAACAATAGATATAGAAATAGCTAAAGAAATATATATGTAGGCCTACATAAGTAACTTAATTTATAAATAGGAATCGATCAATATATTTTCATTCAAATAAATAATTTGTGTTTACGTTTATTTATCGTCGCTACCGGTTGCCCATATGAGCGACACCTCCTGAAGAGATTAGTCATTTTAGATTTTTGGATGGTAGTGCAATGATACAGACAGAGACCCATTCCAGAGTATCCTCTGGTTCTTTTACGTGCACAGTGTACAGCACCGACACGAGACCTCGGTTTAAAGTTCCATCTGAAAGACTGTTAATTTTATTAAGGTTACCACTGGACTACAGATCCGTCTGTAACGTCAAATAAATAATCCCTGGCCCCGAGTTTTACACCCAGCAGAACCAATCAGAATCTTGAGTCTGAGTTTGAGATTGGAGAACTGTTTTATAACCTTGGGCCTTAGTTTAAAATAAATTTGTATAAACTAAACCTTGGGCCTGATATTCAGAGATTACGTGTAATATCCGATTCAAACTTGTTTTATTTTCAATCAAATTTTCAGGGAATAATTATGTGTAATGCTATGACTATCTATCCAAACAGTACCCCGGTAGAACCACTGACCTCTCCCACACAGTTGGATAGCTTCCACACATGAAGGCAACTATCTTAGCCACTCGGTCATGCATTCTATTTCATTTTGGACAATAACTATATAAATACATAGTTTTAAACATTTTGGAATATTTTTAGTTGTTCAGTTTGTGTATTGTAATAAAGATGTGATATATCTTTGATGGAATCCTTCGTATTTCGTGTTCATGTAATACTAATCATATAATGTAGGTGTGCGTTTTCTATGTTCTCTACTAGACTAGTATATAATCAATCTTTACATATATCTTTAAAGCGACACTACATCAGTGAAAACACAAATTTCTACAGAATTTATTTTCCTATTATATGGTATAATCCCCCCCCCCAAATATTTGCCTCAAATACTGAGTATTTCAACTAATAAACAAACGTCGTATACGCGGTTTGTTAACATAACAAAATAATATAAACATCTATGCGTAATACAACCACAGGGATTCGGCACGTTTGGGGGTACTAGTATATATATTTAAGTACTTAAATATATATACTAGTACCCCCAAACGTGCCGAATCCCTGTGAATACAACTAGTGTATCCCGAATAACACGGTTTATGGTAGATGTTTATCGTTATATCTCACATGTGTGCCTATTTATTTGTAGACTATTCTTAGTTAAATTATCTCTAAACGACATTATCTCGCGTTTAGTATTGACTCCGATACGAAAACAAAAGTCAATTCAGGAGCATGGATGACCGTTATATGTTATCCTACTTTCAATCCACAAAAACACTGTTTATTGATTCAATATTAATATTAGAATGTATTCGGAAGAATTTGTAGTAGCAATACATTTATACATGAACACATGCATTTTATTTGATTTTTGCGATGTAATGTCGCTTTTAATGAACTTGAAAATTGTTGAACAATATAGAATTTTATTTTGATTAAGTTAGTATTTTTCCTAGTCCTATATATAAGACCTCTACATAATTTTTTTCTCGATCTGTTATTTTTGAAAAATGCCTTGTATTTTTACACTCTCTTCCTATCTCCGTTTCTCCGTATCAAATCATAACGGCAATGAAATGAAAGTGGTCCAGTGGTAGAGCGTCGGATCTGGAATCGATCGACCCGGGTTCGATACTCAGTCAGGCCACGTATGTAGTGTCATTGAGCAAGGCACCTCACACACATTGCTTAGTACTGGTTAACCACTTAGGTCGGCTAAGCCTGCCCAGGAAAACATGGCTAGGTCCCCGCAAGTGGTTTGACATTAATGGAACATACATACATAAAGTGCGTATATCACTTTAGCATTTAAAAAAAATATTGCTTGCATGGAAAACGGGGCATTCGCATACAACCACAACAACAACAACAACAACAACAGCAACGACACTACCTTTATTGCATTAAACATTCATACAATGTATATAGCAAGTACATGTATACATGTAGGTAACGACATGGATTTACAAAAGAGCAAGATGTTAATATACTCTCTGCTTATACTAATTTTAGTTTCTATATACATTTGCGAAATATATGTATTTTGCTAAATTTCTACCAATAGTATTTGATTTATTTGACATCAAATTAGTGAATTTATTAATAGTTGGCCATGTATAGTAATAACGTTTTAGCCAAAATACGTAGCAATCACAAGCTCACCCTCTTCTACAAAATGAAGACTGGTCGTTGTCCCCATTACCTCTCCAATCTCACTCCAGAACAAGCTGACCAATTATATAACACGTACCCGCCGTTCAACCTATAACTGTACATACTCAATCCCATGCTTCTACATTTCTTCCATCAACTATTCTAATATGGAACTCGCTGCCAAACGAGACACGGAACGCCGATACAGTAGCAACCTTCAAATACATGTTAAGTAAAAACAGGAAAAGACAATCCCCGTTATACAATGTTGGATCAAGAAGGAATCAGATACTCCACACCCGACTATGACAAGGATGTAGTTCTTTGTGCTACGACCTTCACAGGAAAAATATCATCGACTCTCCCTTGTGCGCATGCGGATCTATCGAATCAGTCACTCACTTCCTTCTGCATTGCCCAAGGTATAATCATCAACGTCTACAACACCTATCTAACCTTCCATGTGCTGCCACACTCAACAATCTCTTGTTTGGTGATGAGCATCTCACTACACACTGTAACACAACACTTTACCTGAATGTCCAGAGCTATATTGCAGCAACAAAACGTTTCGATACCTAGGTGAACGTGGGGGTTCTCTCCGTTTTGGTCCCGGCCCGTCGTGTGACAATACCAGCTTCTTTTTTGATAGTATACATATTTGGATATAACGTTTCCTTATTGCTACATTAAAATTACAATGACGCGATGCTGTAAATATATGCGGACACGTTTAGCAAAATCAAGTCCAAACATTTGCCACTGCTGTTAAGTATTCAATAGTTTCTCTACAATTTATATATACTGAACACATAAACTCGCCATTACTATTCGCCATGTACCATTTAAACGTACTCCAACATGGGAAGGGATTCATATAAGCTTTAAGCTTGTTTCTCGACCCATATCGGTTCGAATGTATAAAATATTGTGTTTAAATATGTATATATGTATTTGATCCGAATAAAATATGTTTAAACTAATGACGTTTTAAATATTTCCGTCTAAGATCTCTAAATTTCGGACATATAAGAAGGAAATGATATTCACTTTCTATCGTGCCTGTATTGCAATATATACATATTCTTTGGGCATTTTCTGGGCATGTTTTGATATCTTCATACAATGTTTTGATATCTTCATACAATGTTTTGATATCTTCATACAATGGAATTCGTGTTTTGAACAGGTATATATCTTTACATTTCTGTTATAAAACTCCATGCAATCGTATACAGTGACATTGTGGACTGGTAAGCCAGGGATCGCAGGTTCGATCCCCCGTCTGACCCTAATAAAAATTAACAGTCTTTCAGATGGGACGTTAAACCGAGGTCTCGTGTCGGTGCTTTACACCGTGCTGGTAAAATAACCAGATGAGACTCTGGAATGGGTTTCTGTCTGTATCATGCACTATCCTCCAAAATCTAAAATGACTAATCTCTTCAGGATGCGTCGCTCATATGGGCAACCGGTAGTGACGATAAATAAACGTAAACACACACACAGTGACATTTCGTACTTCTGAACTGGAACATTCCTGCATCATTTATTTATCGAATACATAATATAGATATTGAATTACATTGTTCCAGGTATTGAGTAGATATGAATTTACTCAACCCTCGTCTGGTACGGTCGAGTTCCACGTGAACGATCTAAAGAAAAGCTACCCACAGGTAATACATACACTAGTTTGTTAAACATTGTTTATTTCATTTACTGCTTAAATTTATTATTTATTTTGCGCGGGTAAGGCAAATTATGTTAAGTCGTAGCTCGTAGAAGCAGTATGGTAATTGCATGGTGGGGTGGGGGAGGCTGCGACGCAAGTTAGTCGCATGGGTCGTGGGTCACCAGGTTAGGGTCTATGATTAGTTTAGTTTATACAAATTTATTTGAGCTCGATTGCGAAACAGGTTATCCATCGCCACGCGGGAAGAGAGAAGAGGCAACTTGGAATTTAAATGCCTTGCCTAAGGGCTCAATCGTAACGGCTCCAGAGGGGCTCGAACTCCAGACCTTTCGCACCTGAAGCGAACGCTCTACCACTGCGCTATCACGACTATGATTAGGTTGGGGATTCACCGTTCAATACCATTATGGATAGTAGATGTCATGTCTGCATACACAATTAATATCCATAAGCATTATATGAGTCTGGAGCAATGCCGAAGACAGACGGATCTATAGTCGCTAGACTGGTAATCCTGGGATCGCAGATTTGATCACCCGTCTGACCCTAATAAAATTAACAGTCTTTCAGATGGGACTTTACGCCGAGGTCTCGTGTCGGTGCTGTACACCGTTCATGCACGTAAAAGAACCAGAGGAGACTCTGGAATGGTTCATGTCTGTGTTCGCCCAGACGTGAGGAATTTGATTTATCCGTCTGGCGTGTACTGCAAGTAGGCCTACTAAGCTTGTAAAGTAACTTACTGAACAGTTACGGATGTCAATCCTAAATACGAGCAGAACAGCATTTTATTATCAGACTTGTACATAGTACATCATCATATAATACATACTATATAATATATTTATTTACATCGCGTGACTTGTTAGTTACACATTCAAGTGTGTTCATTATATTAGTGATGATGATGATGATTGAGTTTAATTACCCTCGCCGCCGGTAAACCATATGGGCGAGCAAACGTGCTTTCGCACTGTCGATTATTCGATGAAGTGTTGAGTCGTCGGTGTCTTGTAGAGTGGTGTAGATTGAAGATTGTAGTTGTAGATTCCCGTGAAGATTTCGGTCCAAGATGATTAGTTTACTCGATAATGATTCCTTGTTGGTTGCGTCTATATGTTGCTTACGTCCAAGATGATTAGTTTACTCGATAATGATTCCTTGTTGGTTGAGTCTATGTTGCTTACGTCCAAGATGATTATGTTCTAGAAGATTGTGGTACTGGTAGTTGATGTGCTGTGACGTCTCCCTCCGCCATCATGTCCAAGGTGATTATGTTCTAGAAGATTGTGGTACTGGTAGTTGATGTGCTGTGACGTCTCCCTCCGCCATCATGTCCAAGGTGATTATGTTCTAGAAGATTGTGGTACTGGTAGTTGATGTGCTGTAACGTCTCCCTCCGCCATCATGTCCAAGCTGATTATGTTCTAGAAGATTGTGGTACTGGTAGTTGATGTGCTGTAACGTCTCCCTCCGCCATCATGTCCAAGGTGGTTATGTTCTAGAAGATTGTGGTACTGGTAGTTGATGTGCTGTGACGTCTCCCTCCGCCATCATGTCCAAGGTGGTTATTTTCTCGGTGGTATCTTAAACTTTCTCGGTGCTTTTTAGGGCCACATCCTCCACGATTAGTCGGCTCACAGCAGCAAAATGGTTCGGTTGTTCCGTCGTTGTCCACCCCGTTGACGCATCCGGGGTCGAGGTCGCATCCCTCCGTCTCCAACCGCTCGCCCGTCATTGGAGACAGATAAAAGAGTTCGAGGCGACGGGTGTGCCATCCACGCCAAACGATTGCCGTCTTCTCCTGCCCCGTCACTCGTCGCCTCTTCAGCGCCCCAGTAGGCCTACTAGCTGTCGCTGATCTAGGTAAATGTTGACACTCCGAAGAGTCGATGCGGGTCCTCGTCTGTATGCGTCAGCGGCGTGGATTGGTCACTTCGGAACGGTGACCCAATTTCTTGCTGTGAGCTGTGCCTTGTTCCCGACGTGCACGGTGTGGAGGTACGAACAAGTCTATGTTAGTCAGGCCTCGACACATTTTTAATTTTTTACTCGTGAGTGATGCCACTCGTCCAGATTGGACTATCACTCGTCCCATGTATTTTAGGAAAATTAAAAATCGTCAGAATTGCACTTTAATTTATTAATAAATGCAATTATGTGGCAGCATAAACACATTAAAATATCCTCGGTGATTTCCCATTATCACGCCTGGTAATCATTCCGAAGAAAGTAAAACGGATATTATTTTATTTTGTTCCTTCGATTTATATTGGATATTTAGCTGACATTTTCACTCGTCCGACTGGGCAAGCGACTTGGAATTTCTACTCGTCCAGATCGAAAAGTCACTCGTAAATACGAGCGGACGAGTGGATTTGTTAGTAACAGAGAATGAACATTATATTTAAGTAGAATATCGTGTAAGTGTTAGTTCCCTTTGCTTTATTTACCCCGTTTGTAACGTTGGGTATAGAAAGAAACAGTTCTATCTATCTATCTTCCGTTAATGTCAAACCCCTCGCGGGGACGTAGACATGTTGCGCGTCAAAAACCGCAAAGAAGTTAAAAGTATGAGTAGTTAAAAGTATAATTTAAGAAGGTAATGAAAATAAGTTGTGGTAAAAGTTTAAAAGCAGCTACGCAGAACAACTAGGGACTGGCATGTTCAATATGGCAAACTGCCGTATTGAATTGCTCTATGGTAGGGAGATGGACAATGTCAGGAGGGAGGTGGTTCCAATGATAGATTGTTCTTGGAAAGAAGGAAAACTTGTAGTAGTCTGTAGTTGCTGTAATTAACCTATAGCTTAAGGAATGGCAATGGCGAGCAGGACGGGAGAGAGGAACTAGGTAATTTTCAATGGGAATAGCAACAAGATCATTATGAATTTTATACATAAGGGATAACCTATTGTCAATACGCCGTTGATCTAGTCTGCGTAGATTTAGGGAATGTAGCATGTCTGTAACACTAGAGGTACGATAGAAGTCAGCCTTTATCCAACGGGCTGCTCTTCGCTGGACACCTTCAATTTGGTCTATCAATGTTTGGGTATGGGGCGACCAGATCTCGGAGCCATATTCAAGCTGGGGTCTCACTAGTGTCTGGTAAGCCATGGTCTTAAGGGGTTCAGATTTGACCTGGAGGTTTCTACGTAGAAATCCTAATGTTTGGTTTGCTTTCTTTGTTGACCTTTTTATGTGGGTGTCCCACGACAGGTTATTTGAGATATCCACGCCAAGGTATTTGGCTGAGGTGACCGACTCAAGTAGGACTCCATGGAGTTTATATTTGCTGGGAATAGGAAGTTTCCTTCTGGTGACGTGGATAACTTGACATTTGGAGGGGTTAAATTCCATGTCCCACTCCAACTCCCACTCTTCTAATCTCTTAAGATCGTTGTTGTTGAAATCGTTAGTTAGAACTGTTAGATCCTTGTATTGTGTGAACTATGCCAGTTATTATTAATTCAGATTTCCCTCCTCGGTAGAATTCGCCAGTTGAAGATCATCCAATACCGAACCTTTTCCATGTTACACCTGTGTAGGTCAGACGTATATTAAAATGGATTAAAATACAATATATGAGCTGTATTTTTGGAATATTTTAGAATATTTGCAGACTATTTGGTGACAAATGAACACCATATTATAAATGCAGGTGTCAGTGCAATATTCACCCCCAAATTACCTTCAGAGTACGGGTGCCTTTAGTTGGAAATTTAAAAAACCCGCAATCTGTCAACTCTATTTGTTTTTCACATTTTCTTGTTGCTCAAAGGTCAGTCTGTTGAAAACTACTGTCTTTTGTGGTAAACTATTTTTGGGAACATATAATGGCACTGTATGTTATAATGGTGGCCTATGGAGATTTCAATAGTGGTGTCTGACCTAAGTGTTATTTACTGGCACCAGACGTAGTAATCACAAAATATGCATCATCTTTGTTGCACTTTTTAATATGAAGTGTGCCAAGCTGCCCATCTCTGTCAATTATAGGTCTCTGTTCGACTTGTCTGTCAATTACAGGTCTCTGTTTGACTTGTCAGTCAATTACAGGTCTCTGTTTGATTTGTCAGTCAATTACAGGTCTCTGTTTGACTTGTCTGTCAATTACAGGTCTCTGTTTGACTGGTCAGTGAAGTCAATTAATGATATATAAACATCCAACATATCATATCTAATGGCAGTTTAGTCTGGAAGAGTGGCATTGTCATACAATACAGTAGGTAGCTGCTAAGATAAGCACACACACACTAGAAGTATGCATCTAAAATGCTTTTAATGCAAAATTAAGGGGTTTTGACATACATGTAAATGGTCTACCACTACTTGAAAACTTGAGTTGTGGCAAACATGGACATTCAATTAATGTCTCCGTTTGACTTGTCAGTGTGTGTGTTTTACGTTTATTTATCGTTGCTACAGATTGCCCATATGAGCGATGCCTCCTGAAGAGATTAGTCATTTTAGATTTTGGAGGATAGTGCAATGATACAGACAGAGACCCATTCCAGAGTCTCCTCTGGCTCTTTTACGTGCACGGTGTAAAGCACCGACACGAGACCTCGGTTTAACGTCCCATCTGAAAGACTGTTAATTTTATAAGGGTCAGACGGGGGATCGAACCTGCGATCCCTGGATTAGTCCTGGATTTTTACCACTGGGCTACATATCTGTCTGTGGACTTGTCAGTGAAGTCAATTAATGAAATATATACATCCAACATTATATCTAATGGCAGTTTAGGAAATTTCAATAGCAGCGTCTGACCTAAAGCCATGTTATCTCCAATTCATTATTTACGCAATTTGTTTGAAATTGTTCAAGTAGGTAATTTGCATCTAATTCTCTTCAATCTAACGACAGAAATAATATTAATCGTGAAACTTTTTTGGTGGGGAAAATTATGTATTTGTAATTTGCAGTATTTGCACTTCCAAAAGTAAAGTGTTTGTTTATTATAGTGTCATCCCTATTGATAGGGCCAGCCTTTTGAGAAATAGATTTTACGTTTTTTACTGACTTATTAGACACCTGTCTATGAACATCAGTACTTCCCGAATCCTATCCTTGAAGGTCACACTGATAGGCAATAGGTACACATTATTTAACTAGCTGGCGGCTCACCAACCGGCCATATCAGACTGACGGACAACTTTCCCGTGCGGCTTCAGCAGTTAACCAGTACTTGGTGCACCAACCTCAGTAAGAAACTGCCAATGTTTTCATATAAAGAGACAATGTCTGAGTGGGGCTCTAACCCGTCAGTGGTGATAGGTTAGTGGTATACAAGTCCGCGGCCTTAACAAGCGACTGTGAGTATATATAATATAGTCAAAATATTTAGACTTGAAAAATGTGACATTTTACTTTCAAGGCATTTTTCAAAATAACAGGAAAAATTATTATGTAGAGGTCTTATATATAGGAATAATATCTAATAGTGTTCATGAAGATATGAATTATTGTAGTGTTTGTTTATCTCCATTGCAGCTGATATCTATTGAAGACGAGTATTACTTGGATAGATATAAGAAAGTAGTGACGGTTAACGATGCCCAATGGACAAATCAATGGCATCTGGTGAGTACATGTGGACAAATTCATGGCATTTTGATGGTACAGGTCATAATTAATGGCCATGACGCATAGCACTGTCCTGTGGACAAATTCATGGCATTTTGATGGTACAGGTCATAATTAATGGCCATGATGCATAGCACTGTCCTGTGGACAAATTCATGGCATTTTGATGGTACAGGTCATAATTAACGGCCATGACGCATAGCACTGCCCTGTGGACAAATTCATGGCATTTTGATGGTACAGGTCATAATTAACGGCCATGACGCATAGCACTGGCCTGTGGACAAATTCATGGCATTTTGATGGTACAGGTCATAATTAACGGCCATGACGCATAGCACTGGCCTGTGGACAAATTCATGGCATTTTGATGGTACAGGTCATAATTAACGGCCATGACGCATAGCAATGGCCTGTGGACAAATTCATGGCATTTTGACGGTACAGGTCATAATTAACGGCCATGATGTATAGCACTGCCCTGTGGACAAATTCATGGCATTTTGATGGTACAGGTCATAATTAACGGCCATGACGCATAGCACTGCCCTGTGGACAAATTCATGGCATTTTGATGGTACAGGTCATAATTAATGGCTATTACAGCTGAGATAGTTAGCAATGGAGAATGGCATCGATGAGCACAGATAATTAATTGCAGCCGTCAACAGTGCACAGTGAACAGCTGTATTTGATCCCATTTTTTATTATGAGTAGCAATCTTGTCCTTTATTATTGCAATATGTCTTTCTACTTCCTTTCGTTTCCTCAGGTAACAAACGAACACTTCAAACATAGGAGTTGTGTGGTTGAGCTTATGTATGAAGATAAAGAATTGTGCTAAAATAATAATAAAATTCACTATCGATATTATTTGGTCATTTGAGATATATTTATAACCAAAGCTTATATTTTGGTAGTTTAGTGTTACATTAAAATTTGGACTCGCAAAGAACATATCTAGATGTGACCACTTCTGTTGAGTTCCGATTTACGATACATCACATACAATTATTGTTATGAATCAGACATCCAAAATGTAATGTAGTGTTGCCTATTGACATGACTCAAAAAATAATCTTTTTAATTGCCTGATGAAATGGAAAAAAAGGGGACCCGACATACGAATTGTGTCGTCGCCATAGAGACCGTGAATAAAACATTGTCACAGTGGGGAGAGATTTCATTTGATTTTTATATTCTCGATCGGAAGATGGGTGATTCTTTAAAATACATTACTAATGCGAACATTTTAGTATGTATTAATTGGTTCTCTCTAGGTTGTTCTTATAGTCCAATGTGCATACAGTCAAACCTGCCTTAAGCAGCCAGCCAAGGGAGTAAGAGAAAGTGGCTGCTTAGCACAGGTGGCTGCTTAATACAGGTCAAATGTATAGTAAAACATCATATTTGGAATCTTGAAACTGGCTGCTTAATACAGGTTGGCTGCTTAATGGAGGTGACAACTAACACATGTTTGACTTTACTCATATTTGCTTCAGCGGACGAGTCAGTCCCCGAGTATGAATGTATACAACGCCTGGGAGAAGGGGTACACCGGAAATGGTATCACTATTGCTATTGTGGACGACGGCATTGACATAGACCATTCCGATCTCATGGATAATTATGTAAGCTATGTTTTATGGGTTTGAACTTGTACCTAACAGTGATTGGTGAATACAAAGATTATTAAAATGTTGAATAAATTGGAAGAAATGTGCGGTGGTGGTTTTATGTTTATTTATCGTCGCTACCGGTTACCCATATGAGCGACGCCTCCTGAAGAGATTAGTCATTTTAGAGTTTTGGAGGATAGTGCAATGATACAGACAGAGACCCATTCCAGAATCTCCTCTGGTTCTTTTACGTGCACGGTGTAAAGCATCGACACGACACCTCGGTTTAACGTCCCATCTGAAAGACTGTTAATTTTATTAGGGTCAGACGGGGGATCGAACATGCGATCCCTGGATTACCAGTCCAGCGTGTTACCACTGGACTACAGATCCGTCTGTGAGGAAGAAATGTGCAAACAACATAGATTCAGGTCAGTCACGGCATAGCACCGTGTCTGATCAGGATCTATGTTGTTTCCTATTCAGCCAAGTGTTTTAGCTCCACTATTCGAATAGCAAGCAGCATAGAGCCTGATCAGACTGCATGTTCTGCACTGTCTGGTCTGGCTCTATGCTGTTTGCAAGATACAACTTTAGTGATCATTAGTAGCGCGTTTCAGGCATGACTGTCCCGGAGTTCGCACGCCACTGGAGCCATTACGATTGTACCCTTAGGCAAGGCATTTAAGTTCCACATTGCCCCTTCTCTCTCCATCTCATTCATTTAGTAGCCCTCGTTGAATTAAAACATACTTGAGGTCGACAATGACATAATATCGTTTAGTAGCCCTCGTAGAATTGAAACATACTTGAGGTCGACAATGACACAGGATCGTTTAGTAGCCCTCGTAGAATTGAAACATACTTGAGGTCGACAGTGACACAAGATCGTTTAGTAGCCCTCGTAGAATTGAAACATACTTGAGGTCGACAGTGACACAAGATCGTTTAGTAGCCCTCGTAGAATTAAAACATACTTGAGGTCGACAATGACACAATATCGTTTAGTAGCCCTCGTAGAATTGAAATCTACTTGAGGTCGACAATGACACAAGATCGTTTAGTAGCCCTCGTAGAATTAAAACATACTTGAGGTCGACAATGACACAGGATTGTTTAGTAGCCCTCGTAGAATTGAAACATACTTGAGGTCAACAATGACACAAGATCGTCTGAACAAAATGTGCCTAAATACTCTATTCGCAAGTTACATCTACTTAATGTAGCTCTAACTTTTGTTAATGCAGCATGAAAACGAAGATTTGGTAAATGTGTTGTATGAACATGGACTCGTTGGACGCTCCAATATCAAAGCCTTCTATACGCCCCTACAATCCCTGACACTGGAATGGGGACAAGTAAACCAAGCTTGTATCGTCGAATAGCGATTTTCATGTTTATGATATCCATAACTTTTTAAAAATTGTAATTGATGCAGAAAATATGATAAGAAGTTTCTTGTTTTACTTTGCCAAGGACGTTGTCCGCTTCCGAACCAATTAATGGCATTTATGTTTAGAATTAACCACTTGGGCTAGAATGAGAGAGTGCTATTCTGCCAATATCAAAAACTCAACACAATATGAATTCACCCTATTAAGTTTAAACTTTATTTATTTTACAACGATTGCGAAGCAAGTTTTAACAACTTATATTAATCACTGTCGTTGGCGCGGATGAAAGCATATATGCGGTCATTCGTGTGGGAGGAAACCGGAGTACCCGGAGAAAACCCACCTGTCCGATCTGGAGATCACCGTACCATCTCGCATACTTCCCGGTCCGAGGATCGAACCCGGGTTGCATTGGTGAGAAGCGAGCGCACTAACCACTGCGCTAATCGGACAGCCAAAATTCACCCTATTAAATATTCGCACTCTTTCCAGAATGCTGCTCTTAGTTATGATGTCATTTACAATAGTCTGGATCCGTCACACGTAGATGCGGGAGACGGGTATGTTATGTCATGTCTATGCTTATACAATACTCCGGATCCGTCACATGTAGATGCGGGAGACGGGTATGTTGTTATTGTCATGTCTATGCTTATACAATAGTCCGGATCCGTCACACGTAGATGTGGGAGACGGGTATGTTATTATTGTCAAGTCTATGCTTATACAATAGTCCGGATCTGTCACACGTAGACGCGGGAGACGGGTATGTTATGTCTATGCTTATACAATAGTCCGGATCCATCACATGTAGATGTGGGAGACGGGTATGTTATTATTGTCAAGTCTATGCTTATACAATAGTCCAGATCCGTCACACGTAGATGTGGGAGACGGGTATGTTATTATTGTCAAGTCTATGCTTATACAATAGTCCGGATCCGTCACATGTAGACGCGGGAGACGGGTATGTTATTATTGTAAATTCTATGCTTATACAATAGTCCGGATCTGTCACATGTAGATGCGGGAGACGGGTATGTTATGTTATGTCTATGCTTATACAATAGTCCGGATCTGTCACATGTAGACGCGGGAGACGGGTATGTTATTATTGTCATGTCTATGCTTATACAATAGCCCGGATCCGTCACATGTAGACGCGGGAGATGGGTATGTTATGTTATGTCTATGCTTATACAATAGTCCGGATCCGTCACATGTAGATGCGGGAGACGGGTATGTTATGTTATGTCTATGCTTATACAATAGTCCGGATCCGTCACATGTAGACGCGGGAGACGGGTATGTTATTATTGTCATGTCTAGGTTTATACAATAGTCTGCGGGTGTGATTGTTTCACGAAATAGTTTGGACAGCACTCCAACATTGTGTTTTCATGGTGTTTATTATACGTCATTTGAAAGGGCCAGCCATTTCTGGCTTAATAGACACCTTTTATGAACATCAGTACTTCCTGAATCCTATCCTTGCTGAACAGGTGCCAGGCTGGTAGGCAATCGGTAACCATTATTTAACCAGCTGGCGGCTCATCACCGGCCATATCAAAACCCCTGACATGGATTGAACCTTCGACCTCCTGCTTCGTTGTTGGCCCTCTTAACCCCTAGACCACTTAATAATATATAATTAATGTTTTAAAACAGGTGTTTGACACATTAACCTATTGTGATAACCCATTTTCATTTATTCAGACATGGTTCGAAATGTGCCGGAGTTGCGGGTGCAGTCAAAAACACAAACTGTGTTATAGGAGTGGCATTCGAAGCTTCCATACCGGGTAAAACATATTTTAAACAAAGATATCATGATTAAACTTAGGTCTATAAAGTTGTTTTACGTCGAGACATGAGGCCCTGTCTGATCACATTCACGGCTTGTATCAAGAAAGCAGCTGTGTGACTCAATTGTGTATCCATAACTTGCCTGGCTACTTGCCTTACATCATTTTACACACTATTTATAGAACATGATGCAATATTTAGCTGTGTGACTCAATCGTGTACCCATATCTAGGTAGTTGCCTTACATCATTTTACACACTATTTATAGAACATGATGTAATATTTAGCTGTGTGACTCAATCGTGTACCCATATCTAGGTAATTGCCTTACATCATTTTACACACTATTTATAGAATATGATGCAATATTTAGCTGTGTAACTCTAGCTACTTGCCATACATCATTTTACACACTATTTATAGAACATGATGCAATATTTAGCTGTGTGACTCAATTGTGTACCCATATCTAGGTAATTGCCTTACATCATTTTACACACTATTTATAGAATATGATGCAATATTTAGCTGTGTGACTCAATCGTGTACCCATATCTAGGTAGTTGCCTTACATCATTTTACACACTATTTATAGAACATGATGCAATATTTAGCTGTGTGACTCAATCGTGTATCCATATCTAGGTAATTGCCTTACATCATTTTACACACTATTTATAGAACATGATGTAATATTTAGCTGTGTGACTCAATCGTGTACCCATATCTAGGTAATTGCCTTACATCATTTTACACACTATTTATAGAACATGATGCAATATTTAGCTGTGTGACTCAATCATGTACACATATCTAGCTAGCTGTTTGGTTTTTTAAAAGGATCCTATATCAATCATTTGCTGTCGAAGGTTAACCCTTTCAACACTAGTACAGGCTTCTAAATAGACTTACAAAAAGTGTAGATCCAAATGAGACGGCTCATCATGAAC
Source organism: Archivesica marissinica (assembly GCA_014843695.1). Lineage (NCBI taxonomy): Eukaryota > Metazoa > Mollusca > Bivalvia > Venerida > Vesicomyidae > Archivesica > Archivesica marissinica. Next base: position 35,708,966 of record CM026400.1, on the reverse strand, counting down.
CATCTCATGAGGATCTGCACTTTTTGTCAGTAATAATTATTACTATTTTTAGATAAAATTACTCATTTTGATAAATGAACTGGTCCAAAGGTAATTTTCTTATTAATGTATTGGTCTGAAATTATCATGCACCAGTCCATGTCAGTTACTTGGGGTTGAATGGGTTAAACACATTATGGCCTAGTGTATGTTCCTCATCTTATTGCAGCAATAAGACTACTCGATGAAAATTACGGGGCTACTGCGTCTGATGAGGCAATTGCGTTAACACACCAGCTCTCGAGCATCGATATTTATAGTAACAGTTGGGGTCCGTCAGACGATGGGGAATCATTTTCAGGAATGTCGTCTGTCCAAGTGGAGGCACTTCAAAAGGGCGTTACTGAGGTATGCGAAATTTCTTCCCATCGAGTATAATCGTGCATTTGCAATGACTTGCTTTGAACATTTATTTTTAAAATTAAATTCTCTTTATTCGTTATTCCAGGGATCGCAGGTTCGATCCCCCGTCTGACCCTAATAAAATTAACAGTCTTTCAGAAGGGACGTTAAACCGAGGTCTTGTGTCGGTGCTTTACACCGTGCACGTAAAAGAACCAGAGGAGATTCTGGAATGGGTCTCTGTCTGTATCATGCACTATCCTCCAAAATCTAAAATAACTAATCTCTGCAGGAGGGGTCGCTCATATGGGCAACCGGTAGCGACGATAAATAAACGTAAAAACACACTCTTTATTCGTTTTTTTCTTCTGTTGGAAAAATAATGCTATGATTCATATGCAAATTTATCCTAGTGTTAGCTTTAGTAAACCACTATTTACCGAGTTATTGGAGATTTTGTAAATATATATATATAAAGGGAGGTAATTTGTAAATGGTAATTTCACAAAAGCAGGTTCGTTTGTGCCCATATTTTCCAAATATTACTTTTTACCGTAATAATTTATTATTGAAAATATAAGATCTACCGTAATAATCATCTCCTAACAATAACTTGTTGTGCAGTACATTCTTAGTAAGCACATTATTAGGGTCCCAATGTCGCCCTCTAGAATCCTGCATTATAGACCAAAATAAACAGGGGGAAACCAAAAGCATTATGTTACCCGTAACAATGGTTTGGATTATGACTTGGTGTTATTTTTGCTTGTAGGGTAGAGGAGGAAAAGGGGTAATATACACATGGGCTTCTGGGAATGGGGGAGCTTATGACGACGATTGTAACGCCGACGGCTACACCAGCAGCATATATACTATAGCCATTGCCGCCATGTCGGAAACTACGGCGCCCACATGGTACTCCGAGCATTGTACTGCCATTCTTGCAACAACCTATAGTGGAGATGACCCAAATGTCGCAAAAATCGTAAGTTCTGTCGTGGACCAGTTCTATACAATGCCCTCAATATGTGCGATTTAGAAGAATCTATCAACTTTGTTATTAAATTATTAATTATTATTTATTAAGAAGTTATTGATGACATATCCGACATGTTTCAACCAAGAAGTTACCTAATTTGCATAATTTCAAAATATACAACAAGTCTACAGTTTCAATATACAACCAGTCTACAGTTTCAATATACAGCCAGTCTACAGTTTCAATATACAACCAGTCTACAGTTTCAATATACAGCCAGTCTACAGTTTCAATATACAACCAGTCTACAGTTTCAATATGCAACCAGTCTACAGTTTCAATATGCAACCAGTCTACAGTTTCAATATGCAACCAGTCTACAGTTTCAATATACAACCAGACTACAGTTTCTCACACTTGTGGACAACCAGGCCCCATAGTTATAGAACATTTCCCATATCTGAAGCACAAGTTCAAGTGGATTGATTGGTTGAGTCTGAGATTTAAAATCAGCTTAACCAATCAACTATCTAACAACTTATATTAATCGCTCTTATTGGCGTGGATGAAAGCGTAAATGTGGTCATTCGTGTGGGAGGAAACCGGAGTACCCGGAGAAAACCCACCTGTCCAATCTGGCGACCACCATACCATCTCACATACTTCCCCGGTCTGAGGATCAAACCAGGGTTACATTGGTGAGAAGCGAGCGCGCTGACAACTGCGCTAATCGGATAGTCTTGGAATCTTGTAGGATAGTGCAAGATACAGAAGATGCTCCTATTCCAGAAGTATTCCTGGTTCTTTTACATGCCCGGTGTATAGCACCGATAAGTAACACCTTGGTTAATAGTCCCATCTGAAAGACTATCCGATTAACGCAAGTTCTAACAACTTATATTAATCACTCTCGTTGGCGCGGATGAAAGCGTATATGTGGTCATTCGTGTGGGAGGAAACCGGAGTACCTGGAGAAAACCCACCTGTCCGATCTGGCGACCACCATACCATCTCACGTACTTCCCAGTTCGAGGATCAAACCCGGGTTGCATTGGTGAGAAGCGAGCACGCTAACCACTGCGCTAATCGGACAGTCTGAACCATTCTGATTGGCTGCATCTGAATGCAAACATGAGGTCAACCAATCATATCGCTTGACTGTATCTTATGCAGAAATAACATTAATACCGTATAATAAGTTCTGAGCATATATAATATTTTGCAGTCAACCACTGGACCAGCAAACACATGTGTGAATGACTTTTCCGGGACGTCTTCGGCATGTCCTGTTGCCTCCGGAATATGCGCATTGACTCTGCAGGCAAAGTATGTACATTGTGAATTGTGACATTCAGTGAATTGTGACATTCAGTGAATTGTGACAATCAGTGAATTGTGACATTCAGTGAATTGTGACAATCAGTGAATTGTGACGTGACATTCAGTGAATTGTGACATTCAGTGAATTGTGACGTGACATTCAGTGAATTGTGACGTGACATTCAGTGAATTGTGACATTCAGTGACTTGTGACATTCAGTGAATTGTGACATTCAGTGAATTGTGACATTCAGTGACTTGTGACATTCAGTGAATTGTGACATTCAGTGACTTGTGACATTCAGTGAATTGTGACATTCAGTGACTTGTGACATTCAGTGAATTGTGACATTCAGTGAATTGTGACATTATTCAGGTTACAGTTGCTTCACATTCACATTGCCGTTCATACTCGCCTATAAGATGACTTTTTTACCACCAGATTATGGCATCAAAGTAGCTTCCCGGCTTATAAGTGAGTGCTAAAATTTGTTTTAAAAAAACAGTTAATTTTTTTGAAATGTCTTAACCCTTTCCCCCATAGAGATGTAGTTTTATTTCATACATTTGGCTGTAGTTTACCAATCGTACGCAACGGATAAACTGAATTTGCCTACTCCACCTTCATAGAGGTTACTAGGAATTATTACGTGTTGTATACACTACATTGTTCCGATCTTTATTATAGCTTGTTTGACTGCTAATGTGTCAATAGGAATTGGCGTCGAGAGGCGCTTTATTATAGCTTGTTTGACTGCTAATGTGTCAATAGGAATTGGCGTCGAGAGGCGCTTTATTATAGCTTGTTTGACTGCTAATGTGTCAATAGGAATTGGCGTCGAGAGGCGCTTTATTATAGCTTGTTTGACTGCTAATGTGTCAATAGGAATTGGCGTCGAGAGGCGCTTTATTATAGCTTGTTTGACTGCTAATGTGTCAATAGGAATTGGCGTCGAGAGGCGCTTTATTATAGCTTGTTTGACTGCTAATGTGTCAATAGGAATTGGCGTCGAGAGGCGCTTTATTATAGCTTGTTTGACTGCTAATGTGTCAATAGGAATTGGCGTCGAGAGGCGCTTTATTATAGCTTGTTTGACTGCTAATGTGTCAATAGGAATTGGCGTCGAGAGGCGCTTTATTATAGCTTGTTTGACTGCTAATGTGTCAATAGGAATTGGCGTCGAGAGGCGCTTTATTATAGCTTGTTTGACTGCTAATGTGTCAATAGGAATTGGCGTCTAGAGGCGCTTTTAAGGAGGAAAGGGATAAATGGCATCCATAATTATGTTTTAGAAAAGAAAGCACTCTGACACTGAATTTTGTTGTTCAACTTGCACTTGTCCAAACATTATAATTGGTCTGGTGTCCACATGATCAACCCGTGATATATGCGAGCGCGTGCCAAAACCCACATATTTCATGATCAAAGTAGGGGTCGTCTTATCGGCGAGATCGCCTTATAGGCGAGCATGGGCGACAGCTCAAAATTTAATATTCAATGCCAAAATACACTAGAGGCAATGGGAATAATGAAACAAAGTTGAATTATGATGTCAAAAGGCAGATCAGCAACATTGTGTGTTTTATCGTCGCTACCGGTTGCCCATATGAGCGACGTTTCCTGAAGAGATTAGTTATTTTAGATTTTGGAGGGTAGTGCAATGATACAGACAGAGACCCATTCCAGAGTATCCTCTGGTTCTTTTACGTGCACGGTGTAAAGCACCGACACGAGACCTCGGTTTAATGTCCCATCTGAAAGACTGTTAATTTTATTAGGGTCAGACGGCGGATCGAACCTGCGAATCAGCAAATGAAAGACATCCCTGGATATAATGATCTTATTTCATTGTAAATTATTGAGAATAAATGAAACACTTACAATTATAAATGGTGGATATGATAAATGGTGGATATGATAAATGGTGAATATGATATAAATGGTGAATATGATATAAATGGTGAATATGATCAATGGTGAATATGATATAAATGGTGGATATGGTGAATATGGTAAATGGTGGATATGATAAATGCTGAATATGGTAAATGGTGGATATGATAAATGGTGAATATGGTAAATGGTGGATATGATAAATGGTGAATATGATAAATGGTGAATATGATAAATGGTGAATATGGTAAATGGTGGATATGATAAATGGTGAATATGATAAATGGTGAATATGATAAATGGTGAATATGATAAATGGTGGATATGATAAATGGTGAATATGGTGAATGGTGAATATGATAAATGGTGAATATGATAAATGGTGAATATGATAAATGGTGAATATGATAAATGGTGAATATGGTGAATGGTGAATATGATAAATGGTGAATATGATAAATGGTGAATATGATAAATGGTGAATATGGTGAATGGTGAATATGATAAATGGTGAATATGATAAATGGTGAATATGATAAATGGTGAATATGGTGAATGGTGAATATGATAAATGGTGAATATGATAAATGGTGAATATGATAAATGGTGAATATGATAAATGGTGAATATGGTGAATGGTGAATATGATAAATGGTGGATATGATAAATGGTGAATATGATAAATGGTGAATATGATAAATGGTGAATATGATAAATGGTGAATATGGTGATTGGTGGATATGGTGAATGGTGGATATGATAAATGGTGAATATGATAAATGGTGAATATGATAAATGGTGGATATGATAAATGGTGAACATGATAAATGGTGGATATGATAAATGGTGAATATGATAAATGGTGAATATGATAAATGGTGAATATGATAAATGGTGGATATGATAAATGGTGAATATGATAAATGGTGAATATGATAAATGGTGAATATGGTGATTGGTGGATATGGTGAATGGTGGATATGATAAATGGTGGATATGATAAATGGTGAATATGATAAATGGTGGTGAATATGATAAATGGTGAATATGGTGATTGGTGGATATGATAAATGGTGAATATGATAAATGGTGAATATGATAAATGGTGAATATGATAAATGGTGAATGGTGGATATGATAAATGGTGAATATAGTGAATATGGTGAATATGGTAAATGGTGGATATGATAAATGGTGAATATGGTGAATATGATAAATGGTGAATATGATAAATGGTGAATATGATAAATGGTGAATATGGTAAATGGTGAATATGATAAATGGTGAATATGGTAAATGGTGAATATGATAAATGGTGAATATGGTGAATATGATAAATGGTGAATATGATAAATGGTGAATATGGTAAATGGTGAATATGATAAATGGTGAATATGGTGAATATGGTAAATGGTGAATATGGTAAATGGTGAATATGATAAATGGTGAATATGATAAATGGTGAATATGATAAATGGTGAATATGGTAAATGGTGAATATGATAAATGGTGAATATGATAAATGGTGGATATGATAAATGGTGGATATGATAAATGGTGGATATGATAAATGGTGAATATGATAAATGGTGAATATGGTGAATATGGTAAATGGTGGATATGATAAATGGTGAATATGATAAATGGTGGATATGATAAATGGTGGATATGATAAATGGTGAATATGATAAATGGTGAATATGATAAATGGTGGATATGATAAATGGTGGATATGGTGAATGGTGAATATGATAAATGGTGAATATGATAAATGGTAAATGGTGGATATGATAAATGGTGGATATGATAAATGGTGAATATGATGAATGGTGAATATGATAAATGGTGGATATGATGAATGGTGAATATGATAAATGGTGAATATGGTAAATGGTGGATATGATAAATGGTGAATATGATAAATGGTGGATATGATAAATGGTGAATATGATAAATGGTGGATATGATAAATGGTGAATATGATAAATGGTGGATATGATAAATGGTGAATATGATAAATGGTGGATATGATAAATGGTGGATATGATAAATGGTGAATATGATAAATGGTGAATATGGTGAATATGGTAAATGGTGGATATGATAAATGGTGAATATGATAAATGGTGGATATGATAAATGGTGAATATGGTGAATATGATAAATGGTGAATATGATAAATGGTGAATATGATAAATGGTGGATATGATAAATGGTGAATATGATAAATGGTGGATATGATAAATGGTGAATATGATGAATGGTGAATATGATAAATGGTGAATATGATAAATGGTGAATATGGTAAATGGTGGATATGATAAATGGTGAATATGATAAATGGTGAATATGGTAAATGGTGGATATGATAAATGGTGAATATGATAAATGGTGAATATGGTAAATGGTGGATATGATAAATGGTGAATATGGTGAATATGGTAAATGGTGGATATGATAAATGGTGAATATGGTGAATATGATAAATGGTGGATATGATAAATGGTGGATATGATAAATGGTGAATATGGTGAATATGGTAAATGGTGGATATGATAAATGGTGAATATGGTGAATATGATAAATGGTGAATATGATAAATGGTGAATATGGTGAATATGATAAATGGTGAATATGATAACTGGTGAATATGGTGAATATGATAAATGGTGAATATGATAAATGGTGAATATGATAAATGGTGAATATGATAAATGGTGAATATGATAAATGGTGAATATGATATAAATGGTGAATATGATATAAATGATGAATATGATAAATGGTGAATATGATAAATATTATATTTAAGTTCTGCTCTCACGTGGAGGGATATGCAGCACATGATTGTAGAATACTCAACGACTTCCGGTTTCCATACCAATGCCAGCTTCTATACCAATGCTGCTGGCAAGACAGGTACCCTCCTACATTATAAAACACTCCATAAGTCATATTCATTGCAGGTTCGATCCCCCGTCTGACCATAATAAAATTAACAGTTTTTCAGATGGGGCGTTAACCCTTTCCCTCATAGAAACACCTCTTGCCGCCATTACCAATATGACATACATTGACAATGTAGTAGCCAAACCAATGTTCATAATAAAGTTCAGAATCTCATGTAGCCCCAGTAATATCTATGGAGGTGGGATAGATACTTATGGGACTACATATCCATTGCATGATAGCTAAATGGCTGTCGTTGGTATGGAGATATAATAGTATATTAACCTAAATCTCTATGAAGGAAAGGGTTAAACCGAGGTCTTGTGTCGGTGCTTTGCACACTGCATGTAAAAGAACCAGAGGATACTCTGTATCAAGGGTAAGAATAGCACACACTATGATCTGCAAAAGTCCACTGACTGTATTAGACACTGATTGTGATTGGTTGAATGTGATTTGGTTCACTGACTGTATTAGACACTGATTGTGATTGGTTGAATGTGATTTGGTTCACTGACTGTATTAGACACTGATTGTGATTGGTTGAATGTGATTTGGTTCACTGACTGTATTAGACACTGATTGTGATTGGTTGAATGTGATTTGGTTCACTGACTGTATTAGACACTGATTGTGATTGGTTGAATGTGATTTGGTTCACTGACTGTATTAGACACTGATTGTGATTGGTTGAATGTGATTTGGTTCACTGACTGTATTAGACACTGATTGTGATTGGTTGAATGTGATTTGGTTCACTGACTGTATTAGACACTGATTGTGATTGGTTGAATGTGATTTGGTTCACTGACTGTATTAGACACTGATTGTGATTGGTTGAATGTGATTTGGTTCACTGACTGTATTAGACACTGATTGTGATTGGTTGAATGTGATTTGGTTCACTGACTGTATTAGACACTGATTGTGATTGGTTGAATGTGATTTGGTTCACTGACTGTATTAGACACTGATTGTGATTGGTTGAATGTGATTTGGTTCACTGACTGTATTAGACACTGATTGTGATTGGTTGAATGTGATTTGGTTCACTGACTGTATTAGACACTGATTGTGATTGGTTGAATGTGATTTGGTTCACTGACTGTATTAGACACTGATTGTGATTGGTTGAATGTGATTTGGTTCACTGACTGTATTAGACACTGATTGTGATTGGTTGAATGTGATTTGGTTCACTGACTGTATTAGACACTGATTGTGATTGGTTGAATGTGATTTGGTTCACTGACTGTATTAGACACTGATTGTGATTGGTTGAATGTGATTTGGTTCACTGACTGTATTAGACACTGATTGTGATTGGTTGGATGTAATTTGATCCACTGACTGTATTAGACACTGATTGTGATTGGGTGGATGTAATTTAATCTATTGACTTCATTAATTCTATAGCCTTTATGCATTTTGGAAACCCACCTCCTAAATACACACTGTCCGATTAGCGCAGTGGTTAGCGCGCTCGCTTCTAACCAATGCAACCCGGAAGTATGTGAGATTGTACGGTTGTCACCAGATCGGACAGGTGGGTTATTTCCGGGTACTCCGGTTTCCTCCCACACGAATGACCATATATACGCTTTCACGAGAGTGATTAATATTAGTTGTTAGAACTTGCTTCACAATCGTTGTAAAATAAATAAAGTTTAAACTTAAATACATACAAGTATAAAACATGTATATCAAGAACTCCATCAACGAGAATTTAGTCCGAGTACAAATCCAGATATACAGCGGACTATACTATCTTACTAGTGATACCATAACACATCAATGTATTAAAATAATCAACATACATGCACACTGTGTTAGTGGTCACCTCCATTAAGAAGCCAACCTTTATTAAGCAGCCAGTTTCCAGATTCCCAATATGGTGTTTTGTTATACATTTGCCCTCTATTAAGCAGCCACCTGCAGCCGGATCTGTAGTCCAGTGGTAACACGCTGGACTGGTAATCCAGGGATCGCAGGTTCGATCCCCCGTCTGACCCTAATAAAATTAACAGTCTTTTCAGATGGGACTTTAAGCCAAGGTCTCGTGTCGGTGCTTTACACGTGCACGTAAAAGAACCAGAGGAGACTCTGGAATGGGTCTCTGTCTGTATCATTGCACTATGCTCCAAAAATCTAAGATGACTAATCTCTTCAGGAGACGTTGCGCATATGGGCAACAGGTAGCGACCATAAATAAACATTAAAGACACATAAGCAGCCACTTTCTGTGTTTTCTTGGCTGAATGTTTAAGATTGGTTAGACTGTATATATAAGTATGTACTTAGCTGTATATACACAGGTGACTATGTTACTATAGCATCGATGTAAGGCGTACTCAAATAACAAACCAAAAGAATACTTCAATGTAATATTCCAAACTTGAATTACGTCATTGTCGGCGTACTTGTTTCATCCATTTACAGTTAGCCGCTACTTTTGATTCAGATAATGCCCTGGTCATTGGTTGACAGCACGCCATCTCTAGCACAAGCTACAATACTAATGTACGTTCATCCATTTTCAGTGAGCCACTGGTTTGGTTTTGGATTAATGGACGCCGAGTCTATGGTTGATAACGCGCCGTCGTGGCTTACCGTACCTTCTAGTACCAGCTGTTCCTCACCCGTAATTAATTTAGACAGGTAATTTAGACTGTTTTGTTCCTAACTACTAGTATGTCACGTTATTGTCATCTGTAAAACCTACCAGCGGACCACCTACCCGCGGACCACCTACCCACGGACCACCTACCTGCGGATCACCTACCCGCGGACCACCTACCCGCGGACCACATACCCGCAAACTACCTACCAGCAGACCACCTACCCGCGGACCACCTGTCCTACCCGTGGACCACCTACCCGCGGACCACCAACTCGCGGACCACCTACCCGCAGACCACCTACACGCGGACCACCTACCTGCAGACCACCTACCCGCGGACCACCTACCCGCGGACCACCTACCGCAGACCACCTAACCGCAGACCACCTACCCACGGACCACCTACCCGCATACCACCTACACGCGGACCACCTACACGCAGACCACTTACACGCGGACCACCTACCCGCAGACCACCTACCCGCGGACCACTTACACGCGGACCACCTACCCGCAGACCACCTACACACGGACCACCCACCCACGGACCACTTACACGCGGACCACCTACCCGCAGACCACCTACCCGCGGACCACTTACACGCGGACCACCTACCCGCAGACCACCTACACACGGACCACCCACCCACGGACCACTTACACGCGGACCACCTACCCGCGGACCACCTACACACGGACCACCTACCCGCGGACCACCTACACGCAGACCACCTACCCACGGACCACCTACCCGCGGACCTAACTTTTGACGTACAAGACCGTTTCATTAAAGACATAATCCTGTCACAAATCCTTAAAGACATTGTTATGTAATTATTTTGTTTGTTTGTTGTTTTAGCGTTTAAAGTCAGACTGACTCGGGTTATACGGAGACTCTCCAGTTATTATTGATGGATGAAGACCTCGGGTGCCGTTTCAAACAGTAGTGCAGGCATGGACGGGCACCCGGATAGAACCACCAACCTATCACAATCATGTAATTGTAGTCACTGTAAAACCAGTATTGCCAAATTGATTCAGTAAAGTATGACCAACCGACATATTCAGTGTCTTTGAAAATGTTTAATAATCATATTTTTACTAGGATAAAAAACACAAGTTCAAGCGGCTCTCTCCAAATGTTTTCTATGCAATGACAGCTTGTTTCAAATCTGAGCACTTAATAAATTGTCAACGCATGGCTTGTTTATCCCTTTGCCCGCTAACAGCAGATAACATTCTGTGCCGTCTGATCAGGCTCTATGCTTTTTTGCTATTCGGGCAGTGGAGCTAAAACACTTGGCTGAATAGCAAACAACATAGATCCTGATTAGACGCGGAATTATTACGTGGCTGATCTAGATCTATGTTGTTTGCAAATGTGATTTGATTTCAGAAGGCAAAGGGTTATTGTTCTCTATAGCCACATAAACTTGATAATGCCTCGTCTGATCAGGATCATGATCTATGTCGCAGCATCAGACGGTTTGCAAAAGTAGTTTTATCTGCCGCTAACATACAAAGGGTTAAAATATATCTGGCACATATTGAAATGCAAGGCTTTTTTAATGCCTGATGACGTACAACATGTTGCCAATGTCTGTTACTGAACATTTTCAAGGCTGTCCGATTAGCGCAGTGGTTAGCACGCTCGTTTTTCACCAATGCAACCCGGGTTCGATCCTCGTACCGGGAAGTATGTGAGATTGTACGGTGGTTGCCAGATCGGACTGGTGGTGGGTTTTCTTCGGGTACTCCAGTTTCCTCCCACACGAATACCCACATTTACGCTTTCATCCATGCCAACGAGAGTGATTAATATAAGTTGTTAAAACTTGTTTCACAATCGTTGTAAAATAAACAACGTTTAAAAAAAACATTTTCAATTGATATAACTATGGGTACCTAGTTGTTTTTCTGCTTCAGTACATCAAATGGTGCATCCATAACTGATACATACAATGCGACCGACTGTTACATATCCAACCTCGAGCACGTGATAGTTACCATCAGTTACAAGGCGTCATGGCGCGGGGACGTTGAGTTCATCTTGTTGTCAGCATCAGGGACACAAAGTAAAATATTTCGTTCAAGAGGTTACGATTCATCAACGGATACGACCACGTGGGACTTCATGTCCGTACATACATGGGGAGAGGACCCTGAGGGGGAGTGGACACTGACAATGGCAGATGCATATGGGGGCACGAGTAAGTAAAGTATGGAGGTCGTGATAGCGCAATGGATGCGTGTTCGCTTCAGGTGCGAAAGGCCTAGAGTTCGAGCCTCATTGGAGCCATTACAATTGTGCCCTTAGGCAAGACATTTAAATTCCACGTTGCCTCTTCTCTCTCCCTCGTGGCGATTGATTCCAAGAATGGGGTCTCGCGAGTGATTAATATAAGTTGCCGGAACTTGTTTCGCAATCAAGCTAAAAATAATTTGTATATAATTAACAGTCACGTTCTCTTCTAGCCAATTTAATCCGAGTTCGATCCTGAGCACTGGGTTCTATGCGAGTTTCGACAATAGGACAGATGCGTTTTCAACCCTGGGTATCCTCCCACAGATACGCATGCACGCCAATGAAATTTATTTAAAAAAATAAGTTGTTGAAATTGTTTCGGAATCCTTGTGAAATAAACAAAGTGTGAGTAAGCTTACCGGGCACACTACGACATTACTGCATCTGTATAAATCTCCACTTGACAGCTTACAGGGCACACTACGACATTACTGTATCTGTATAAATCTCCACTTGACAGCTTACCGGGCACACTACGACATTACTGCATCTGTATAAATCTCCACTTGACAGCTTACCGGGCACACTACGACATTACTGTATCTGTATAAATCTCCACTTGACAGCTTACCGGGCACACTACGACATTACTGCATCTGTATAAATCTCCACTTGACAGCTTACCGGGCACACTACGACATTACTGTATCTGTATAAATCTCCACTTGACAGCTTACCGGGCACACTACGACATTACTGTATCTGTATAAATCTCCACTTGACAGCTTACCGGGCACACTACGACATTACTGTATCTGTATAAATCTCCACTTGACAGCTTACCGGGCACACTACGACATTACTGTATCTGTATAAATCTCCACTTGACAGCTTACCGGGCACACTACGACATTACTGTATCTGTATAAATCTCCACTTGACAGCTTACCGGGCACACTACGACATTACTGTATCTGTATAAATCTCCACTTGACAGCTTACAGGGCACACTACGACATTACTGCATCTGTATAAATCTCCACTTGACAGCTTACCGGGCACACTACGACATTACTGCATCTGTATAAATCTCCACTTGACTTATAATGCTCCACTCTAATGCTCGCCCACATGGTTCGCCGGAGGCGAGGGTAAATAAGCTCAATAATCATCAACTTGACTTCTTTAGGAAATGAAGTCATTCAAGTACATGTAGTATTCATACTAATACTAATACTAATACTACTTACTGTGACAGACATTTGTTTTTTAGGAAATGAACTCATTCAAGTACATGTAGTATTAGGAATACTACTTACTGTGACAGACATTTTTTACGTCAGCTAAGTTACACAACTGCTATTTTTATGCCCTCGAAGAAATGTCTTCGGGAGCTTATAATTTTCACACTCTCCGTCCATGTGTCCGTCCGTCCGTCTGTCCGTCTGAGACACTACATACTGTCCGGGCTGTAACTTCTTTGGCTATGGTTATCAAGGTCGAGGTCAATATTGCGGGGTGGGGGGGGGGGGGGAATCAGCACCTACTGTGATATTTCTTGTTTATAATATCAGGTTTTCGTAATGTTCTTTCCGCCTCTACGAGCTCTTCATACTGGAGGTAGTCGCATGTTTGTGGAACATCTAGAAGTATTCCAATATACACAATGTTCTATGGGCATTTGTTTCGCTTAATCTACAATCAGTAAACTTCGATTATCTCAAAACTACACACAATCCAGTTAGAAGGTTGAGGAATTTGAAAACGCTGAACACTACTGGTTTCATTGTCCTTTGTCTCAAAATCAAAGAATAACACTATTCAGAGAAACACGACAATACCATCCATTAAATGCGAAAACACTGCTAATAGGTAAAGAAAATCTGATTGAAAGTGATAACTTAATTATTTTCACCTCAGTACAGAAATTTATAAAGAATACCAAAAGATTTCAAACCGGCCATTAGTATTAATCAAACAACAAAACAAGAGTACTCTTTGAATTTATTGAAATACTATATAGAATGTCTATGTTTACAAATTAACGCTTAGTCTGCAAATAAAAAGAGAGGTTCTGGTCGTTCACTAGACACGAGCACCACAGGCACACTTGCATGAGTACGTTGTATAAATGATGATATTGGATTTTTATGTATCTTTATGTAATTTGCATTTATTCATTTAAATGCATTGTAAACTAATCGTAGCCATAAAATGAATTTTCGGTAAATACCATGTATTGGAGAGGGCCGTTTCATAATGTGGAAAGCACTTTGTGGCTCAAACCAAATTGCTATGTACATTTTGGCAATAAATTATGTTTAAACGAATTGAGTTTCAATTTTATTTCTTTCATTTTAGGGCGACGAAACTTGAATGATTGATTCACAGTCTACATCCGTTATGTCGATTTCCGTCGGACCGAACAAATTACTGCGACATAACCGAAGTTTGACTTAACGAAATTCGATATAAACGGAGCCGTTTATATGTAAAATGTTAGTGTCTGTAACGGGACTTTGATCCGAGATCGAGAGAGCCGACTTTGATGTAACGGTTGTAGACTGTAGTCACACCAAATTGAAAACATTGTTTAGGAAGTTAGGAATTTCATAGCTTCACATATCATAACTATAATCCAAACAATTAATCGTGATAGGAATCGTGACTTGAGGAGTCATTTTCTGCATCATAGTTCACGACATTTCACGTTTTTGTAAACTATAATCCAAACAATTAATCGTGATAGGAATCGTGACTTGAGGAGTCATTTTCTGCATCATAGTTCACGACATTTCACGTGTTTTAACTATAATCCAAACAATTAATCATGACGCGGTGAGTCATTTTCTGCTTCACAATTCACGCAATATTTACGTGATTTAAATTACAATCGTGAACTGGTAAAGCATTAAATCTTGAAGTAGCTAGTCGTGAACTCGTAAAGCATTAACTCTTGAAGTAGATAGTCGTGAACTCGTAAAGCATTAAATCTTGAAGTAGCTAGTCATGAACTCGTAAAGCATTAAATCTTGAAGTAGCTAGTCGTGAACTCGTAAAGCATTAACTCTTGAAGTAGCTAGTCATGAACTCGTAAAGCATTAAATCTTGAAGTAGCTAGTCGTGAACTGGTAAAGCATTAACTCTTGACGTAGCTAGTCATGAACTCGTAAAGCATTAAATCTTGAAATAGCTAGTCGTGAACTCGTAAAGCATTAACTCTTGAAGTAGCTAGTCGTGAACTCGTAAAGCATTAACTCTTGAAGTAGCTAGTCATGAACTCGTAAAGCATTAAATCTTGAAGTAGCTAGTCGTGAACTCGTAAAGCATTAACTCTTGAAGTAGCTAGTCGTGAACTCGTAAAGCATTAAATCTTGAAGTAGCTAGTCGTGAACTCGTAAAGCATTAACTCTTGAAGTAGCTAGTCGTGAACTCGTAAAGCATTAAATCTTGAATTAGCTAGTCGTGAACTCGTAAAGCATTACATCTTGAAGTAGCTAGCTGTTTGGGTATTCATAGAGATGTATTAATCAGTTGTAATATTTTATAAATCTAATATATATGTACATACATTGTAGCCATGTACCTGTACTATTGGAAGATAGAATTTTATGGCACCATTACAGACCCGCTAGCTGGGACTCCATCCGGTAAGCTATGTCATTTCTTGTTGGCTTAGCGGCCGTCCAGTAAGCTATGTCATTACATGTGGGCTTAGAGGCCGTCCGGTAAGCTATGTCATTACTTGTTGGCTTAGAGGCCTTCTGGTAAGCTATGTCATTACTTGTTGGCTTAGAGGCCTTCCGGTAAGCTATGTCATTTCTTGTTGGCTTAGAGGACTTTCAGTAAAGCTATGTCATTTCGTGTTGGCTTAGAGGCCTTCTGGTAAGCTATGTCATTACTTGTTGGCTTAGAGGTCTTCCTGTAAGCTATGTCATTACTTGTTGGCTAAGAGGCCTTCATGTAAGCTATGTCATTACTTGTTGGCTTAGAGGTCTTCCTGTAAGCTATGTCATTACTTGTTGGCTTAGAGGTCTTCCTGTAAGCTATGGGATTAGACCCACTAGTCCGGATGTCTTCTGCTAAGTTGTATGATACAAACTTGCCATGATAAAATGGAATAGTAAAAGTACAGACGGACTCAGTGAAACAGGTGTAATCAATGTCTCATCCACAGACCGACTCAGTGAAACAGGTGTAAACAATGTCTCATCCACAGACAGATTCAGTGAAACAGGTGTAAACAATGTCTCATCCACAGACAGACTCAGTGAAACAGGTGTAAACAATGACCCATCTACAGACAGACTAAGTAAAACAAGTGTAAGCAATGACCCATCCACAGACAACTCAGTGAAACAGGTGTAAACAATGACCCATCTACAGACGGACTTGGTGAAACAGGTGTAAACAATGACCCATCTACAGACGGACTCAGTGAAACAGGTGTTAACAATGACCCATCTACAGACAGACTCAGTGAAACAGGTGTAAACAATGACCCATCTACAGACAGACTCAGTGAAACAGGTGTAAACAATGACCCATCCACAGACATACTCAGTGAAACAGGTGTAAACAATGTCCCATCTACAGACGGACTCAGTGAAACAGGTGTAAACAATGACCCATCTACAGACGGACTTGGTGAAACAGGTGTAAACAATGACCCATCTACAGACGGACTCAGTGAAACAGGTGTAAACAATGACCCATCTACAGATGATCTCAGTGAAACAGGTGTAAAGAATGACCCATCTACAGACAGACTCAGTGAAACAGGTGTAAAGAATGACCCATCTACAGATGGACTCAGTGAAACAGGTGTAAAGAATGACCCATCTACAGACAGACTCAGTGAAACAGGTGTAAACAATGACCCATCTACAGACGGACTAAGTGAAACAGGTATAAACAATGTCCCACCTATAAACGGACTCAGTGAAACAGGTGTAAACAATGACCCATCTACAGACAGACTCAGTGAAACAGGTGTAAACAATGTCCCATCTACAGATGGACTCAGTGAAACAGGTGTAAACAATGACCCATCTACAGACGGACTCAGTGAAACAGGTGTAAACAATGACCAATCTACAGGTGGACTCAGTGAAACAGGTATAAACAATGACCCATCTACAGATGGACTCAGTGAACCAGGTTTAAACAATGACCCATCTACAGATGGACTCAGTGAAACACGTGTAAACAATGACCCATCTACAGATGAACTCGGTGAAACAGGTGTAAAGAATGACCCATCTACAGACGGACTAAGTGAAACAGGTATAAACAATGTCCCATCTATAAACGGACTCAGTGAAACAGGTGTAAACAATGTCCCATCTACAGATGGACTCAGTGAAACAGGTGTAAACAATGACCCATCTACAGACAGACTCAGTGAAACAGGTGTAAACAATGTCCCATCTACAGATGTACTCAGTGAAACAGGTGTAAACAATGACCCATCTACAGACGGACTCAGTGAAACAGGTGTAAACAATGACCAATCTACAGGTGGACTCAGTGAAACAGGTATAAACAATGACCCATCTACAGATGGACTCAGTGAACCAGGTTTAAACAATGACCCATCTACAGATGGACTCAGTGAAACAGGTGTAAACAATGACCCATCTACAGATGAACTCAGTGAAAAAGGTGTAAAGAATGACCCATCTACAGACGGACTAAGTGAAACAGGTATACACAATGTCCCACCTATAAACGGACTCAGTGAAACAGGTGTAAACAATGTCCCATCTACAGATGGACTCAGTGAAACAGGTGTAAACAATGACCCATCTACAGACAGACTCAGTGAAACAGGTGTAAACAATGACCCATCTACAGACGGACTCAGTGAAACAGGTGTTAACTATGTCCCATCTACAGATGCACTAAGTGAAACACGTGTAAACAATGACCCATCTACAGACGGACTATGTGAAACACGTGTAAACAATGACCCATCTACAGACGGACTAAGTGAAACACGTGTAAACAATGACCCATCTACAGATGGACTCAGTGAAACAGGTGTAAACAATGTCCCACCTATAAACGGACTCAGTGAAACAGGTGTAAACAATGACCCATCTACAGATGGACTAAGTGAAACGTGTAAACAATGACCCTTCTTACAGATGGACTATGTGAAACACGTGTAAACAATGTCCCATCTACAGACGGACTAAGTGAAACATGTGTAAACAATGACCCATCTACAGACGGACTAAGTGAAACACGTGTAAACAATGACCCATCTACAGACGGACTAAGTGAAACACGTGTAAGCAATGACCCATCTACAGACGGACTCAGTGAAACAGGTGTAAACAATGACCCTTCTTACAGGTGGACTCAGTGAAATAGGTGTAAACAATGACCCATCTACAGACGGACTCGGTGAAACAGGTGTAAACAATGACCCATCTACAGACGGACTAAGTGAAACAGGTATAAACAATGTCCCACCTATAAACAGACTCAGTGAAACAGGTGTAAACAATGACCCATCTACAGATGGACTAAGTGAAACGTGTAAACAATGACCCTTCTTACAGATGGACTCAGTGAAACAGGTGTAAACAATAACCCATCTACAGATGGACTAAGTGAAACAGGTATAAACAATGTCCCACCTATAAACGGACTCAGTGAAACAGGTGTAAACAATGACCCATCTACAGACAGACTCAGTGAAACAGGTGTAAACAATGTCCCATCTACAGATGGACTCAGTGAAACAGGTGTAAACAATGACCCATCTACAGACGGACTCAGTGAAACAGGTGTAAACAATGACCAATCTACAGGTGGACTCAGTGAAACAGGTATAAACAATGACCCATCTACAGATGGACTCAGTGAACCAGGTTTAAACAATGACCCATCTACAGATGGACTCAGTGAAACACGTGTAAACAATGACCCATCTACAGATGAACTCAGTGAAACAGGTGTAAAGAATGACCCATCTACAGACGGACTAAGTGAAACAGGTATAAACAATGTCCCATCTATAAACCGACTCAGTGAAACAGGTGTAAACAATGTCCCATCTACAGATGGACTCAGTGAAACAGGTGTAAACAATGACCCATCTACAGACAGACTCAGTGAAACAGGTGTAAACAATGTCCCATCTACAGATGTACTCAGTGAAACAGGTGTAAACAATGACCCATCTACAGATGGACTCAGTGAAACACGTGTAAACAATGACCCATCTACAGATGAACTCAGTGAAACAGGTGTAAAGAATGACCCATCTACAGACGGACTAAGTGAAACAGGTATAAACAATGTCCCATCTATAAACCGACTCAGTGAAACAGGTGTAAACAATGTCCCATCTACAGATGGACTCAGTGAAACAGGTGTAAACAATGACCCATCTACAGACAGACTCAGTGAAACAGGTGTAAACAATGTCCCATCTACAGATGTACTCAGTGAAACAGGTGTAAACAATGACCCATCTACAGACAGACTCAGTGAAACAGGTGTAAACAATGACCCATCTACAGATGGACTCAGTGAAACAGGTGTAAACAATGACCAATCTACAGGTGGACTCAGTGAAACAGGTATAAACAATGACCCATCTACAGATGGACTCAGTGAACCAGGTTTAAACAATGACCCATCTACAGATGGACTCAGTGAAACAGGTGTAAACAATGACCCATCTACAGATGAACTCAGTGAAAAAGGTGTAAAGAATGACCCATCTACAGACGGACTAAGTGAAACAGGTATACACAATGTCCCACCTATAAACGGACTCAGTGAAACAGGTGTAAACAATGTCCCATCTACAGATGGACTCAGTGAAACAGGTGTAAACAATGACCCATCTACAGACAGACTCAGTGAAACAGGTGTAAACAATGACCCATCTACAGACGGACTCAGTGAAACAGGTGTTAACTATGTCCCATCTACAGATGCACTAAGTGAAACACGTGTAAACAATGACCCATCTACAGACGGACTATGTGAAACACGTGTAAACAATGACCCATCTACAGACGGACTAAGTGAAACACGTGTAAACAATGACCCATCTACAGATGGACTCAGTGAAACAGGTGTAAACAATGTCCCACCTATAAACGGACTCAGTGAAACAGGTGTAAACAATGACCCATCTACAGATGGACTAAGTGAAACGTGTAAACAATGACCCTTCTTACAGATGGACTATGTGAAACACGTGTAAACAATGTCCCATCTACAGACGGACTAAGTGAAACATGTGTAAACAATGACCCATCTACAGATGGACTAAGTGAAACACGTGTAAACAATGACCCATCTACAGACGGACTAAGTGAAACACGTGTAAGCAATGACCCATCTACAGACGGACTCAGTGAAACAGGTGTAAACAATGACCCTTCTTACAGGTGGACTCAGTGAAATAGGTGTAAACAATGACCCATCTACAGACGGACTCGGTGAAACAGGTGTAAACAATGACCCATCTACAGACGGACTAAGTGAAACAGGTATAAACAATGTCCCACCTATAAACAGACTCAGTGAAACAGGTGTAAACAATGACCCATCTACAGATGGACTAAGTGAAACGTGTAAACAATGACCCTTCTTACAGATGGACTCAGTGAAACAGGTGTAAACAATAACCCATCTACAGATGGACTAAGTGAAACAGGTATAAACAATGTCCCACCTATAAACGGACTCAGTGAAACAGGTGTAAACAATGACCCATCTACAGACAGACTCAGTGAAACAGGTGTAAACAATGTCCCATCTACAGATGGACTCAGTGAAACAGGTGTAAACAATGACCCATCTACAGACGGACTCAGTGAAACAGGTGTAAACAATGACCAATCTACAGGTGGACTCAGTGAAACAGGTATAAACAATGACCCATCTACAGATGGACTCAGTGAACCAGGTTTAAACAATGACCCATCTACAGATGGACTCAGTGAAACACGTGTAAACAATGAC
Source organism: Archivesica marissinica (assembly GCA_014843695.1). Classification (NCBI taxonomy): domain Eukaryota; kingdom Metazoa; phylum Mollusca; class Bivalvia; order Venerida; family Vesicomyidae; genus Archivesica; species Archivesica marissinica. The sequence goes on along the minus strand of CM026400.1, from coordinate 35,687,584 downwards.
CCATCTACAGATGAACTCAGTGAAACAGGTGTAAAGAATGACCCATCTACAGACGGACTAAGTGAAACAGGTATAAACAATGTCCCATCTATAAACCGACTCAGTGAAACAGGTGTAAACAATGTCCCATCTACAGATGGACTCAGTGAAACAGGTGTAAACAATGACCCATCTACAGACAGACTCAGTGAAACAGGTGTAAACAATGTCCCATCTACAGATGTACTCAGTGAAACAGGTGTAAACAATGACCCATCTACAGACAGACTCAGTGAAACAGGTGTAAACAATGACCCATCTACAGATGGACTCAGTGAAACAGGTGTAAACAATGACCAATCTACAGGTGGACTCAGTGAAACAGGTATAAACAATGACCCATCTACAGATGGACTCAGTGAACCAGGTTTAAACAATGACCCATCTACAGATGGACTCAGTGAAACAGGTGTAAACAATGACCCATCTACAGATGAACTCAGTGAAACAGGTGTAAAGAATGACCCATCTACAGACGGACTAAGTGAAACAGGTATAAACAATGTCCCACCTATAAACGGACTCAGTGAAACAGGTGTAAACAATGTCCCATCTACAGATGGACTCAGTGAAACAGGTGTAAACAATGACCCATCTACAGACAGACTCAGTGAAACAGGTGTAAACAATGACCCATCTACAGACGGACTCAGTGAAACAGGTGTTAACTATGTCCCATCTACAGATGGACTAAGTGAAACACGTGTAAACAATGACCCATCTACAGACGGACTATGTGAAACACGTGTAAACAATGACCCATCTACAGACGGACTAAGTGAAACACGTGTAAACAATGACCCATCTACAGACGGACTCAGTGAAACAGGTGTAAACAATGTCCCACCTATAAACGGACTCAGTGAAACAGGTGTAAACAATGACCCATCTACAGATGGACTAAGTGAAACGTGTAAACAATGACCCTTCTTACAGATGGACTATGTGAAACACGTGTAAACAATGTCCCATCTACAGACGGACTAAGTGAAACATGTGTAAACAATGACCCATCTACAAACGGACTAAGTGAAACACGTGTAAACAATGACCCATCTACAGACGGACTAAGTGAAACACGTGTAAGCAATGACCCATCTACAGACAGACTCAGTGAAACAGGTGTAAACAATGACCCTTCTTACAGGTGGACTCAGTGAAATAGGTGTAAACAATGACCCATCTACAGACGGACTCGGTGAAACAGGTGTAAACAATGACCCATCTACAGACGGACTAAGTGAAACAGGTATAAACAATGTCCCACCTATAAACGGACTCAGTGAAACAGGTGTAAACAATGACCCATCTACAGATGGACTAAGTGAAATGTGTAAACAATGACCCTTCTTACAGATGGACTCAGTGAAACAGGTGTAAACAATGACCCATCTACAGACGGACTAAGTGAAACACGTGTAAACAATGACCCATCTACAGACGGACTAAGTGAAACACGTGTAAACAATGACCCATCTACAGACGGACTCAGTGAAACAGGTGTAAACAATGACCCATCTACAGACGGACTAAGTGAAACAGGTATAAACAATGTCCCACCTATAAACGGACTCAGTGAAACAGGTGTAAACAATGACCCATCTACAGATGGACTAAGTGAAACGTGTAAACAATGACCCTTCTTACAGATGGACTCAGTGAAACAGGTATAAACAATGTCCCACCTATAAACGGACTCAGTGAAACAGGTGTAAACAATGTCCCATCTACATATGGACTAAGTGAAACACGTGTAAACAATGGGATGATGGTGTATGATTCAAAGACCACAATTGGATAACTGAATCGTCCGGTTAGTAAATTAATGACAGGTGTTGTTTTTTCCACATCAGCATGATGAGTGTAGATCATCCAATCAAATCACTTTTATTATTCAACAATGAAACATCGTACCTATTTCAGTTTTCATGAACATATTTCAGCCGGTGCCCTCGGTGGACCATGTACTAGTTCTGCCAACTGTAGTGCTCTTGCCGATGGCGGATGTTTAGCCAACGGTAAAATATGTGTAAACTGCAACAGTGGGTACAGAATCATTAGTGACTTCTGCATGCAAGGTATGGCTATACTAACACCATTAGTGACTTCTGCATGCAAGGTATGGCTATACTAATACCATTAGTGACTTCTGCATGCAAGGTATGGCTATACTAACACCATTAGTGACTTCTGCATGCAAGGTATGGCTATACTAATACCATTAGTAACTTGTGCTTGCAAGGTATGGCTATACTAATACCATTAGTAACTTCTGCATGCAAGGTATGGCTATACTAACACCATTAGTGACTTCTGCATGCAAGGTATGGCTATACTAATACCATTAGTAACTTGTGCTTGCAAGGTATGGCTATACTAATACCATTAGTGACTTCTGCATGCAAGGTATGGCTATACTAACACCATTAGTGACTTCTGCATGCAAGGTATGGCTATACTAATACCATTAGTAACTTGTGCTTGCAAGGTATGGCTATACTAATACCATTAGTAACTTCTGCATGCAAGGTATGGCTATACTAACACCATTAGTGACTTCTGCATGCAAGGTATGGCTATACTAATACCATTAGTAACTTGTGCTTGCAAGGTATGGCTATACTAATACCATTAGTGACTTCTGCATGTAAGGTATGGCTATACTAATACCATTAGTGATGTCTGCATGCAAGGTATGGCTATACTAATACCATTAGTGATGTCTGTATGCAAGGTATAGCTATACTAATACCATTAGTGACTTCTGCATGCAAGGTATGGCTATACTAATACCATTAGTGACTTCTGCATGCAAGGTATGGCTATACTAATACCATTAGTAACTTCTGCATGCAAGGTATGGCTATACTAATACCATTAGTGACTTCTGCATGCAAGGTATGGCTATACTAATACCATTAGTAACCTCTGCATGCAAGGTATTGCTATACTAATACCATTAGTGATTTCTGCATGCAAGGTATGGCTATACTATAATACAGATTTGCTAGTTATTTATATATGGAAATCGCTAGCCATTTAAAATGTGACCAATCAAAATCTACCGATTATAGCATCATCACAACCAGGGGAAGATTGGTCCAAATAAAGATTAAATGTTTCTTTTGTTATTATCCTATTATAAATAGGTATATACATGAAACAATCAAAAACAACATGAAACAGTACACAAGCGTATGACAACATTATTTCATTAAATAATTTGTTAGCTTACAAAGCCCCAGCCAAAAAATCATATATGACTTATCTCCCTTGACTACTCTTTTATTGGAAGCACGAAAATGTGTATCTGTGTTATTTACTTTCTGTTATAATAACTGTTGACAATACAGTCCGCCATATTTGAAGCATTTTGACCAAAACCTATGGATTTGTTCCACACAGGGTTGCTATGGCAACTATATGCATGTGGAGACTGTTGCCACACACACAACGCTGACCTCTGAATGTGTATTATTTAAGCTAGAGATATGTTGTAGTTGTACATATTCATTAAGGACAGTTATAACTATTTAGTTTAATTTTATATATACAATGTACAGAACAAAACAAATGAACAAACTTGTATACTGTTGTATGTATGTTTCATGGCATTGTTTGTACAAGAATTGTCTCACGTTTTAACATTAGTTACGACCCTCCCTAAAAAGACCATATAGTTAAAAACTATAAATTATTTCCAACCATGTCAAATAAAAGAACTGAAAAACTTGAGACCAATTTCTCTGTTTCTTAGTGAGGAATGTACCAAGAAATGTATCGAGGAATGAAATGTACCAATAAATGTACCAAGGAATGTACCAAGGAATGTACCGAGAAATGTAACGAGGAATGTACCGAGAAATGTACCAAGAAATGTACCAAGGAATGTACCGAGAAATGTACCGAGAAATGTACCAATGAATGTACCAAGGAATGTACCGAGAAATGCACCAAGGAATGTACCGAGGAATGTACCGAGGAATGCACCAAGGAATGTACCGAGAAATGTCCCGAGGAATGTACCGAGAAATGTACCGAGGAATGTACCAAGGAATGTACTGAGAAATGTACCAAGGAATGTACCGAGGAATGTACTGAGAAATGTACCGAGGAATGTACCGAGAAATGTACCGAGGAATGTACCGAGGAATGTACCGAGAAATGTACCGAGAAATGTACTGAGGAATGTACCGAGAAATGTACCGAGGAATGCACCAAGGAATGTACCGGGAAATGTACCGAGGAATGTACCGAGGAATGTACCGAGGAATGTACCGAGAAATGTACCGATGAATGTACCGAGAAATGTACCGAAAAATGTACCGAGAAATGTACCGAGGAATGTACCGAGAAATGTACCGAGGAATGTACCGAGGAATGTACCGAGGAATGTACCGAGGAATGTACCGGGAAATGTACCGAGGAATGTACCGAGAAATGTACCGAGAAATGTACCGAGAAATGTACCGAGAAATGTACCGAGGAATGTACCGAGGAATGTACCGTGAAATGTACCGAGGAATGTAAAGTGTATGTGAAGAAAATAAAATATTCTTAAACTATTGAATCGCAATAAGAAAGTTTCTGAAACGGTGACAACTCGAGTTGGGGGTCACCAAAGTATGTACTTTAACACTGTGCTAAATTGACCAGCCATTGAACATGTCTGAAATACATATTCGGGGGTCACTGAAGGTCTTCCCCCATCAATAACAACCTGAGAGTTACTGCCATATGACCCAAGTTGTCGGTGCGGCTCTACCTTGAACAAAAACCAAAACGTTGCTTCATATGACAACATTTCAATCCATAGTGTACATAGTCATGTGTTACTCCTCTAAACAATTAAAACAACATGTGGACAAAGTTTAAACTTGATTTATTATGCAACGATTGCGAAACAAGCTTTAACAACTTAATAGTAATCTAATTCACTGGCACAGATGAAAGCGTAAATGTGGTCATTCGTGTGGGAGGAAACCGGAGTACCCGGAGAAAACCCACCTGTCCGATCTGGCGACCACCGTACCATCTTACATTCTTCCTGGTCCAAGGATGAAACCCAGGTTGCATTGGTAAGAAGCGAGCGCACTAACCACTGCGCTAATAGGACAGCCTATAATATTTATTGTTGTTTGTTTTTTTATAATTTATTTTGTTCTTTTATAACAATATACATAGCATTAAATGAATTTGTCGTGGAAAGTCGTGATAGCGCTTTCGCTTCAGGTGCAAAAGGCCTGGAGTTCGAGCCCGCTTGAGCCGTTACAATTGTGCCCTTAGAAAAATTCCACATACCTCTTCTCTCTCCCTTGTGGCGATGTATTCCATCAGGAATGAGGTCTCGATAGTGATTAAGCGCTTTACTTTGTATTTTTGCAGAATGTTTGCAGAGTCAGTCCGACATTGTGTTCAATATGATAAATGGTACAGTCAGGTAGATGGTACAGTCAGGTAGATGGTACAGTCAGGTAGATGGTACAGTCAGGTAGATGGTACAGTCTGGTAGATGGTACAGTCAGAGGTAGATGGTACAGTCAGGTAGATGGTACAGTCAGGTAGATGGTACAGTCAGGTAGATGGTACAGTCAGGTAGACGGTACAGTCAGGTAGACGGTACAGTCAGGTAGATGGTACAGTCTGGTAGATGGTACAGTCAGGTAGATGGTACAGTCAGGTAGACGGTACAGTCAGGTAGACGGTACAGTCAGGTAGATGGTACAGTCAGGTAGACGGTACAGTCAGGTAGACGGTACAGTCAGAGGTAGATGGTACAGTCAGGTAGATGGTACAGTCAGGTAGATGGTACAGTCTGGTAGATGGTACAGTCAGGTAGATGGTACAGTCAGGTAGACTGGGTAATGGCGTCATAGGTGCTTCTATGAGGGAAAGGGTTAATATAAGTTGTAAGAACTTGTTTCACAATCGAGCTACGATAAATGAGTTTGTAGTAGTATATACATATATTCACATGCTTACATTTATTTCACAAATTTATTTCTATGTAAGCCGTGTGTGCATGTTATTAAAATTTATTTCTTGTTTTAGATGGACGCGAGGGTGGTTACTGCGACAGTATCTTGCTGTGTTTCAACAGCTCTCTAGAATGTTTTTTACAAACATCATGTGACTTTCATTCATAAAACTTTACACACATTGTATAAATGGAATAGCCAAAACACAGTGCGCGTGCAGCATAGTTCAAGGTAGGTATATCGCAGAATAACCCAAGGTAAATTTTACTCTATAAGTATGTATGTTATTAGCTGGGTCATGTTAGAATAACAATTATTTCTTGTTTTAGATGGACGCGAGGGTGGTTACTGCGACAGTATCTTGCTGTGTTTCAGCAGCTCTCTAGAATGTTCCAACAACATATGCGTGCAATCCCAATCAGGTTTGTCATCAAGAGTAATTGTAATTCTCAAGGCGTCTATTAATGTACATGTATAGGATATAAGCTGAAAACGATCCAATATGTAAAAGTAGAGCCGAGGACAGTAACAATATTTTACACATTGGATCCGTTTGAGGCTTATATCTTTCTTAAAACACACACTTATATAACACGATCCTACTAATTAAAATTGTTAATTTCGTACGTGTACGCGTATGATTTAATATAAGGCTCTGGCCTTTTGACAGCAGTCCAATATTAATAATAATGGACTGCAAGTACAAAGGTATGACCAGGCCTCTACAATTTTTTTATTTCTTACTCGTCCTACTGGGCGAGTGATGCCACTGTTCCACTCGTCCAGATTGGACTATCACTCGTCCCATGTATTATAGGATAATTAAAAATCGTCGGAATTGCACTTTAATTTATTAATAAATGCAATTATATGGCAGCATAAACACATTAAAATATCCTCGGTGATTTCCCATTATCACGCCTGATAATCATTCCGAAGAAAGTAAAACGGATATTATTTTATTTTGTTCCTTCGATTTATATTGGATATTTAGCTGAAATTTTCACTCGTCCGACTGGGCAAGCGACTTGGAATTTCTACTCGTCCAGATCGAAAAATCACTCGTAAATACGAGCGGACGAGTGGATTTGTCGAGCCCTGATGACGTCACGACAGTGTTTTAAAAACAGAATCCTACGTGTACATTAACAATTCTAATTAGTAAGATCTGGTTTTATAAGTGTGTGTTTTAACATGACAACATAATTTTTTTAACAAGAACAACGTTCAAAAAGTTTGTGACATTGAGTTTTAATGTGCATGCATGGTGAGATCGTACGGTACTACCCGTTGTGTGTGTTTTACATTTATTTATTGTCGCTACCGGTTGCCCATATGAGCAACGCCTCCTGAAGAGATTAGTCATTTTAGATTATTACTACCCGTTGACATTTATGGACATATATATTGTATGTGTGAAATTTAGTACACATTGAAATGTTTCCAAGTAATTGAATTTGAATAAAGTTTAGCATGTTCTTATATAGAATTCTTCATTTATTATATATAGTAGCATAGGTATTAATTTGGTGTACTAACTTAAGTCTTATCGGGAATGGTAGCGTGTACAGTGGACGATAACAATAACTGATTGAGTCGTCGCCAAATTTACAGGAAGAAGATAAGACATAGGGCATAAATCAGAAAATAGATTAATTGTGAAAATTTATATGTTTGAGATATTATGAGTTTTTCACAGAGCTAACGAATATTCGAATATCTTACCGACCGAATATTCGAATTCCTAAATCGCTATTCGTTGCCATCTCTAGTTTTAAGTAAGATATAAGCCTCAAACAGATCCAATATGTAAAATATTGGTACTGTCTTCGGCGCTACACGCCTCACACAGGCCAATATTATACATATTGGATCGTTTTTGGCTTATATCCTATACATAACAGCTTGTCTGGGTAATATTGAAAGCAATACATACACAATTAAACATTAAAGTCCAATAATGTGTTTACTTAGAATATGCTGCACAACAAGTTATTGTAGGACGATTAGATATTGTGATTTTTGTTTTATATTTTCAATAATAAATTATTACGGTAAAAAGTAAAATTTGGAAAACCTGAGCACAAACGAACCTGTTTTTGTAAGATTACCAATTGGTAATTACCTCCATTTACATTTTTGTCTCGTGATCACCGAAGCACCTATTTCCACTCTTGTATGTACGAATGTCGGTGATCACTCGATGAAATATGATGCTATCTTACACTAATAAAACACAAATATCATCTATATAATGAATATACAGTGAAACCTGTCTATAAAAGGAGAGTCAAAAAGTGGCCTTTGATTGCAGATGGCCTCTCAATAGAGGATTAAAATGCATTGAAAATGGCTCGACAGGAGAGAGAAATGGTGGTCTTTAGAGACAGGTTTTCCATATGCGGCCTTTATTCGGAGGTGGCCTTTAGCACAGGTTTGACTATATATAGGTGGCCTTTAGCACAGGTTTGACTATGTATTCATTTATTTATTATTTATTCCAGTTTACAAACTTTTCGTTACTTTCTGTAGGACGTGTATCTTATGTACACTAATTTTATATCAGTTTTGTTTATGTTTCAGATGAAAGTAGCAAGATCGGTATGATCCTGGGCATCGTCATCGGCTGTATTGTAGTGTTGTTGCTCATTATTTGTGTTGTTTATATCATCTACAAATTCTTCTTCGTTGCTCAAGCCACTGCCACGGTTGCTCCAGGGCCTACCGGTTACCCGACGGCATATCCGGCTGCATACCCGACGGCATATCCGACGACTCGCACACCGGTGTACACCATTTCTGAAACACATTCACTAACACAACCGCCACCTTACTCGAGCTCACAACCTGTACCGGAACCATCAGTTTATTCATATCCAGCCGTCTGACCCGTAATCTAAGCTGTAAGCTACATGTAGATAGACTGACCATTTCATGTACTCCACCCCCCACTCATGAACATATAAAAGATTAATCCTTTCCCTCATAGAAGCACCTCTTGACGCCATTACCAATACGACATACATTGACAATGTAGTAGCCAAACCAATGTTCATAATAAAGGCCAGAATCTCGTGTAGTCTCAGTAATATCTATAGAGGTGTGATAGATATGGCGACTACTTATCCACTGCATGATAGCTAAATGGCTGTCGTTTGTATGGAGATATAAGAGTATATTAACCTAAATCTCTATGAAGGAAAGGGTTATAAGATATTCTCTCATCAATTTCCGAATACCGCCTCAGTGAGCGAGTGTGTGTGTGTGTGTGTGTGTGTGTGCGTGCGTGCGTGCGTGCGCATGCTTTACGTTTATTTATCGTCGCTACCGGTTACCCATATGAGCGACGCCTCCTGAAGAGATTAGTCATTTTAGATTTTGGAGGATAGTGCATGATACAGAAAAAGACCCATTCCAGAGTCTCCTCTGGTTCTTTTACGTACACGGTGTAAAGCACCGACACGAGACCTCGGTTTAACGTCCCATCTGAAAGACTGTTAATTTTATTAGGGTCAGACGGGGGATCGAACCTGCGATCCCTGGATTACCAGTCCAGCGTGTTAACCACTGGACTACAGATCCGTCTGTCTACAACCATGCATTGTGCATTTTCCATTTATACACAGCTGTATGTTACCATAGAGATATATTATATGTATATACTCGCCCGCACAATCCAGAGAAATGTTCAGGTTCATGCTGCCTGTGATATTTATAGTTCACCATTTGCAATCCAATACAGCATATTGACTTACTAGTAAAAGAAACAGTGAACAGTTAACACTAGAATACGAAACTCCATTGAAATATCTTCAATTCACCTTTTAGAACTTGATCAGTTACCTCCCCTGAATACTCTTTTAAGGTCGATAGGTCTTTTTTAAATTGGTTTCCTCTGTTTTCATCGTTATTTCCTTTGCACCACATGTTACCAAATTTTCATCTATTTTCTCACCTTATGAATATTAAATTATGAAATCTTGACAGTTATCGTACAGGAAATCCAATGGACCCTTTACAGTAAGATTTGTTTAGCAATTAATTAACAGGATTTTGATAAAAACACATTAATCATAGTGCAACATCTTGTTCGGGAACAACTGTAAAAACAAAGGATTCCAACTAACAATACAATTTCGGGATAAATTTGCCTTCATGTGCCAAGGGAGGTAATAAAAAACCCAACAATGTCTCTCATAACATTATCGTGTTCAATTATCATATTATTGTATCAACGTTTCATTGACAGTTAAAACATTGTGTCGTATCAGGTTGCATATGGTGTTTTTTTTTATCTCTACATATTTGCATAGTGTACATAGTGTACAAGTTGCTATTTTTGCAATAAAAATAACTTGAAATCCAAAGTTTCAATTCAGTTTACTTTAGTTTATACAAATTTATTTTAGCTCGATTGCGAAACAAGTTCTTAATTTATATTAATCACTCTCGAGACCTCATTACTGATGGAATCCATCGACACGAGGGAGAGAGAAGAGGCAACGTGGAAATTAAATGCCTTGCCTAAGGGCATAATCGTAACAGCTCCAGCGGGGCTCGAACTCCGGACCTTTCGCACCTGGCGCGAACGCGCATCTACTGCGCTATCACGACTTCCACAGTTTACTTTAGATAGCTGGACATGTTATTCAGAATCGTAGGTTCAATCCCCGGCTATACCAAAGTAAAGTCCTAGAATAGTCTGACAAGCCTGTAAAAACCGTGCATGTAAAACAACCAAAGGAGCGTCTGTAATGGGCTCTGTAACACTGCACCATCCCACAAAATCTTTTTTTGATACAATAATTTTCATTGCTCCCTGGTTTATTTGGGCGATGCCTCCACAATTTATATGTTTTGAAACCTTGTGCAAGATACAGAAGACGCTCTAATTCCAGAAGTATCCCAAGTTATTTTAACTTCCCGATGTATGCGTAGCATCAATACACAAGATTTCGGTTTATAACCTATCAGAAACACTGTTAAAGCGACACTACATTAGCAAAAATGCAAATTTCTACAGAACGTATTTTCCTATCATATGGTATAATTTATTTCCAAATATTTGCCTCAAAAAATATATAAATAAGTATTTCAACTAATAAACAAACGTCGTATACGCGGATTTGTTGACATAGCAAAATAATGTAAATAAGGTCGACATCTATGCGTAATACAACTCGTGTATCCTTAATAACATGATTTATGGTACAGATTTACTGTTATATCTCACAGTTGTGCCTGTGCATATTTATTTGTAGACTAATCTTAGTTAAATTATCTCTAAACAACATTATATCGCGTTTAGTATTGACTCCGATGACAAACAAACGGCAATTCAGGAGCATGGATGACCGTTATATGCATATGAAATCCTACTTTAAATTTTGAAAGTAGATAACAAAAACATTGCTTATTGATTCAATGTTAGTGTTCGAATGTATTCGGAAAAATTTGTAGTAGCAATGCATTTATACGTGAAAAAATGCATTGTTTTTTGCAATGTAATGCCGCTTTAATACTATCAGGGTCAGACGGGGGGGATAGAACCTGCTAACCAGTCAAACATGTTAAACACTAGACCACTCACCCTGTATATATATGTCCGCCAAACTGGTTAATCTCTTAAGCACAATTCGGTTGTGTGTGCATCCGGAACTGGTAGCCACACGTGTATTGCCACACATGCATGTCCGTTTACAGTTGACTACATCGATGGTAGATTTATATCCACATTTCAAGTATTGCCGCCCCGACAGCTTACATCCATTTGAAAATTTGGATAAATTGTTGAGTCAACATAATTTCCATCTACCCCTTTATGTGTTCATTTATTCATGCAATGTAGATGAAATCTGTCCCAAGATCAATACTCTGTCAGGCCACGTATGTAGTGTCATTGAGGAAGGCACCCTCGTACACATTGCTTAATACTGGTTAGCCACTTAGGTCGGCGCCTTCCCAGAAGAACGTGCATAGGTCCCCACTAGGGGTTTGACATTAATGGAACATGCATAATACCATAGCTTCAGTATTTGATCGGGCATTCATCTCTCAAACAGCATCAAAGGGGACAGATTGTGTCCTAGCTGCTAACTGTATTTAAACAAGGTTAGCATTTAATGACTGGAAAGGGATCTAAATGTGGCGTTCGTGGTCCAGTGGTAGAGTGTCGGATTTGTAATCGAAGGGTCCCGGGTTTGATACTCGTTCAGGACACGTATGTGGTGTCGGTTAGAAAGCCACCTCACAATCGTTGATTAAAGTTTAAACTTTATTTATTTTACAACGATTGCGAAGCAAGTTTTCACAACTTATATTAATCACTCTCGTTGGCGCGGATGAAAGCGTAATGTGGTCATTGATGTGGGAGGAAACCGGAGTACCCAGAGAAAATCCACCTGTCCGATCTGGCGACCACCGTACCGTCTCACATACTACCCGGTCTGAGTGAGTGAGTATTTGGTTTAACGGCGCATCAGCACAGTTCAGGCTATATCGCGCCGGGTTAAGTACATTGTATACAAGATATCTACAACTAAAACTATTATGTTGAAAATATTATGTATGCATTAAAATTGCAATGACGAAAGGTCAATTGCCACAACATTTATCAAGCTGTAAAAATGATAATAAAACGTCAATTGTAAAACTTACAATTTATGGGAAATATGTAATTCTTTTAAAAATGCAATAATGTATTTAAAATCGACAGTGTCGAAGAGCTCCTTCATTGTCACAACTGTATAATATTTTTGACGTATGAGTGCTAAATCTACACAGTGAATTAGGATGTGTTCAACATTTATAAAGGAATGGCATGGTATACACTATGGTGGATCCTCTCTTTTCAATAAAAATGAGTGTGTAAAACGGGTATGTCCAAGTCTCAACCGTGACATTACTGTTTCCTCTCTACGGTTGGAGTGATAAATAAAAGATGATTTGCCAATGTTTGGTTGTAGTTTATTGAATTGTATGTTATTCCAAGTGGTTTGCCATTTTGAAGTAATGTAAGAAAGAATCGATTGCCTAGCATCAGTGTATGGTACATGTATTTTAGGATTTATACAGTCTAGTTTAAGTGCATCTTTTGCACTTTGATCAGCCATTTCATTGCCACGAATACCAATATGACAATATATAACATGCTTAGTCGATGTAATATCTGTGTGCTTAATAAGTAATTTGTGCATAAGGGTTTTTTAACGTTCATGTTGTCTACTGATTGTAGTACAGATAAGGAATCTGAAAGGATCATAACTGTCCTATCACGTGATGCATCAGCAAAATTCAAAGCTATATCAATAGCCTCTACTTCTGCTGAAAATATAGACGCATGATCAGGTAGTCGTAATTTAGAATTATGTAAATTACTGACAGCAGCACAGCCAACTTTGTTGTCAGCTTTAGATCCATCTGTGTATATTGGTGTATAATCTGAAAACATGGTTCTGATTTCATTTAATTTTGATTTAAACATTAGAGGGTTAGTATATGATTTCAGGTTATCATGAAGTTGTAAAATAACGTTGGGTTTAGTCAGGTCAAAAGGAGCTATATCTGATATAAAAGTTTCATGAACATTGTCAATGTCAAAATCTACGCTATGAATAGCTTCCTCGATGCGAAGCGCAAGAGGACGTATCGCCTTTGGCTTCGCCTCATAGAAAGTTTTATTGCTTAGATCAAACATGACTTTGTATGCTGGATTTCTTGGGTTTGATTTAAGCTTAAAGGCATATTGTAGAGATAATTTTTCACGTCTGAGACAAAGGGATGGTTCATTTGCTTCTACATATAAACTAGCTATTGTTCTGAAAGCTCCGAGTGCAAGTCGTAAGCCTTGGTGATGTATTGGGTCAAGTGTTTTGATATATGATGGTCTGGCTGATCCATACACAATTGATCCATAATCGAGTTTAGAACGAACTAGTACTCTATACAGTCTAAGGAGGACCTTTCGATCAGCTTCCCAGTCCGTATGAGCGACTACTTTGATAAGGTGCATTGCCTTGAGGCATCTTGCTTTCAAGTACTTCAAATGAGAAATAAATGAAATTTTTTTATCAAATATTACTCCAAGAAATTTAGTCTCAGGAACAACAGGAATGGGGACTCCATCAAGAGTTAATACAGGATCATTGTGTAATTTTCTTGACTGACAAAAGTGAATACAATTTGTTTTGGCTTTCAAAAATCGAAAACCGTTATTTAAAGCCCATGCTTGGACTTTATTTAAACACAGTTGAAGATGGCGTTCAATAGTAGCCATAGACTTTGATCGATACCATATAACAAAATCATCTACATACAAAGAACACTCAGTATCTTTGCCAAGGCATTTCACAATGTTATTTATTTTAATATTAAAAAGTGTAACAGATAAAATACTGCCTTGCGGGACACCCATTTCTTGTTCGTGATTGCTAGAGAGGGTAGAACCCACTCTAACTTTAAATTGTCTATCCACGATAAAGTTAGATATAAATTGTGGCATGTGTCCTTTAAGGCCTACCTCGTGTAAGTCTTTCATAATACCATGTTTCCAAATATATACGACGTTTGTTTATTAATTGAAATACTCAGTATTTGAGGCAAATATTTGGAAATAAATTGTACCATATAATAGGAAAATACTTTCGGTAGAAATTTGCATGTAGTGTCGCTTTAAATACATGTATAGCGTTTCTGTTGACAGTGTGTATGTGTATCTAGAGACGCACGTTTCTGTTGACAGTGTGTATGTGTATCTAGAGACGCACGTTTCTGTTGACAGTGTGTATGTGTATCTAGAGACGCACGTTTCTGTTGACAGTGTTTATGTGTATCTAGAGACGCACGTTTCTGTTGACAGTGTGTATGTGTATCTAGAGACGCACGTTTCTGTTGACAGTGTTTATGTGTATCTAGAGACGCACGTTTCTGTTGACAGTGTGTATGTGTATCTAGAGACGCACGTTTCTGTTGACAGTGTTTATGTGTATCTAGAGACGCACGTTTCTGTTGACAGTGTGTATGTGTATCTAGAGACGCACGTTTCTGTTGACAGTGTGTATGTGTATCTAGAGATGCATGTTTCTGTTGACAGTGTGTATGTGTATCTAGAGACGCACGTTTCTGTTGACAGTGTGTATGTGTATCTAGAGACGCACGTTTCTGTTGACAGTGTATATGTGTATCTAGAGACGCACGTTTCTGTTGACAGTGTGTATGTGTATCTAGAGACGCACGTTTCTGTTGACAGTGTTTATGTGTATCTAGAGACGCACGTTTCTGTTGACAGTGTGTATGTGTATCTAGAGACGCACGTTTCTGTTGACAGTGTGTATGTGTATCTAGAGACGCACGTTTCTGTTGACATTGTTTATGTGTATCTAGAGACGCACGTTTCTGTTGACAGTGTGTATGTGTATCTAGAGACGCAAGTTTCTGTTGACAGTGTTTATGTGTATCTAGAGACGCACGTTCTGTTGACAGGTTATGTGTATCTAGAGACGCACGTTTCTGTTGACAGTGTGTATGTGTATCTAGAGACGCACGTTTCTGTTGACAGTGTGTATGTGTATCTAGAGACGCACGTTTCTGTTGACAGTGTGTATGTGTATCTAGAGACGCACGTTTCTGTTGACAGTGTGTATGTGTATCTAGAGACGCACGTTTCTGTTGACAGTGTGTATGTACAAACCACCACAAGTATCTAGAGACGCACGTTTCTGTTGACAGTGTTTATGTGTATCTAGAGACGCACGTTTCTGTTGACAGTGTGTATGTGTATCTAGAGACGCACGTTTCTGTTGACAGTGTTTATGTGTATCTAGAGACGCACGTTTCTGTTGACAGTGTGTATGTGTATCTAGAGACGCACGTTTCTGTTGACAGTGTGTATGTGTATCTAGAGACGCACGTTTCTGTTGACAGT